>OZ053307.1:32813349-32973349 GCA_964056655.1 Arabis hirsuta | reverse complement strand
AAACCCTAAACCCTAAACCCTAAACCCTAAACCCTAAACCCTAAACCCTAAACCCTAAACCCTAAACCCTAAACCCTAAACCCTAAACCCTAAACCCTAAACCCTAAACCCTAAACCCTAAACCCTAAACCCTAAACCCTAAACCCTAAACCCTAAACCCTAAACCCTAAACCCTAAACCCTAAACCCTAAACCCTAAACCCTAAACCCTAAACCCTAAACCCTAAACCCTAAACCCTAAACCCTAAACCCTAAACCCTAAACCCTAAACCCTAAACCCTAAACCCTAAACCCTAAACCCTAAACCCTAAACCCTAAACCCTAAACCCTAAACCCTAAACCCTAAACCCTAAACCCTAAACCCTAAACCCTAAACCCTAAACCCTAAACCCTAAACCCTAAACCCTAAACCCTAAACCCTAAACCCTAAACCCTAAACCCTAAACCCTAAACCCTAAACCCTAAACCCTAAACCCTAAACCCTAAACCCTAAACCCTAAACCCTAAACCCTAAACCCTAAACCCTAAACCCTAAACCCTAAACCCTAAACCCTAAACCCTAAACCCTAAACCCTAAACCCTAAACCCTAAACCCTAAACCCTAAACCCTAAACCCTAAACCCTAAACCCTAAACCCTAAACCCTAAACCCTAAACCCTAAACCCTAAACCCTAAACCCTAAACCCTAAACCCTAAACCCTAAACCCTAAACCCTAAACCCTAAACCCTAAACCCTAAACCCTAAACCCTAAACCCTAAACCCTAAACCCTAAACCCTAAACCCTAAACCCTAAACCCTAAACCCTAAACCCTAAACCCTAAACCCTAAACCCTAAACCCTAAACCCTAAACCCTAAACCCTAAACCCTAAACCCTAAACCCTAAACCCTAAACCCTAAACCCTAAACCCTAAACCCTAAACCCTAAACCCTAAACCCTAAACCCTAAACCCTAAACCCTAAACCCTAAACCCTAAACCCTAAACCCTAAACCCTAAACCCTAAACCCTAAACCCTAAACCCTAAACCCTAAACCCTAAACCCTAAACCCTAAACCCTAAACCCTAAACCCTAAACCCTAAACCCTAAACCCTAAACCCTAAACCCTAAACCCTAAACCCTAAACCCTAAACCCTAAACCCTAAACCCTAAACCCTAAACCCTAAACCCTAAACCCTAAACCCTAAACCCTAAACCCTAAACCCTAAACCCTAAACCCTAAACCCTAAACCCTAAACCCTAAACCCTAAACCCTAAACCCTAAACCCTAAACCCTAAACCCTAAACCCTAAACCCTAAACCCTAAACCCTAAACCCTAAACCCTAAACCCTAAACCCTAAACCCTAAACCCTAAACCCTAAACCCTAAACCCTAAACCCTAAACCCTAAACCCTAAACCCTAAACCCTAAACCCTAAACCCTAAACCCTAAACCCTAAACCCTAAACCCTAAACCCTAAACCCTAAACCCTAAACCCTAAACCCTAAACCCTAAACCCTAAACCCTAAACCCTAAACCCTAAACCCTAAACCCTAAACCCTAAACCCTAAACCCTAAACCCTAAACCCTAAACCCTAAACCCTAAACCCTAAACCCTAAACCCTAAACCCTAAACCCTAAACCCTAAACCCTAAACCCTAAACCCTAAACCCTAAACCCTAAACCCTAAACCCTAAACCCTAAACCCTAAACCCTAAACCCTAAACCCTAAACCCTAAACCCTAAACCCTAAACCCTAAACCCTAAACTTGAGTGAACGGAAAAGAAGTTCTGAAAACTCCAAGGAAACCGCCCCAAACTAAGCTTCACCTTTCGAAGTCAACCGAGAGCAAATGGTTTAGCACTCCTTTTCCGTTAAATTAAGAGAAAGGTAAACTCGATTCAAAAGAACACAAATTCACAGGTGATATCGTTCTTGCTCGAGATACTTTACTGCAATAAAGCCATTAAGGCGGTAAAGATTTTTCCACCATCGTCGGCCGGAACCAAAATCAAAACAAGATCTAAACTTTTCCTTCTTTTTTCTTCTTCTGAGAGAGAGTGGTGAGAGAAAGAAGAGAGATGGAGTTTCTTCAAGGTCAAAATAGGTTAACCTATACTTCGAACACATTTCATTTATGTTTTGGTAATATTATCTAAAGACACATGTCTTTGTGAGATTTTTGGGTTAATAATACCTTTGGATGATTCAACCATTTGTAATGATTAATAATACTTCTTCTTCTTTTTCACCATTATATTAAATCAAGTTGTTACCGATTAGATGGTTTCCCTGACGGACCACCCCAAACGGGAATATCTGACTTACATGGAAAAATACATAGCCTCGTGCTCGAACTCATTTTGCAGGGGAATCGGTCCGGACATTACTACTACGTGGGATATGAACTAAAGTAAAAGATACAAATTTTGTCAAGTTTAGAAAAAAAAATCAAATACTAAAATTAATTAGATCTTTAATTTACATCATCGATTAATTAAAGAATAGGTGACAAAGTTCGTGCTAGTAAATGTATTTTAAGATGTCTCTGTCGCATGAGCAGCACTTGTAAATTTGTCTCCTTTCTTGGCATTCAAGTCTCGTAACTAAGATAGATGTTCTTTGTTGAATTGTAAATAGTTCCAACATATTTTCTCTTGTATTAGTTCATACTATATGCATTGGATGCGTATTAGATCACTGATAGAAGAAAAAAACCAGTGTTTCTTATGTAACAAAGTTTCATGGGCTTTTCGTTTTAAAATTTTGGTAATTGGTTAACTTTTTTTATGTGCACAAATTTCATATCGAAGGCTCGAATCAAGAAGCGTTTTGCCGAAATAAGAATTTAGATGCATCGAAAGGACAATCACGTTAAACCAGAGAGTGTTGGAGATTGATACCAATTCTCGTCGAGACGAAAACTGTTAGGAAGTTCAAAAGTTTTCTCAATTTTGCAAAATTATCTTTAAAAACTCTTAAGTGTTGTTAACACACCGATTCCAACAATTTATTATATTATTGACTTTAGTATAAAAAAGTAGATTAAATCAGGAAAATTGGCAAAAACGTCTATCAAAAATTTAAAAATTATGGATAGGATATAGGGTGTGTAATGTACATAATTTCCTAAAATGTCCTTGTTAGCAATCCAAAGACCAGAGAATCACCATCGGTTACGTATGTCTCGGTTGAAAACTGAATGATCTTCCCTTCCTAACTATCACCCTCCCTCAGTCACAGCGGTGGAACAACGGTGAGACTGGAACGGAATTCAGAGTATAGCGATGTCGGAAGACCCTTGGTGAATATATCAGCGTATTGAAGTGACGATGGAACATGCAAAACTTTGACTTCTCCAATTGCGACTTTGTCACGGACGAAATGAATATCGAGCTCAATGTGCTTAGTACGCTGATGTTTTACCGGGTTTGTAGAGAGGTAAACGGACCCGATATTGTCACAGTAAACAATGGATGCCTTGCTAATGGGATGATGGAGTTCGAGCATCAGATTATGGATCCAGGTGAGCTCGGCAACAGCATTGGCAACACCTTTATATTCAGCTTCGGAATTCGAACGGGAAATTGTCGGCTGTCGCTTAGCTGACCACGAGACTAGATTCGGACCAAGAAAGACACAATAACCGGAGGTTGACTTGCATGTGTCGGGACAGCCAGCCCAGTCTGCGTCGGAATAGGCTGTGAGAGTATCAAGTTGGCCTCGAACCATTTGGATTCCGTGGTGCAACGTTCCCTTGATGTATCGGATGATGCGCTTAAGGGCGTGAAGATGCGGCTGTCGTGGTGTGTGCATATAGAGGCAGATTTGATGAACGGCATAAGAGATGTCCGGCCTTGTCAATGTAAGATATTGGAGAGCCCCGCTAGTTGGCGATAAAACGTAGGATTTTTGAGTGGTTCACCATCATGTAACGAGAGTTTAGATTTGAGACCGACGGGTGTAGCCAGAGGCTTACAATCGATCATGCCGGCTCTAGTAATGATATCTTGTGCATAAACGTCTTGAGACAAGAAGAGACCTTTAGTGTTGAAGTCTGCCTTGATGCCCAAGAAATGATGAAGCTTGCCCAAATCTGTCATCGGAAACTCTATTTTGAGTTTGTCGATGATGCGACGTAGGAGACTTGTTGTTGAGGCAGTGAGAAGAATGTCATCAACGTATAAGAGGAGATATGCGCAGTCTCATCCGTTCCTGTAAATGAACAGAGAAGAATCGGCTTTGCTTTGAACAAAACCCATTAGTTTGAGAAACGAAGAAATTTTGAGTTCCACGCACGCGGTGCTTGCTTAAGCCCGTAAATAGCTTTATTGAGTTTGCATACGAAACCCGGTCGAGTCTCATCCACAAAACCGGGTGGTTGATGCATATAAATAGTCTCTTCTAGATCGCCTTGTAGAAAAGCGTTTTTGACATCCAATTGATGGATCGGCCAATTCAAAGCTACACTGACATTAAGTACCGTGCAGATGGTGACTGGCTTCACTACCAGACTGAAAGTCTTTGTGAAATCGACACCCTCTTCTTGAGATTTACCATTCGCTACAAGTCGAGCCTTATGCCGAGACAAATCTCCATTAGCATCAAACTTATGCTTAAACAGCCACACTGAGCGTATGATATTGATGTTAGGAGGCCTTGGTACTAAGTCCCAAGTCTTAGTCTTAATCATAGCACCATGCTCATCTGTCATTGCGGGATTCCAGTTCGGATCGGATAAGGCATGAATATGGCTTCTAGGAATGGGAGATTTGGTTTTGGCGAGGAGGGAAATGATTTTTTTTGGTTTAACTATCCCTGATTTTGACCTTGTTTGAATTGAGGAAGGAGCTCGAAACATTGGATCTGGTCGGGTTCTACGGGATGGAGCTGGAGTTGGCATGGAAGGATGGGAAGTGTTCCGAAAAGGAGCTTGAAGAACGGACTGAAAAATTGGTGAGGGGTCATCCGAGGCTTCTAGAAAGTGATAAGGCTCGGATGGTATGGAATGAACAGCTGCTGGAAATTTATCTTCATCAAAATGTACATGACGAGATATTATTATTTTGTTGGTCTTTAAATCCAAGCAGCGGTATCCACGGTGTTCAGAAGGCTAGCCAAGGAACAAACATGGTGTTGAGCGTGGGAAAAGCTTTGGCAAATTGGAATGGTTGATGTTTGGAAAGCACAAACAACCGAAGACTCGAAGATGGTCATAGGTGGGTAGTTTTCGAAAGAGGAGAGTGTGTGGTATTTGATTTTGAATGGCGTTGGAAGGTGTGATGTTTAGGATATGGATGACGGCATGAAGAGCTTCAACCCAATAGAAAGGTGCAAGACGAGCCTGAAGTAAGAGAGTCCGGACAGCATTGTTGATAGTCCGAATCATTCTCTCATAATGGCCGTTTTGCTGCGATGTATGGGGACAAGAGAATCTCATCGAAATCCCTTGAGATGCACAAAATTTGTGAAACTCAGTGTTGTTAAACTCACCCCCATTATCACATTGAATATTCTTGATCTTTATCGAGAATTGATTTTCGACATAAGCATAAAAATGAAGGAATTTGGAAAGAACTTCACTTTTACGTTTAAGGGGATACACCCATAAATAGTGAGTGTATTGATCAAGAAACAAGACATAATATCGAATGCCACTTAAACTCATAACCGGGGATGTCCATAAATCAGAGTGAATGATCTCAAATGGTTTAGAAACAAAGGATTGAGAAGCCACAAAAGGAAGTTTTATTGATTTTCCTAGAAAACAAGGCTCACAGGAAAACGATGAACTTTTCTTATTACATAACGAAGGGTTTGAACGAAAAATGGAATTAAGAGAGAGATTATTTGTGTGGCCAAGTCTTTTGTGCCAAAAATCTGGTGTGGAAGCTAGTAAGGCCGAGGAGACAACCGGTGGTTTATTGAATGAGGCCGGAAGAGAGTAAAGGTCACCGGAGCTTTCACATCGGAGGAGAGCTTTCCGAGTTTGAAGGTCCTTCACAGTGAAACCAATAGGGTCAAAATCCACCAAACACCAATTATCTTTAGTGAATTCCGAACAGAGATCAAATTCTTAACAATATCAGGAGTTACGAGAACATTGTTAAGAATAAGAGGTTTGGTAGGGGTGCTAATGGAAGAGGATCATATGGTTGAGACAGGAATGGAAGAACCGTTACCCACAATGACAGTTTGAGCGGTATTACGATTAAGATTAGAGTGGAGCATACCTGCGTTAGTGGCTAGATGAGAAGATGCACCAGAGTCCATGAACCAATCAGCACCAGTCGGAACAGCAACCGTCTCTGAGGTGTAAGCCTGCATCAGATTGAATTCAACAAGATGAGCTTGTTGCTGAGTAGTTGGAGACGATTGAGGAGCTTGCGACCAGCCTTGGTAAGGTTGCATCCAGTATGGAGGTGGTGGCGGCCAGTACGGTGATGGTCCCCATGGATTCCGATTTGAGGAGTAGTTGCCTCTGCCGCCGCGATTGTTTCCACGCCCGCCACGACGATTGCCTCGCTGATTTCCTCCATTACGACCACGGAAAGAGGATCGATGCTGCTGTGATGAAGAGACAGTGAGGGCTGTGGAAGATGAAGCCGTATCGGTGTGAGATGCAGTGGCACGGTGGGATTTCTTGAGACGTTTCTCTTCCCATTCAAGCATCGATTTGGCATAATCAAAGGAGGGGAAGGGATCCTTGTGTTTGATAACGTTAATGATGTTATCAAACTTCTCGTTAAGACCATTGATGATGTACATAACGAGTGTGCGATCGTTGACAGGTGTGCCAACGCTGGAGAGAAGAGCCGCCGTGGATTTCATCTTTTGGCAGTAGTCACCGACTGTGAGATCGCCGATTTCCATCGTACGAAGCTCGTTGTCGAGCTGGATAGCACGCGCCTCTTTGTTGTTCCGGAATTGATGTTCGACACGCAACCATAGATCACGAGCCATTCCTCCTGGTTGAAAGGAAAGTAAAGAAGAAGCAAAAAGGGAAGAAAAAGAATATATTACATAACTATCAGAACCTGGCTTTGATACCATGAAAACTGAATGATCTTCCTTTCCTATTCACAAAACAATTACATGGCTTTATAGCCTAGAATGATACAGAGGATCCCTCAAATCATGGGACAATATAAACAATATCAACGGTTTCCTAAAATATCAAAACAGAAAATATTACATAACTAAAGAAGAAGCAGAAAGGAAAGAAAAAGAATATATTACATAACTATCAGAACCGTGGCTCTGATACCATGAAAACTGAATGATCTTCCCTTCCTAACTATCATCGGTGACGTCTCCGACCACTACGTCTTTTCCGATGAAATTACCACCGTCTCCTCCGGTCTTATCTCCTTATGGTTCACCACCAATAGTCTCCTCGTCGATTCGATCCCATTGGTGAGGCTTCTCTTCCACCGTTTCCTTCATTTTTCTCCGATTAGACCGCCGACCGCTTCTTCTCCACCACCGTCATCTCCTCGCCGCCATGGTCCGAAGCCTTCCCTTCCTCCTTCCATCACTTGCTCTCCACCCAAACCTTCTCCGACCACTCCGTCTCTCCCGAAAACTTCTCCACCACCTAAACCACCACCACTCTCCACTATGCAATTTCCTTCTTATCCACTCTGCCGTCAATAATTCGCCGGCGACAACTGATATCATCAGAATGTTTTTCTTAATTTTTATGTCGATGAAGATGAAAGGTACAATCGGTAATCCAATCGGTGACTTGGTTACTTGCTTTAATAATTCAATTTGATGGCTATATTATTTAATATTGAGTCTAATATGAATATTCCACCAATTGACCCATTAAATAAGTTAGGAAGAGACACTAGAGTGAATTAACCATTTCTAGTGATAAAGGGGAGCCCAAGCAATATTACTAAACTCACTTTCTATTTTTCTCCAAAACTCATAGGTTTTAAACATACTGATTCCAAAAATGTATCATATTTTTTATTTTATGTCCGAAGGAAACACTAGAGTGAGTTAAACATTTATAGGGACAAAGAAGAGCCTAAGAGCATGTACATGGAGGAGTTCTTAATAGAGTTTTCAAACAATTATAAAATATTAATACTAATAAAATATGTTTAAGATCTAAAAAAATAATGATAAAATATATGTAAGTTTCTAAAAATTTGAGAACTTCATCTAATAATTTCTCAATTGAGAAACTATTAGATGGAATTCTCAAAATTTTAGAGACTCACAAATATTTTATTAATACTTTTTTAGATCTAAAATTATATTATATCAACATTAATATTTTATTAGTTTTTGAGAATCTCATTGAGAACTCCTCGACGTACATGCTCTAAATAAGTTTACTAAACTCACATCCTATCTTTTACGAAATTTTCTAAAACTCATAGAGGATTTAACCATTTCTAGTGATAAAGGGAAGCCTACGTGAACTAGGTTTGTAGTGTTAACTAAACTCACTTTCTATTTTTCTCAAAACCTCATAGGTGTTAAACACACCAATTCCAACAAATTATTATTAGTGACATTATTATTAAAAGCGGATTAAGTGTGTCCGAAAGAGACTCTAGAGTGAGTGAACCATTATTGTTGATAAAGAGGACCCTACAGAAACTAGGTTTATTTAGAGCCCCCTTTGATTTTGAAAATTTGAAAAGTTCTAAATTTTTGTTTCTAGGTTTATTTAGAGCCCCCTATACCATTTTAAATGGTAGAAATTTTTCGGTTTCAGTTTGCCTACTTTTATTTTATTTTTTTGTCATATTGTCGAATCGTACTAATTTTTTAGAATTTGTTGGCTAACACCGAGGTTTATAAATTTTTAGAAACCATTTTATTACGACAAATAATTGAATCATTTTAGTTTTCATTTCAGACACAAATCATTCATTTAACGTAACGTTAAAACGCACTAAATTTTTAGAATAGGTTGGTGAACACCTAAAGATTTATTTTACTAAAATCAATGCAACTTCTAAGCAGTTTTAGTATCTATATTTAAGTTCATCAATTTGCTATTATCAATATCTTTTCTAAGTACAAATTCAAGAGATATATTCCCCTCGTTTAAAAGATAGAAGATGACTCGATACCGGGCTTGCGGCATTAGCCATAATTGACATATCTACACATGGCGTTAGAGATATAACTTATAAGTAACAGCTTATTGTGTGGTTATTATGAGAGTATGTGTAAGATCATTAAGTGGGGTCACATATGTTAAGATCAAATGTATTAGGGTCATTAATTAATTAGTCTAATTCTATAGTGGTCACATTTATAATAAAGTAAAAGGCTATGGGCATAAGTGTTATGAAATATTAATATGTGGATACCTTTAGTAATTTCTAATTTGATGAAGGGCCGAATTAGAAATTAATACTCTATATAAATAGAGGGTTATGGTCCCCAAGCAACCCTAGCCAAAAATACAGAAACTCTCTGCATCCCATCACCAGAGAACTAAAGTCACATAGGGTTTGTTTTGGAAGAGTCATTGCCAGTAATCAGGAAACAAGTCATGGATCCAAAAGGTACGCTTCCACTTCTGTTCTTATTATTCAGAGATTGACATGAGTTTATGATTTATGTGAAATCATAAATTATAGTTCTAACAATTGGTATCAGAGCATCATGTTCAGTTTCTGTTTAATAATCAGGTTTATGTCTAGATTTAGTATTCTGGAACCTGTGGATTAAATTTTGATTAGATCTAAGATATTTGAATGTTTAGATCTATTTCTGGAATCAATGGAATTAAGTTTTTTTTTTTGTTTAGATCTGGATTATATGCATGTTTGAATATGGATGTGGATTAAGTTTTTTGATAATTATTCTAAAGAAAATGATGTTTATTTATGCTAATTCAGATCTAAAAATTGGTTCTTGACGGCTGATTTTTGGTGTTTATGAAAATCCTAAGTCAAAAGGTTGAAGACAAATTCGTATGGGCCTGTTTTGTTTGTTCTGGCCCATTTTCTTTTGTTTTAACTCAGTTGGGCCAGTTTTCACACAAAACAATAAATCAGGCTCAATCCAGCTTTTAATAAGGAATTAAAACGCAGAAGGTGGGATTTGAACCCAGGTCGCGTGGTAAAAGCTGGCGCCCCTTAAGTGACTTCAACCATTCTGCCACTTCAGAATTCTTGTATAAGGAGCCCTCAGACTTATTTTTTATATGTCTGCGCAAGAATAAAATTCAGTTTTAAATCAATAAATAAATTTGATTGTATACGTATATAAATTCATGCGAATATTAAATCGGCCCAAAGGAAGGTTTATATTTGGCCGAATTTACATATGTATATGTGTGCATATCCATGCGAATATCAAATCGGCCCAAAGGAAGGTTTATATTTGGCCGGATTACATACATATATGTGATGATAAACATGTGATGATTATTGAGAAAAATCATATGAATAATAAATCGGCCCAAAGGAAGGTTTATTTTTCATTATGCATTATTGTCAGTGTTTGATCATTACAACAAGAGTACCGCTAGCTGTTAATATTACTGTCCAAAGACTTGATATAAATGTAGCACTTGGTATCTTGAGATGGGTTATACAATCGGTTGTTGTTTATTATTTTTCGTTTTTAGTAGTGAGTTACTAATAAAAGTTGTTCTATTTTGCAGCAAATTTTGCTACAGTATCAGCTAACTTAGGTTCTATTCCAACACTTTCTGGTTCCAACTACAAGGAATGGAAAAATAAAGTTAAAATTGTCCTTGGGTGTATGGATCTTGACCTTGCGTTAAGAATTGAACAACCTACTTCTCCTACGGATTTCAGCACCGATGAGTATAAGACGGTTTATGAGAAGTGGGAACGTTCTAATCGTATTGGTTTAATGATCATTATGGACACCATTCCGGAAACCTTTAGAGGTAATGAGGGGACAGATGATCTCAAACAGTTCCTTGCTGAGATGGACTTGCGGTTTGCAAGTAGTGATAAAGCAGAAATAAGCACGCTTCTGTATCGCTTTAGTACCATGAGGTATCACGGCAAAGGGAACATAAGGGAGTACATTTTAGAAATGTCAAACATTGTTTCAAAACTTAAGACACTCAAGACTGAGCTTTCAGAAGATGTGCTCATATTTTTTGTCTTGAACTCTCTTCCTTTTCAATTCAATCAGTTGAAATCGAATTACAACACACAGAAGGAGAAATGGTCTCTTAATGAGCTTATTTCATATTGTGTGAATGAGGAGGAAAGGATGAAACAAGAAAGGTCTGAAAATGCTCATATGGTAAACACCTCTAAGGGTCAGGGTAAAAGAAGGAAAATTGAGACCATTAAGAATGAGGCTGCTAAAGGTCCATCTCAAATGAAGCATGCTAAGGTTGAAGATACATGCTTCTTTTGTAAGAAAGCTGGACATATGAAGAAGGACTGCCAAAAGTACCATGCTTGGCGTGGGAAGAAAGGTATGTTTCTTGCTATGGTCTGTTCTGAGGTAAACTTAGTTGAAGTACCTAGAAACACTTGGTGGTTAGATTCAGCTGCAACAACTAACATCAGTGTTTCATTGCAGGGTTGCCTGAGCTACCGAAAACCAACTGAAGCTGAAAGAAGCATTCATGTGGCTAATGGTTTTACAGTGCATGTGGAGGCAATTGCACATTTTAGACTGTTTTTTAGTACTGGTTATTTTCTGGATTTAAAAGACACTTTTATTGTACCGTTAATTAGACGGAATTTGGTTTCAGTTCCTTATTTAGACAAATCTGGTTATTCTTGTCTTACTGGAAATGGAAAAGTTTCTTTGTCTTTAAATTCAGTTTTAATTGGAACTGGTAGACTTATGGAAAATCACAGTCTTTATCTGCTTGACACTCTATCTTCTCATAATGAAAGTTTAAGTGTTGAATCAAGGGGTACAAAACGAAAATTCAAAAATGCAAATTCAGGAAATCTATGGCACAAACGCTTAGGTCACATCTCTAAAAATAGAGTTGAGAGACTTGTGTCAGATGGCATATTGGATTCTGTTGACTTCACAAACTGTGATGTCTGTGTGGATTGCATTAAAGGGAAACAGACTAAACATAAGAAATTGGGTGCATATAGAGCTACGGAAGTTCTTGAGTTGATACATACAGATATTTGTGGACCTTTCCCTAAGGCATCTTGGAATGGTCAACAATACTTTATATCTTTCATAGATGACTACTCTCGATATGCATATTTATTTCTTATTCATGAAAAGTCATAGTCTTTAGATGTGTTCAAAAAGTTTAAGGTTGAAGTTGAAAACCAACTTGAGCGAAGGATAAAGACTGTCAGATCTGATCGTGGTGGTGAATATTACGGTCGGTATGATGGTTCAGGTGAACAACGTCCAGGACCATTTGCCAGATACCTAGAGGAGTGTGGAATTGTCCCACAATACACTATGCCTGGGTCTCCCAGTATGAATGGTGTATCTGAAAGACGTAATCGCACTCTTAAGGACATGGTAAGGAGTATGATCTGTCATTCCACCTTACCAGAGTCACTCTGGGGAGAGGCACTAAAGACTGCAGCTTACATTCTTAATAGAGTACCAACTAAAGCAACTGCAAAGACACCTTATGAGCTTTGGACTGGAAGAAAACCCAGTCTAAAGCATTTTAACATTTGGGGATGTCCAGCTGAGGCTAGGCCTTATAGGCCATTTGAGAAGAAATTGGACTCCAGAACTGTGAGCAGTTACTTTATTGGTTATTCTGAGCGATCTAGGGGCTATAAGTTTTATGATCCCAAACAGCAGAATATTTTTGAGACGGGAATAGCTACATTCTTTGAGGATGTTGAATTTGGGGGGAGAAATAAGGTTAGAGACATCATCTTTGAGGAAGAATCGGTTTCAGGTTCTAACCCGGTTCATATAGTTGCTCTGGATAAAGTAAATCTGGAACCTCAAGTTGATACTGAAGTCCTTCCTCCAAATGAAGATGACAATGTTATTGAACATGAAGGTCAAATTCAAAACCCTCAAGAAGTAGTGCAACAAGAACTAGTGCCTTTGCGGCGATCCACTAGAGAAAGAAAAAGCGCTATTCCGGATGATTACATAGTGTATCTTTTGGAACAAGAGGAAAATTAAACCCAGTTGGAAAATGATCCTATCAATTTCTGTGAGGCCATGGGTAGTTCCAATTCAGATAAGTGGGTCAAAGCAAGTGAAGAAGAGTATCAGTCAATGCTAGACAATCAAGTTTGGGACGTTGTCCAATTACCAGAAGGAATGAAAGCCATTGGTTGCAAATGGATATTTAAGACCAAAATGGATTCAACTGGAAATGTGGAGAGGTATAAGGCTCGTCTAGTAGCTAAAGGCTATACTCAAAAAGGAAGGGATTGACTATAAAGAAACTTTTTCTCCAGTTTCATCAAAGGATTCTTTTAGGACAATCATGGCCCTAGTTGCACAATATGACTTAGAGCTTCATCAGATGGATGTCAAGACAGCATTTCTCAATGGAAATATTGATGAGACGATTTATATAGAGCAACCAGAAAACTTTGTGATAGGTGATCCAAAGAAGATGGTATGCAAGTTAAAAAAATCCATCTATGGACTAAAGCAAGCTTCTCGTCAATGGTACCACAAATTTCATGAAGTAATCATCTCTTTTGGTTTTGAGGTGAATTTGGTTGAAGATTGTGTATATCAAAAATTCAGTGGGAGCAAGTGTATTTTCCTTGTTTTATATGTCGATGACATACTTTTAGGCACTAACGATATGGCTATGTTGGTTGAAACCAAGGGATTTCTTAATAAGAATTTTGAGATGAAAGATCTTGGTGAGGCATCTTTTGTATTAGGGATCGAGATTCATCGAGATCGTTCTCGAGGAATTCTTAGATTATCACAAAAGAGTTATATCGATAAAGTACTTAAAAGATTTGGAATGCATGATTGCAAAGCAGGAGATACCCCAGTCGCTAAGGGAGACAAATTTTGTCTCAAACAATGCCCTAAAGGAAAGTTGGAAACCGAGGAGATGCAAAAGATCCCTTATGCGTCGGCAGTAGGGAGTCTAATGTATGCTCAAGTTTGTACGCGTCCGGATATAGCGTACATAGTTGGAGTTTTGGGCAGATACTTAAGCAATCCAGGTATGGACCACTGGAAAGCAGCCAAAAGGGTCATGAGGTACCTGCAAAGAACAAAGGACTACATGCTCACTTATCAGAGATCAGAGAATTTGGAGATTTTTGGATATTCTGATTCTGATTTTGCTGGATGCCAAGATAGTAAGAAGTCCACTTCAGGCTATGTTTTTCTGTTGGCTGGTGGAGCTGTTGCTTGGCGTAGTGCAAAGCAATCATTAGTAGCTTCCTCTACAATGGCAGCAGAATTTGTAGCAGTTTTCGAGGCATCCGACAGGGGACTTTTGCTGAGGAATTTTGTCACTGGGCTGCGAATTGTTGAGGGGATCGAAAGACCACTAAAGTTATATTGTGACAATAAATCAGCTGTTATGTACTCTAACAAGAATAGGAGTGCGACAAAGTCCAAGTTTATTGAAATCAAGTTCCTGGTTGTTCAGGAGAGAGTACAAAATGGAGAGATTTCCATAGAACACTTAGGGACAAACTCCATGATAGCAGATCCTCTTACAAAAGGAGTTACACCGAAGGTCTTTCATGAGCATACTGCTCGAATGGGTGTTTTAGAGTTGGATGATCATTTGGTTTAGTGGGAGTTTTCCCATTTAGTTTTTTTGGGTTTTATGTTTTAGTTGTGTTTATGCACATTTTTCTTATCTGATCAGAAATAAAGTTTAAGTTTAAGTATTCGGCTTACACTTTGTACGATAAAGTTAAAAGATCTCACTAAAGTAGGACCAGTTGAAAATCGACATGTGCAGACCATTTTTCATGTGATTTTCATGCTACATGTTTCATAATTGATCTATGTCATTTGGTTATATTGATTTCAGTGATCATGGAAGGTTTAGTTATGATTGATATAACAAAAGCCGCCATGATCCTATGTTGTTATAACTAATGGACGAGATTGTTTTATGCTCGGGAATTAATGACATATTTGAGCTCATAAGGACTATCACATTTTCAGGCACATATATGACCCAGTGGGAGATTGTAAGATCATTAAGTGGGGTCACATATGTTAATATCAAATGTGTTAGGGTCATTAATTAATTAGCCTAATTCTATAGTGGTCACATTTATAATAAAGTAAAAGGCTATGGGCATAAGTGTTATGAAATATTAATATGTGGATACCTTTAGTAATTTCTAATTTGATGAAGGGCCGAATTAGAAATTAATACTCTATATAAATAGAGGGTTATGGTCCCCAAGCAACCCTAGCCGAAAATACAGAAACTCTCTGCATCCCATCACCAGAGAACTAAAGTCACATAGGGTTTGTTTTGGAAGAGTCATTGCCAGTAATCAGGAAACAAGTCATGGATCCAAAAGGTACGCTTCCGCTTCTGTTCTTATTATTCAGAGATTGACATGAGTTTATGATTTATGTGAAATCATAAATTATAGTTCTAACAGTATGATCATAAACGCGCATAGACCATCATTACCAATGATACAACGTGAGTATCATTAAATAAACAAATATTAAAATACACACTTTCTCTTACTTTTACTCAATTTTATACCTTCTCTTTCATCTTTTTACTCAATTTTTATTAATTTTATACTCTCTTTAAATATAAAATTATTAAAAATACACTCAAACACATTCATTTGAATATTAAAAGTATCAACTCATTGATACACTCTTTCCAAAATTACCCACTATCTCTTCTCTTTACTCAAATTTTATTAATTTTATATTTCAATACACCTCCTTATTTCAACCAAAAATACTCTATTTCTTTCTTTTACTCAAATTTTAATAATTTTATTGTATCAATAATGATGCTCTAATCTAATGAGTACAGTGAATACAAAAATTCATTTTGTGATAAATTATGAGCATCTAATAAAAAAGAAGCAAAAGGTGTTACGTTGGTTATGTTTTGTTGTTTTCTAGAGACGAGGAAAGCTGGCACGTTTTTGTTGTTTTTGCCCAAATTCTAACTATAAAAATACCCCCACAGGCACAAGCCGTTCACCAATCTGCACCATACGCGTCTCTCTCTCAATCTCATCTTCCTATCTCACGAAAGCGCTAACGGCCAAGTCATATTATTTTCAGAAGAGACCACTGATATTCAAATTATATGGGCCTACCCGCTATACTGTTATTGTACTGTTCACTCATTTGTTGTCTTCTGAGCATTGTAAATTTGGGAAGATTATGTGATGGTCCAGCTAACCCTAACCTGTAATTGACGCATTCACCCTTCATTTTTGTATATAATTACGTATTTATACCGTATATATCTTGTAATCACTGATAAATATATATATATATATAATGGAAGGTAAAAGACTCTTTTATTCGTTCAAATATAAGAGTGTTGAGAAAACATGTCATTCGTGTTGTACTTTTTTTTTTCACTGAAAAGATGTAATTTATTAAGCATGACAAAGTGTTTGACAATAAGCAAAACCGGTTAAAACAACCGGGACTAAACGGATCAAAAACTATAAGTCTATAACCAAAACAGAGCACATATCATAGTAGCTCGTGATTTAAACTGAGATAACAAGGCCCCAAAGACAACGCATACTACACACCGGTAGCAGCCATCTCATCTTCGAAAAGACCTCTAAGCCATCTTGGAGCTCCATCCATTCGTGTTGGACTTCTATACAATACATAAGCCAGTAAAAATAAAAATATAAAACTGTCTCTGGATTAACTATCATAATGAAGATCTGTTTTACCAACAAACTCTAAGATTCTTTGGTTGTATCTATTTTCCTTTCAAAAACATTCTTCTCTCCTATGATTTTCAGAATGGGTTGGGTAATACCCTCTAATCTTTTGAGTTCTTGTATCGGGTAGAGTAGAATAGAATAGTCTGTAGCTTGTAATTATCTTATCTTTGTTATAAAATCTTAACACTAAAAACCAAAAAAGAAAGAAGAAAAAAATCTTTAAGATGGACCATATATAGCTTAATTCCAAAGTAAACGTGGGAAGTAAAATACATGGTCCACACCAATGCTAACATGTTAACAAGGTCGGAATGCTCAAAATAATAGGAAAAGAAGGTCGCCCACATCAGAATGTATCCAATATACAATATAGGATAGTTACGAGCTAAAAAATATCGAAAAAGTTTGGACGGAAATATTAGAAACTAACAGAAATTGGACGGCATTTCCATATGTGTTAAATATTGGTATCCATATACAAAAATATCGTAGAAATATATTAAAAACAATAACGTGCTATATTTTGTCCAAATATCTTCGGTTAGTTTCTAATGGCAACTCTAGCAAATGTCACTTACCTAAATAATCTTCATTTCTTGCCATTTATTTTAACTCAAACAAAATCTAAAGAAAACAACTTAAACGTAGAGATATGTCATAAAAGAGAAGACGGAAAATATGTAGGAAGGAAAGCCAAAAACAAAAAAATTGTGGAAATTCCCTTAGTCCAGAGTGGTTTGACAAAAGGTTCATTAATGGTTTTACACCGGCAGGTATGGAGTTCGAGTCCCGGAAGATGCAAATTTAAGATATATATTCATCTCATGTCAAAGATAGAAGATGACCCGATATTTTTAGGCCGGACTGAAAACATGATCATATACTCACATAATCTAGTGAGTACAGTGAATACAAAAGTCTATTTTTTGATCAATTATGAGCGTCTAATAAAAAAAAGGAAAAGTTGTTAACATTGTTACGTTTTGTTGTTTTCTAGAGAAGTGACGAGGAAAGCTGGAACGTTTTTGTTGTTTTTGCCCAAATTCTAACTAAAAAATACCGTTCACCATACGCACCATACGCGTCTCTCTGTCAATCTCATCCTCTGTCTCACGAAAGCGCTAACGGCCCAGACATTCTATTTTCAGAAGAGACAAATATTATTAAATGCACAATTCTCAAACATAATGAAATTTTGTTTCAAAAAATACCACTATTTTTCAAATATTCTACAAATACCATAAAACTGAAATTAATTTTGAACATCGAAAACTAAACCCTAAACCATAAATCCAAACCTTACTTCCTAAAATTATACCCTAATTACACAATAGTTAATTCAAACCAAAAAATTTAAATTTTAAATCCTTTAAAATCAATTTTGTGTTTGTAGTATTTGTAGAACATTTGAAAAATGGTGATATTTGTGAAACATTTGATAAATGGTGGTATTTTTTTAAACACAATTTCAAAGTACGGTATTTTAGTGAATTTGTCTTATTAAATTTGTATGAGCCTACTTGCTAAACTGCTACTGTACTGTTGTACTGTTCACTCGTTTATTGTCTTTTGAACGTTGTAAATTTGGGAAGATTATGTGATGGTCCAGCTAACCTAACCTGTAATGGACGCTTTCACCCTTCATTTTGTATATAATTACGTATTTATACCCTATATATCTTGTAATCACTGATAAATAAATATATATATACAGTAAAACCTCTATAAATTAATAATGTTGGAACTTTGAAAATATATTAATTTAGAGAGATATTAATTAATCGATAAATTAATAAATATTAATTTATAGAGATATATACCTGTTTTAGGTAAGAATTTTCTTTGACAAAATTCAAATGATATTCTGTTCAAGAATTTAATTAAACTAATTTGTAAAAATAATATGTATTAACTTGAGATTATGATTTATACTTTTTATTATTGTAATAGAATAAATATTAACATCATAATATAATAGCTATTTAAAATTAATACACATTATTAGTACAAAATTTAGAGAGAAAAAAACATGGTTATCGTTATCAATATTGATGATAAAGTCAGCAACGATATATATTATGATACATTTGGAAAAAATTATGTGTACAAAATCAATTAACGTGTCTATAACTTATCATAAATTTTGGATACCGAAAAAACAATCATAAAAGTTTGTTTGAGATAGTAAGTAGAATAAAAAGTTACATAAGCCAAAAAACTATATATATATATATATATATATGCATAATTATACATGATTATTAATTTATGATATTATTGGGACCATATTTTTACATGGGAATTTCAAAAAAATTATTATCTTATCATCTTATCGAATTTCGCAAATTTTTACATTGGCCCGACTCGGGACCGGGATAATTTATTAATTTATGGTGATTATTAATTTATTGAGTATTAATTTATAGAGGTTTTACTGTATATATATAGTGGAGGGTAAAACACTCTTTTATTCGTTCAAATTTGAAATGCAAATGAGCAGAATCAGAAAACATTTCATTCGTGTTGGACTTCTATGCAATAAAAATAAAAACAAAAATGTCTCTGGATTAACTATCATAATGAAGATCTATCTGTTTTACCAAGAAACTCAAAGATTCTTTGGTAATATCTATTTTCCTTTAAAAATATTCTTGTCTCCTATGATTTTCAGAATGGGTTGGGTACCCTCCTATCTTTTGAGTTCTTGTATTGGGTAGAGTAGAGTAGTTTGTAGCTTGTAATTATCCTATCTTAACATTAAAAACCAAAATATATATCTCTAAGATGGACCAAATATAAGCTTAATTCCAAAGTGAACGTGAACGTGAACGTGAACAAATATCTTTGTTTACCAAAACAAAGAATGGTGACAATATGGAAAGGAAAAGGAAGAAAATTAAACCGCAGAACGAACGCAAAGCCGATTTGATCACGGCATTGGGTGGTCATTACGAAAGCTTTTATCCGGAATATCTACCAATCATGAAACTTGTAAATAAAAGTTCATAAATATCATATGGAACAAGTTACCGTATGGGCATGCATTCCCTCTAAAACAACTCTCCGCCTATGACTTGTGTGGTGTAAAGTCAGAGAATTGATTTGAAACTCTCTTCTATCGTCTACGTAAACACATTAGAAGTTGAGATTGTTACTATTGATATCAATGCTCTCTACCCATTACACTAGTCTCTTGGATACTGGTGTCTATCCAATCCAACACACCTATAGTAACGATATAATATGTTAGAGTAATGCATCTTGGTGGATCTAAAGTGCGATAACTCACGATTTAAATTTTATTTAACTAGTGGAAAACTAAAAATAAAATTAATATTGTGACGAACGCACCGGCCGGTAAATAAAGTAGAAAAATAATTAAAAAATAAAAAAGTATAGACGAGATTGAGGGTTTCACATTTTCGATATTTTGGAAGGACAATTAAACGTGATAATATTTAGACGTGTATAAATAGATGACTCGGGGATGCAGAGGAAGGTAAGCAAACAGATAAAGATGTTTTGTGGAGAGTCATCGTCGAGTCTCCAGACCTTGAACATAGCAAAGAGCCTCAGCTCTCTGTTCCCTAAACCATCACCACTCATCAACCCCATTTCCGCAGGACATCGAGACAAGCTGCGTCGTCCAAATCTCAGAGGACGATGTAAGGTCACGGCATCACGGTCTAACGTTGATCAGAAAGGTCAAATAGTGAAACAAGCCGTTAAGAAAATCAAAGTAAAGGGATACATAACGGCCCAAGAAGGGTTGCTGGATGGCCTAGCTTGGTCGAGAGGTCTCGATGACATTACGGATCTGGCAGGCAGATCACTGCTCGTGGAGCTCATAAGCTCCGAGACTGACCTTGGTGAGTACATATTTTGTCAACACACATTATTTAAAAATACTAAAGATAAGCTAGCTAGCAAATGTCTACTCCTTGTTTCGTACATATATATTCATTATGTGTAGTAAAGATCGTAGGTTAATGCAATATGGCTCAACTGATCATGGTAACGATAGAGAAATTAATAATTATAACCAAGTACGTACACATATGTCAGGGACGGAGAAGGATCCGGTAGCAGACTACGCACAACGTGTATGGTTCGAAGCCCCTGATGAGAAGTACGAGTGTGAGTTTGACATGCCCGAAGACTTTGGAGCCGTGGAGGCCATCAAGGTTCAAAACCAGCACCACAGAGAGATGTTCATCAAGGAGGTGGAGCTTGAGTTACCTAGCGGCCCTGTTAAGTTCACATGTGAGTCGTGGGTGGCCCCCAAGTCCGTTGACCCAGCCAAGCGGATATTCTTCTCCAACAAGTCCTACTTGCCTTCTGAAACCCCGGAGCCTCTTAAACAGCTGCGAAAGGAGGAGCTGGAGACCTTACAAGGCAAGAACCGCGAGCGAGTTGGTGAATTCGCCACGTTTGAACGGGTTTACGACTATGACGTATACAACGATTTGGGTGACCCTGACAAAGACCCCGAGCTTGCCCGTCCCGTAGTTGGAGGCCTCTCTCATCCGTACCCAAGGCGCGGCAAGACTGGTCGCAAACGGTGCGACTCTGACCCTTCCTCAGAGAAACGCTACGGGGAATTCTATGTCCCGAGAGACGAGGAGTTCTCAACAGCCAAGGGAAGTTCATTCACGGGAAAAACCATCTTGGCAGCTCTTCCCTCCGTGTTCCCACAGATAGAGTCTGCTCTGTTGGATCCCAACTTGCCCTTCCCACACTTCAAGTCCATAGAAGATCTCTTTGAGGTAGGCCTCGAGCTTCCCAAGGATGCTGGCCTTTTACCTATGATCCCAAGACTTATCAAAGCTATGGCTGAAGCTCAAGATGATATTCTCCAGTTTCATCCCCCTATTCTCCTTAACAGTACCTACCTTCTTCTCTCTTCCATCAAATATTCTCCATTATTCCAACTCTATACTTACCACCTACAATCATTCCAATTGATTCAGAGGATAGATTTTCATGGATCCGAGACGACGAGTTTGCTCGCCAGACGCTTGCAGGCCTTAACCCGTATAGCATTCAGCTAGTTCGGGTATATGCCTCTACTAATAGTTTTTGTTCTGCTTGTTCCAACAATGCAATTAAGATCCATGTTGAAAATGAGATTCTGCTTGGTTTTTAAAGCAAATAAATTCCTGACACTGTTATTCCAGGAGTGGCCGATGAAAAGCAAACTAGACCCTGCCGTCTATGGTGATCCAAACTCACTCATTACTTGGGAAGTTGTGGAAAAAGAAATCAGAGGAGTCATGCCAGTTGATGAGGTAAGTAGACTAATATCGAACATATGGAGGATTTTCCTTAATGGATGAATATTGATATGAATGCATGTCCATTCAAAAAAATAATAATAATATGGATGCATGTATGCAGGCTCTAAAGAATAAGAAATTGTTCGTGTTGGATTATCACGATTTGCTTCTACCGTATGTGAACAAAGTGAGAGAGTTGGAAGATACTACCTTATATGCTTCTCGGACACTATTCTTCCTCAGCGATGATAGCACATTGAGGCCTGTTGCCATTGAGTTGACTCGTCCCCAAGATGTCAACAGGCCCCAATGGAAGAAGGTCTTCACGCCAGGCTATGATGCTACATCTTGCTGGCTATGGAATCTTGCTAAGACACATGCTGTTTCTCATGACGCCGGTTATCACCAGCTTATTTCTCATTGGTATTGAATAAAGACTCCTCACTACAAAATATGGTTTCTTGTTGACAGCAAAATTTGGTTTAAACTTTTTGCATCTAGCTATAAAGCATATACAAGATGTGTATGCAAATGTTATTTGACTAACTAGTAAAGAAATGGAGAAATTTACAGGCTGAGGACTCACTGTTGTATGGAGCCATACATCATAGCGGCAAACAGACAACTAAGCGCCATGCATCCCATCTATAGACTTTTGCATCCTCACTTCCGCTACACCATGGAGATCAACGCTCGTGCACGCCAAAGTCTCATCAACGCAGACGGAATCATTGAGAGTTGCTTCTGGCCGGGGAAGTATGCAATAGAGCTAAGTTCAGACGTCTATGATAAACTATGGAGGTTCGACATGGAAGGTTTACCTGCAGACCTCATCAGAAGGTAACTAAGTTCAGACTTATATGATAAACTAAGTTCAGACTCTTGGTGTTTGTGTTTTTTTTTTTGTTTGTTTGGAATAATTAATGTGTGTATAAACAAAATTCGTGTGATAAGGGGGCTGGCCGTGGAAGATGAGACAGCAGAATATGGAGGGGTACGGCTGACGATACCAGACTACCCATTTGCGAATGACGGTCTAATGCTGTGGGATGCACTTAAAGAATGGGTGACACACTATGTGAAGCACTACTATCCAGATGCAGGATTGATCTTGTTGGATGAGGAACTCCAAGGATGGTGGAGTGAAGTGAGGAACATAGGGCATGGAGACAAGAAAGACGAACCATGGTGGCCTGTCCTCAAGACACAAGATGACTTGATTGGCGTGGTGACTACCATTGCGTGGGTCGCCTCAGGTCACCATGCCGCTGTAAATTTTGGACAGTACGGATACGGAGGATACTTTCCCAACCGACCAACTACCGCCAGGATCAAAATGCCAGTGGAAGAACCCACAGAGGAAGAGCTAAAAGAGTTCTATGAGGAGCCAGAAAAGGTATTGCTTAGGACATTTCCGTCGCAGAAGCAGGCCACCAAAGTGATGGTCACTCTGGATCTTTTATCAACCCATGCACCTGATGAAGAGTACATCGGAGAACAGCCAGAGGCATCTTGGACCAACGATCCTGTCATCAATGCTGCCTATGAGCGACTCAAAGGCAGGCTCCAATGTCTAGAAGGAGTGATAGATGAGAAAAACGTGACTGTTTCTCTGAAGAATAGAGCGGGTGCTGGCGTAGTTAAGTACGAGCTTTTGAAGCCAATCTCTGAACCCGGTGTTACCGGAATGGGTGTTCCATATAGTATTTCTATCTGATCTATGCATTTTGTTTCTACGAATTGATGTATCAACTGCTCAAGAATACCAATAAATCTTTTGCTTACTCAAGCGTGAATTGGTTCTTTTGGTCCTTCCTCCACATTTCCTGATACATGCTATGCAGAAAGTAATATTTGGTTGCCTGGCTAAGTTTAAACGCTTCAAGCTGCTTTTGCTTTCCTCACATACTTTCTTGTGTTCACTCTCTCCTCGGGTCTGAAAGGATGCAAGCAACGTTTCCAACAAGTTAGGCAACTATTTCCATGGATGTTAGGGTATCCATCAATCACCATCATACGAGTAATCACCAGCTGCAGCATGTGAGCATATGGGTTTTCTTCTGGTTTGGTTGTACCAGGGTTAAAGGTGTTGACCTCGTCCAAGGAATCCCTAAACCTCTTCCACTGCCTCCACCTTCGCTTAGTCCACCCCTAAACCCTCCACAGCCTCCAGCTCGTCCACCTTGAATCCTGTACGGAAAGGTCACATATTTGCTAAACCGAGAGCGAAGGAGACATAACTAAGGAAACAGATAAACAAAGGCAAACGAAAGAGATGTGCGTTGGTCAAATATTTTAAAACCTTAGTTTAGAAACATAATATACACAGTGTTTAACATAACACACAAAACAATCATTTATATAAAGGAGATTTTAGATATTTTCATCCTTGATCATTAGCAGAGAAGAGCATCAAGGTTTCGTTTCCCCTCTGGACCCTTGGAGTACCAGGAAGAAACAAATTCGCCATACACAACTTCCTTGTAACACGGTGGGGAGAGTTGGTTAATGAGGTGAGAAGCTGGTGCAATCTTTGCAGTCTTGGAGGGATCATGAAAGGTGGCAACTGATAACCGTGCCCGATTCGCATTAGTTATGGCTCTATGTTGAGCACTTTTGTATATGCCATTGGTTATGATCTGCACAAGGAGAAACACATGAGCAAACGATCATGTCAAAGCCGAAAAAGGTGAGAGAATAGAAGAAACCTCAGTTTGATCGGCTAGAAGAACGAGAATGGCGTGGGACATAGGAGGAACAGTGAGCCACTGGGCATCCTTGAAAAGCTGGAGGCCTCCAACATCATCTTGAATCAAGAGAGTAATGGCACCCATGTCGGAATGGGACTGGAGACCAAGGGTGAGCTCAGGCTGAGGGCAAGGAGGGTAATAGCTCACAGTGATATTCTGATAGATCTCACCCACAGCTTCCTCTATGCATGAACAAGGAAGGCCAAGGCTCTGTGATATGAACCCCAATAGCATCTGAGCAAGTTTCTTCATCTCATCACCATATTCTGCCACAACTTGTCTAAACCCAGCCAGTGGAGAATGCAATTGGAATCAATCATACAACTATGGTGAGAATCAAAGCAGGAATGGAGAAGAAAAGAGCACCTGTAGTCAGGAGGAGAGACGGGCCATCGAGAAGGGTTGCGGCGAGAGAGAGGGAAAGTATGGTGATCAAAGTAGTCCCTCCAGTCCAGAACGACGTCGTCCTTGGCGCCGAGCAACATGCGGCTGCCATAACCCTCGGATGCGGCGGAGCTGGAGTCGCAGGCGTAGCGGAGCTTCTCTTCCATGGGACAATCCTGGAAGAAGGAGAGGCCTATAGACCTCATCCGATCCAGGAGATGGATGGGGACGCCATGGTCGACGACGTGGAAGGCTCCCCAGTCGCGGCAAGCACGACCGATGGCTTCCCTCGCCGAATCGGAGCTGGAGAGGCTGATGGTTGGGACTGCAGTAGCATCGCCGGCGCCGTCAGCGAGATTAGGCCGAGCATCCGGTGGCTGAATGTACTGGGAAGGTACCTCCGTTAAGCCGCCTTTGGAGACCATTTCCACCCTCAACGCTGCTTCCATGGCGGATGATCGATCGGAACTGGGATTGGGGAGTAACTCCAAAAGCCCCCACCTTCACATTTTTATTCAGATATGCCCCAAGCTTAAAATCCATTTTTCTTTTGATTTTTTTTTAATTCAAAAAACGGTTAAATACGAAATTACCCTTAATGAATCTGCAAATTTACCAAGAAAACCGAAAAAAAAAAAAAAAAACTGTTGAAGATTTTTCTAAGAAAAATCAAATTAAACGGAAAGAAAAAAAAAACCGCTCTTCTCTCCCTCTCCCTCTCGGACTAAATCTCTCGTGTTCTTCTTCTTCAAGATTTCAGTTTCTTATTTGCGAAAAATCGAAAACCAAACCTTAACAATTTCGTCTATCTCCCGAATTTTTCTTGTTCGCCGGCGTCGACTCCATCACCGTGGACTGCGACGGTGATTTTTCTTGAAGGTGAGTTGCGATTTTGGTTGCAAGAAGGGGATTTCCATTTCAGATTTCTGGGTTGAGATTTTGATTCCGATTTCGAATGGGTTTCCATTTCGAATTGGTTTTTGGTTGCAAGAAGGGGATTTTGATATGTAATCGGGTTTTGATTTTGATATATGTATCGGTTTGAAATTAGGGTTTGAAAAAAAATCAACTTGGGGGTTTTGATTTGTATGTGGTTTTGAGGTTTTTCAGATTTTGATATGAAGAAATTGGACAATGTAGATTTTTTGATTTGTCTTGATTTGTCTGTCTTGATTTGTCTTAGTGTGAATTGTTGATTTGTCTTGTTTTGCTTCTAATGGTCCGTTTTGGGTTTTCATATGAATTGAGAAAAGACGTTTTGATTATGGTGTTGTGGATTTTGCAGAAATGGGTCCTAGGATGAGGAAGGGAGGTTCTAAAAAGATTGCAAAGGAAAAGGAGAGTTCCAAGGAAGGGACTTCAAAAGGTCCGATCCCTTCAGAAGAAGTTGAAGAATGCATTACTGTTTCGGAGGTATGTGATTCAAGTTCCTAATGTCATATTATATAGTATAAGTGTGGATTAGTACTTAGGAGAATTGGTACTAGATAGTATATAAGTTAGTATATAAGCTAGTTATTTAGAGGAATTGGTTATGAGTATTCAGTATAAACCGTATAAAAGTTAGTATTTAGGTGAACGTATAACTGTTAGTTGAACTGGTACTACTGTATATAACTGTTAGCAATAAGTGGTACTACTGTGTATAACTGATACTACTGTGTATAACTGGTACTACTGTGTATAACTGGTACCATTAGGATTGTAATAATGTTTTGATTGCAGGATATATCTGATACTCCTACTCTTCCGATGCAGCCTTTGACGATGTTCCACCCACCTAGCAAATATAATGCGGTATGCAAGATCCAAACCAGGTGTGATTTGGCCACCTTCTTAGAGATGATAGAGAATCCGGATTTTGCACCAGAGTTGGCGTGGTTTAAATCTCACCCGCAGTTTAAACACATTTTCCACATGGAGAGAGAAGCAAACCGTAAGCTCCAGGGTTTGTTTATGCTGCTGATTCGAACGGTAAAGCTTGATGCGAAGAAAAATCTCTGGTTTGTGGTGAATGGTATTCCAATCCGGTACTCTCTGAGAGAGCATGGTCTGATCAGTGGGTTATTTTGCCATGAATACTCCGAAACACTTCATCCGAAGATGAGGTTGCGTGATTACAAGTCTCAGTTTAAGAAGAAGCTGTTTACGAGGACATCCGTAAGAGTCAAAGATGTCAAAGACAAGCTTCTTTCGATGAAGAAGAGGTCTCAAGATCGGCTGAGGATGATGATATTGTATTTCTTAAGCGCGGTACTTGCAAAAAAGGCCGGGGCTGATTCAGCTATAGAGCCATTCTTGTTTAGAATGGCTGAGGATCCGGATTTGTGTATATCATTTCCGTGGGGGCGATACACCTTTGATGACTCTGTCGGGAATGTTTACTACTTGATGACAAAGATAGAAAAGATGACTTGTGGTTCGCGGGAAGAACAATTGACATTGCCTGGATTTGTAATTCCATTGGAGGTAAAGATATTATTTCCTTGAATCTATAAATGTTTTTAATCTATTAATGCTTTAACATTTAACCTTTGACGTGTTATTTCTCTATATGTAGGTTCTGCCTTTCGAAGTTATACCAAATCTAAGGAGATCATACAGAGTAGATATTGAAGGGGCAGAGAAAGACTGTCCAAGGATGTGCAAGCGGAAGTTTGAAACCTCTACTATGAAAGGTTGGCCAGTGGAAGAGATATATGAGAAGCTTGGTTCTACTAAGGTACTACTGTGTATAACTGGTACTACTGTGTATAACTGGTGTGATACACAGTAGTATCTTAATTATAATTCGTTTTGGTTAATGTTAATAGGATGTTAATAGCTGTTTTGTAACATTGACAGGATATTCATAGTATCTTGAAACCGGAAGGAGAAGAAAGAGCTCTTAGTGAGCTCATCTTTGATGATGATTTAGGTTATGATGCTTTGGATATGTTGCCAGACAGTTGGAGCAAACATCTCCAAGAGAATAAGAAGATTTGTTGGGAAAAGATGTATGAGGAAGATGTGGATTCCCGAAAGCCTAAGGAGACGGAGCAAGAGGAAGAAGAAACTGTTGAACCCGAGAATGCTCATGGGATTGTTAAACTGTTGAAAGAAATGGAAAAGAGGCTGACCGCGAAAATGGACACAGGGTTTGATAAGGTGAAGGCTGAGTTTTCGGGTTTAGAGGATAAGTTTCTCGGTTTAGAGAATGATGTAAAGGATCTCAAAGATGAATTTTGGAGAGGTGGTGGAAGAGATAGTGGCTTTGATTTCAATTTCGGATATGAGAGGGATGAGAGAGCTGAGGGTACGGGAAACAAAGGAAAAGAGAAAGTAGGAGAAGAAGGAGGAGAGAAAGGACAGAAAGAAGGAGAGAAGGGAGAAGAAGAAGGAGGAGAGAAAGTACAGAAAGAAGGAGAGAAGGGAGGAGAAGAAGAGAAAGGAGAAGAAGAGGAGACAGAAGAAGAGGAGATAGAAGAAGAAGAGAAAGGAGAGAAGACAGGAGAAGAAGAGAAAGGAGAGGCGACAGAAGAAGAAGAGAAAGAAGGAGAGAAGATAGCAGAAGAAGAGAAAGCAGAAGAAGAAAAGAAAGCAGAAGAAGAAGAGAAAGCAGAAGGAGAAGAAGAGAAAGCAGAAGAAGAAGAGAAAGCAGAAGAAGAAAAGAAAGCTGAAGAAGAAGAGAAAGCAGAAGAGAAAGCAGAAGAAGACGAGAAAGCAGAAGAAGAAGAGAAAACAGAAGAAGTAGGACAGAAAGTAGAGGCTACCAAGTTGGGAACAGTTATAGGGATTGATCTTGGTACCAACTACTCTTGTGTTGGTGTTTACAAGAATGGCCATGTTGAAATCATTGCCAATGACCAAGGAAACCGTATTACACCTTCATGGGTTGGTTTCACTGACTCCGAGAGGCTCGTTGGTGAAGCTGCTAAGAACCAGGCGGGTGTTAATCCTGAGAGAACCATCTTCGACATCAAGAGATTGATCGGAAGAAAGTAAGTTCATTCTCTTTTTTTCCTGTGTTTGTTTTGTTTCATCATTCATGTTGAATGTTGCTCTTGTGTCAGGTTCGAGGACGAAGTGGACAGGAAGCTTGTACCTTACCAGATTGTCAACAAAGATGGAAAGCCATACATTGAAGTCAAGATCAACGATGGTGAGACTAAGGTTTTCTGTCCTGAGCAGATCAGTGCCATGATCCTGACTAAGATGAAGGAGACAGCTGAAGCTTACCTTGGGAAGAAAATCAAGGACGCTGTTGTCACTGTGCCAGGTTAGCTCCTTCTTGTCAATTCTGCATCATCATTTTTATCTCCAAATTCTAAACAACAGTTGATTGATTCTTTATCTGGTTTTGACTGTTTTCACAGCTTACTTCAATAATGCTCAAAGGCAAGCGACCAAGGATGCTGGTGTTATTGCTGGTCTCAATGTTGCCAGAATCATCAATGAACCCACTGCTGCTGCTATTGCCTATGGTCTTGATAAGAAAGGTGGTGAGAAGAACATCCTTGTCTTTGATCTTGGTGGTGGTACTTTTGATGTTAGTGTCTTGACCATTGACAATAGAGTGTTTAAGGTTCTATCCACAGATGGTGACACTCACTTGGGAGGTAACTTACCATTTTGATCACTCGAATCCATCTGTTAATCAGTGAAAACCACAAAATTAAGTTGATGTTAAACCTTTGTTGCGCAGGTGAGAACTTTGACCACAGAATTATGGAGTACTTCATCAATGTGATCAAGAAGAAGCACAACAAGGACATCAGCAACAAGGACAACAGCTGTTGAAAGACTTCTTTGACGGGAAAGAGCCGAACAAGTCCTTGAACCCTGACGAAGCTGTTGCTTATGGTGCTGCTGTCTATGGTGGTATTTTGAGCGGAGGAGAAAGAGGACAGAAAGTAGGAGAGAAGACAGAAGAGAAAGGAGGAAAGAAGACAGCAGAAGAAGAAGCCGCGACGGCTCTGACGACTCTTATCGCAGGTGAACCAAAGAAGAAGAAGCAGAAGGTGGAAGCCACGAAGCGGGATGTGGATGCTAGGGAGATTAAGCCATCTATGCACACAAGAACACCATACACAGTAGAGAAGAAAGGGAGAAACACGAGGAAAGCAACTGTGAAGAAAGATGATGATGGAGCGGGTGGATCTAAGAACGCAACTGTGAAAGAGTCTAAGAAAAGGAAGGAGACCGGAGATGTCGTACGCACGAGCCCACGCAAGAAGACAAAGAAGAAGAATTAGGAGTCTATGTTTATAGGTTGATGTTATTAGGATGATGTTATTAGGATGATGTTATTTTGTGTTGGTTGTGTTCCCTTTTTTAGGTACTTAAGTGTTGGAGGGATTTAAGGGAAACAAATACTCATATTTTGTTATGTTCTCGGTTTCGTACTACTAGTACTACTGGGTACTACTGTGTATTAATCCAATACTACTGGGTACTACTGAGATTAGCAACCACGTTTTTATCACACTAAAAATATTAAAAACGTGTAACACATGCGCCACAAAACGAATAAAAAATAATATTTACTTTACTCATAGTTATACTTAGTTTTAGGGATTTAAGGGAAACAAATACTCATATTTTGTTATGTTCTCGGTTTCGTACTACTAGTACTACTGGGTACTACTGTGTATTAATCCAATACCACTAGGTACTACTGAGATTAGCAACCACGTTTTTATCACACTAAAAATATTAAAAACGTGTAACACATGCGCCACAAAACGAATAAAAAATAATATTTACTTTACTCATAGTTATACTTAGTTTTAGGGATTTAAGGGAAACAAATACTCATATTTTGTTATGTTCTCGGTTTCGTACTACTAGTACTACTGGGTACTACTGTGTATTAATCCAATACCACTAGGTACTACTGAGATTAGCAACCACGTTTTTATCACACTAAAAATATTAAAAACGTGTAACACATGCGCCGCAAAACGAATAAAAAATAATATTTACTTTACTCATAGTTATACTTAGTTTTCTAGTAGTACTGGCTTGCACATAGTTATATTTTGACTGTTTTCACGTATAACCAGTAGTAAGTACAAAAGATTATAAATTTTCTAGTAGTATTGATCGAATTGATCACTTTAAATATATTTCCTATCATTTCGTATACTAAAATTTCCGGTTTCACCATAATCGGATGTTTCACATAAAAAGTGGCTACTAACTCATACATATACCATACATATACCATATGTATAAGGTCTAGTTTTAGGGAAAATATATGTTTTGCTATAAACTCTTTGAAATTTTTTGTATGTTTCTAGTGGTACCTAAGTATCAAGTAGACACAGTCCTACGTACATAAATGGACATAGTAAGGAAACAAAACAAAATATGCCATTACCCACTGCTCAACCGTATAAAACTTAGAGGCAAACTCATAACAACGGACCTCAGTCCCTCCCCCTAATCGGATGATACCTTGTATCGCATGCACGCATGGGTACCTATCGATATCAAAATACTTGCAACTGCAACTTTTTTCCGTCAAATTAACCACATAATTCTTTCCATCTTCTCCAATCACATTGTACTCATACGTCCAACTGTTTAACTCTTGCGACAATAGCTTCTTCGCAATCGGTAAATTACTCTCTAAAATGTTGTTCACATAAGGCACCAGCTTCTGTGAGTCGGGTACTTCAGTGGATGCCTTCCGATACCTGTTGAACCATTCAGCTATTTTTTCTATGATCATATCAATCATAGGCAATAACGTGTACTTCCTTGCTTCAACGAAAACACCATTGATTGATTCTACACTATTGGTGGTTGTTATGTTGTATCTTTCTCCTGGAAAATAACATCTTGCCCATTTTTCCACCTCAACACTTCTTCCGAGATACGCGGCTGCAGCAGGATACCTTCTCTCGAACGAAGTACAACGTCTTATGAACACATCCTCTGTATAAGCTTCCGCACATGACATGAAATGCCCCACAACTGTTTGTTTCAGGGTATTAGAAACGCTACCTTTCACATTCTGAGCCAAATGGTATACACAATACCCATGGTGAGCCAACGGGAACACCACACTTATTGACTTGATGAGGGATACATTCCTATCAGATATAAACACCAGTTCACGCTCGGATCGCTTGGCTTTTTCAGGATCATCCTTATCCTCTTCCACTATCACTAGTTTTAATTTATTCATAAACCACATCCAATTTTCTTCTTTCTCACCATCAGCTACACCGAAAGCAACTGGATAGTGGTGATGATTGGGATCTTGAGCCATCGCAACAATTAGAACTCCACCATAACAATGCTTAAGGTGGGTGGCATCCACAATGATGACTTTCCTCATGGATTTGAACCCTTCAATACAAGCTCCCAGCGCAAAGAACATATACTTAAACCTATTATGTTCATCCCATTCTACACAAGTTTGTGTACCCTCATTCATCTTCCGTAGCATATACAAATACGCCTCCAACATCCGATAACTCTCCTCAGGACTTCCCCTCACAGTATTAGCAGCTTGATGTTTTCCCCTCCAGCACGTAGTGTATGATAGGTCAACACTAGCTTTTGTTTTAACAAGCTTCATCAGAAGTTTTGGCCTCGGAGTCTCCAAACTACCTGGAAACTCTTCCTCCACAATAGCGGAAACTATTTTTGCTGTCCCTTTCCTTCTTTTTAACCTTGTACTTGCATCAGCTCGAGAGCATGTATGCATATTCCTGTAAGTTACAAGTTTCCAACTATCTGAATCACGATTCGCATTAACCCGCACATACCACTCGCAACCTTTATCTGCTGCCACACAGCATAGCACATATCGTTTTGTACACGACTTGCTTATAATGTACTCAAAACAATTTTTATGTGAAGCTCGTTGAACTAAGAGTTGCACTTCATTTTTACTTCCGAATTCTTGACCCAATTTCATATCTATACCATCTTCCCATGGAGTGGATACAAGGCTAGATCCATCCACAAAAATTTCTTCCTCATTATTTTGGTCATTATCTTCAGGCATATAAAAATGTTCTTGCTCATTATCTTCAGGACAATCAAAATGTGCCAGCTCTTCGTGATCTGTGATTATAAAAACAAACAGTTATATCAGTTATACCTAGTTATACAGAAAGTAATACATAGTTATACCTAGTTATTCCTAGTTATACAAGACAGAAAGAACACACAAAACTAATCAAACAGTTATACATAGTTATACCTAGTTATACTAGACAGAAAGAACACACAAAACTAATCAAACAGTTATACATAGTTATACCTAGTTATACTAGACAGACAGAACACACAAAGCTAATCAAACAGTTATACCTAGTTATTCCTAGTTATACAAGACAGAAAGAACACACAAAACTAATCAAACACTTGTACCTCCGTTTTCCCAGTTTTACCAGACAGACATAACACACAAAATGAGTCACACGTTTACCTTCATCTACCAACGCATGGTGTTCCAATGGTTCGTCTGTGTGTAAAGTTATCATATCATTATCCCCTACAACAACATCACTTTCTCCAACACCTCTTCTCGCTTCCACACATCTCTGAGTTTCATCCACAACATTGATGGGACCATCCACATTGATGAGCTCCACATTCAAAAGCTTTCTACAACCATCTCCATTCACTTGCATTAGGTATTCAAAAACCTCATCATCATTCGAAATTTCTAATGGTGTCCAAAGATTCGAAATCATTGGAAAGTAACTAAGTTTCAACTGCGTCGTAGCTTCATCTATCATGATCTTTCTCCTAATTCCGTCAACCAAGGCCGAATAAGTCACCTCCTCCGGTGCACTCCGTATCGCTAAACTCTTAATTTTATCTCCTTTTGAACTCCATCTTGCGCAATCACCTTCCATTGAGTAACATCCTCCATAATCAAAACATATGATTGTGCAATTCATTGTCATGTCCCCTGCAGTACCAAAACATATGTACCAGTTATTCTCGATACTACTTGTTCTACCAGTTATTCTCAGTAGTACCAGTTATACGTATAAAAATTAGGTCCGATTTTGTTTGCTTTATAATGATTCAGCTGCCACAAAACCTAGCACATTACCCTAATAAACTTATAAAACAAGTCCAATACCCAGAAACACAGATATCCAATATCCAAATTTAATTTACAAACAAATTTCCAAAACTAGAACAAAACCTAATGTAACCCTATAAACATGAAACTTGCTAAACAATGAAATATCATACCTTAATTTAGAAGACTCACATGTGCAAGAATGAAACAACTCTTAATCCTTGCCTCTGTTTTTCGTAACTCCTACATGAAGAAGAAGATGGACTAGGGCAAAGAGGCTTCAACGAGATGGAGAAGAAGAAGGGTGATGGCAAAGAGATGATGAGATGAAGAACACAGAAGAAGGACGAGGAAGAGAAGTGAAGCAGATCCGAAGAAGAAGAAGCAGAGCTCTGTTTTTTTTTCAGCGACAGGAGAGACAGAGGAGAAAGAAATCGACGGGAAAGAGGAAGAGAGAGAAAGAGTATGTGGTTGTTTTTGATTGGTTGAAAATTAATTTGGTTGGTAAAAAATTTAATTTGTTTGGTGGATTATTTAATTGGATGTTTATATATAATAATAATAAAAAAGAAGGGTAAAGTTGTGAAAGGAAAGATTGAGGGGCTTTTAGATTAGCAAAGGGCTTTAAGAATTTTTTTTGCCCATTTGGGGCTTATGAGGTTTTAGTCCACTGGGATTCGCGCAGGTAATTTTAATTCAACGCCGACAATTTCATCTTTTTAGTGAAACCAAAAAAAAAGGCCCATAAGAGATGAAACGAGGATTATACTGTATATATATGACTAACAAAGAATTAACAAACACACACACATAGCCCAAGCCCAATTAGTGGAAATGAAACACAAGAATACAAAAGAAAAACAACACAAACTCACAGACAAAATTACAATGATACTCAGGACTAAAGTTCCGACAAGATCGCCGGGATGTAATGGGAGAGTTCTGCGGTGAGAGACTGAAATCCGTTGACAAGCTGAGTATGGAACTCTTGGTCTTCTTCTCCGATTAATCTGAAGTGAACCCTTATGGCTCGCTTGCAAACAGCCATGAATTCAAGCAGTGCCGCGATCAGTTGCTGCAGTTCCTGTGAGCGCAACCTCGTTGCAGGCTCTCCTGATAAGAAAGCTGTGCAGACGCTCAACACCCCACTGTTTACCTGCATTTTGTTTTTTTATTTAACATGGAAGGAAGAATCTCAGAACATTTCTACGTGTCTTTTTTACATACAACACGACATATGTATCTTGGGATAAAAAAAATATCAGAGTGCCCACCTGGACTGCAACACTTCCTTGAAGAATCCTCTGCAGACTCTGGAGCCGTGGTAGGTGATCCCCGTCAGAGCTACGAGGCTCTTCTAGCTCGTTTCTCAGAGCCGTTGTTCGGGTTTCAATCATTCCAATTGCATTCTCCACTGGCGAGAATTCAAGGGATTCAGACTTGGTAACCAGCAGCCTATTCACAAGGGCAGGGAATGAACCCTCTGTCTGCAGCACTGTTCGTCTCTTCCACTGATCTTCTAATCCACCTTGCGTCTTACCATTTTTTGTAAATGGTGTGTCAAACAGGAACCGATCAAACACTCGTGCTCTCACACTTCCAGTGGAAAGAGAAAATATCCTCTCTCTTCTGCTCCCGAGATCCTCATCTTCCATGACTGCATCAACAGCTGTAATCTGCAGGTAGCACACTCCTGCCTGCAATTCTTCTGCCTTCACCTGTCTCGAATCTGGAATTATGTGCAAAATATGGTTGCTGTCCATCCTTGATTCATATATATGGCTCAGCTTTTCCATTATATCCCCTAGCCGCACATCTCGTGGTTCACGGTATACATATTCTTTCCTGTCCAACTTCCCAAACTTTTCCCCGTAAAATCCCACCCGGTAATACGTAGCATCAATAAATGGGATCGGGTTTGATTCCTGGTCAAGAATGGACTCGTATATATTAGTAAGTAACGTGTGACACTTAGCCAACTGCCCATAAGCCTTCCTGCTCTTGTAAACTGGAATAACAAGTTCCAAAATGCTTGCACAGAAATGGTAGAGCTCAGCTTGGGAGAAAAGCTTATTAGCAAGCTGTAGATACTTGACGGCAGAGTCAACTGTTAGTTTTGAAGCACCATAACCCTCTACTTCAGCTGCTGATGCCTCTGTTGTAAACTCGCCACTTACCATTGGACAGATTTTACGCAAGGCAGCCACATGATCCTTGCTCCACACACCATCATTTCTAGCCACCAAGGCCTACAAGAAGAAGGGGAAAACCATAGCATGCACATAAGTTTTAGAAGCAGTATCTAGTGGACAGGCAGATTTGAGTTAAGACAGCAGCTAAAAAGCCAATCAGACCGCAACGATGATCCACTGCGCATCTAAAGAATCACATACACATGCCAGATTTAGAAATTGTTTACCTGCATTATTACACCTGCAACCGCCACAGCACACTGTGCAGCTTCAGCCCAGGACTGCATTTCCTGGTGGGCATCACATAGATGCAGCAACCACATTATGTGAAGATCTGGAACAGGAGCAAATGCCATTCCAAGTTTGTAGAAGCTCTCTGCGGCAGCGTATCGATCCATAGCCATTACAGATCCCTGTAAGAACATAAATTTTGACGTTGGAATACTACAGAAAGACTTGCAAGCTAGTTAAATCTAATAATTGTTTCCACATTACAATAGGAACAAGGAAGAAGAAACATAGCAGGTATTAGTGCAAACATGACCTTAATGCCACTAAACAGGATTGGAAAACTTGTGTAAGTGTTACCAAGCACTTCTGTGATACTTAATTTTAAATCAGTGATGCCAAGACATTCATTCATAGTAATTATCAGAAAAGAGAAGGAAGAGACCATATGCCTGACAGGAGATGCATATTCACTCGGTTACACTATAAGTTCCATCAGTGTCAATTTTTAATTTTTACACAGGGAATTGACTCCTGCGTTATCTTATATACCTATCAGTTTCATAAACACAGTAAAAATACTAGAAATGGGTGTTGATGGGGAGGAATTTGAGCGTACAAGACATGAGGTTTCCACCATATAACAAGGCAAGGACCTTTTGGCAATCAAGTCCTCTAATACAGGCGATAAGAGAAGCATAAGGCATTTCTTCCATCACTAACACCAGAAACGATATTTTTAAAAATGTCAAGTTGATTATAAACCATACCAAAAGGGCATGCCCGAGGCTTGCATCAAGAGCAAGAACAAGACTGTCAGAAAGATGTTTCACTTCATCCCAAGACCAACGATTTTCTGTAAATTTCTCAGGAACTATTAACAGAGTATCATCAGGAAGACCACACTCCCTCAACAAATTGACACTCTTAGCTTCATCAGCCATTTCGCTTAATGACTGTTGAAGCCGCCTTGCCTCTCCACTCTCTTCCAATGTATTATCTGTTTTCATATGAGTTACTTGAACATCTGACATGAGTTCTGACAGTGTAATGGTCAACAAAGCCCTCAGCCTAGCAGTCTGCATAAAATATAGCGAGCTCTGCAAAAACAAAAGCAATTGAACTCAAGTCGAATAGCAAGAGACAGAGAAGTCTTTATACAAATATAGATGTCTCACCTTGACTAGTATTTGAAGACCAATAACAGCCCTTTTCCTGACACTGTCATTGCGGTAAACAGCAAGACGGAGAAGATGGAAAGCTATCTGTTTTAAGAAGCGATCATTTTCCCTGGCCATCAGTGTGGCCCCATGAAGATCAAAGATTCTGTTGAAAATTGGAAAGAAGGCTTTCCAGAAGGCTAATGACTGGTTCCGAGAGAAGAAACTCGTCAATATTGTAGTAATGCAGTCCAATTTTCCATAGTCCGTAGCAATATTATGAGAGGCAGCCATTGATGAAAATTTTTCAGTGATCTCCAAAACCTGGAGGCTAACAGTGGCACTTACATTCTCTTCCCAAAGTTCCTGGTCAGTGTGCATGCAATTAGTAGAATAGCTCATTGACGAGCATGCCAGCAAAATAAGTAATATTAAGAAGAAGGCATGAACAGCATAAAACAATACCAGTTTTTGCCGCAAAATAGGGTGCAGCGATTCTCTTAGTGCCTGAGCTGAAGCTCCAATCCGTGAAGATTGTGCTTGCGCTAAAGCTTCTCTTAAAGAATAAGGTTGGGTAGGGGACGCCAACTGAGAATTAACTCTCTGCCACAGGTACCCATTATCAGGAGTTCCCTCTAGCTGCAGTAAAATAACAGAAGACATTTGAGCCTTTCCTGCTTAACTCTAAATATACAAAAAGCAGAGGACTTTCTAACTTAGTTTTGAGAAGTCCACCATAAGAAAGCAACATTGTTAAGGTTTTTAGTTTTACCCAAAAAAAAAAAGAGAAGGAACACACAGGATATATTAAGCAACTCACCCTTACTTCTTGCCGGGAGGCCTCTGACAGATAATTGTTGATAGCAGGAGAAAGTCGCTCAGAGTACTTTGGTGATCCAGCTCCTTCACTAACGGGACCACGAGAATTGTTTCCCCCGAGGATGCTGTCAGCAGCTTTCTTGTGCTGAAAATTTTAATAGTTCAAAATTATCAAATCGCCATAGGAGGCAATCAGTAATTTACAAGTACAGATATTTCCAGGTAGTAAAATCAAATCTAAGTTCTAAAGCAGTTCCCATACCATTCTACCAGACCCACACAACCAGATGACATCAAATTTTCTCAAACAAATGAAAAAATTGCACTGCCTGATATATAACTTAGTAAACACCATAGACCCCCAAAATTCATATTTCAATAAATGGCAATTTCCTTTGGCTTCCTTTAACAATGAGTTAAGTAAAAGAGTCGAGCCTTTTCCCATATTTTAAGAAATGGTTGTGGAGAGGAACCTCAAAAAGTATGAGGCATTCTTCCATGAGTTTGAAATACAATCTAGTACGCGCAATGCTCTGCTGCCATGCCTTGACAAGTGATGTGTCATCCAGATTACGTACAATTTGCAACACACCAATTAAAACCTCACGCTTTTCAGTAGCATTTAGGTTATAGAAAACAGGCATTTCATCTAAAATCTGCAAAAGGAAGAAAACATAAAATGTAAGCTGCCTTGGCTATTATTGTATTGACATAACACTCAATCCAAAGGTTGCTACTGCCACACCATTTAATTCTTTTTAGCGTATTTTATTTTCCTGTAATAAGGATGCTTATGACACGATAATTGAGGGGGATTGCAACAGAAAACGAGCTTGTGGGATACATTTTAAGCCATGGAAAATAACAATAAATCATGAAACTTATCAAAGCACAAGTGAATTTACAAAATACTTGTGGACTACCTAAATGAAAGAATTTTTGGATGATTTTTTTTTTCAAGCCACAGTGACATACCTGCCCAACAAAAGGAAAATACAGTTGTGCAATATACAGCTTATCTTCGGCTTTCTGGTAACGAGCGTCAAATTCATGCTTGCATAGGAGGATCACTAAAATTCTTGCCCCCTGCAAGTATACCGAAAAATAAAAATAAAATTAACAATGTAAAATCTTACATGATATGTATCTCATACGTACAATCACTTAGAACCAAATATACCTTTGCCCGAAGAGGCAGCTCATCATGATCCAGGGAGAGAAACAGCTCCTGTATTAAAATGGATGATAAATAGTTCCTAAAACATACAAATAAAGTAAGATGAGCAAATTTATTTTTGGCTTTTGCCCTCCAAAGAGTAATAAATGATGCGCACACATATACAAGATGGAAGACTATATGTTCAGTTTAGGCTCTTTTCTGCATAATTTTGAGATTTCCTGTGCTTACTACAGAAGTGCGACCTATTTGGTCTATTTCTGCAACTTTTATGTGCGCAGATGTGCCAAATATTAAAAATTAATTAAGCAATGAAGTAAAACTGAATAAACAGGTAACGAAGTTTCTAGGGGAGAGCACCTGTCTGATGGGTCTCTGCCAGGCATTTCTACAAAAAGATCATGATCGGATATAATTTGCAAAAATGTGAGCTTGCATTCATGTAGGACAGATTGGCAAACACCAGAAAACTTGTCCATGTATAACGATACCTGTCAAGTGCGAGAAAGACACTTAAATTTAATCACTATCAAAAGTATTTGAAAAGTGAGATTATTCCCATGTTCTCCACTGACTACTATGAGCAAAGATGTGATGTGACAAAAAATCAGTTGAAAGATAACCTGCAAAACGGTTTTGAATTGAAGATTGTTTTTCATGAACAATATTAACATACAGATTTCCAGACTTAAAAACCACACATCCACATGTTGATCATATTTGAACTGGCATTAATGCATGACACTATGCTCATATTTGAACTCTAGCAAAAACAAAAACAAATCATCTGGAGATTTCCAGAGAAAACTCAGATGCAGTTGAAACTAATGCAACAGTTGCGCCATGTATGATAGTCTGAAAGATACAAAACAAATATATACCAGTTCATACACCTGGCAGGGCTCAATGATATATAAAAGATCATAACAGAAGAAGGCCAAACTGCTGTTCAGACGTTTTGCCAAGCTTAAACCCTTTTTACAACGTTCATGTACTTCAGTTAAGAGACAATCATACAATTGCATGATACATCGAAAAACACTTTCTTTGAGCTGCATGGGTGGAACATCCTCGCCTAAGATATAGGGAAGAAAAAATTAGCATGTAACTTAGTGACCGTATAATATCTGAATCACATTGGAAACTAGTTACCGCCACAAGGGGAGGGCAATAAAAGACTGTGATAGCTCCTAATCCACAACGTAATTTTGTGATAACAAACAACCTCTCAAAAAAGCATACTACATTGTGGAGTGATAAGTGGTCACTATAGGGCCATGTTGTTCACAAATTTCGGCCGCTCATAAAATATATACATTTATAATTTGTTGAGACTCTTGTAGGATCACTACATGAATAGCAACACTTCAGGAGAAATTCAGTTTCGAAAGCAGATAATCTGTAAACGAGGGTAACTTTTATGCTTTTTCTGTTACGTTGACATAAAGATGTGTAATTCTATTGCAAATTAGTTACTTGAGACATTGTTCTTTAAGTTCTAGACAACACCTATATTAAAGGTCATCAGGTTCTCCGGTAACATTTAGTTATACAATTCTAAATTCTTTCATTGTTATGGAGCCAAACCAATTTCCATGATATGCATGCCAACTTGACTAAGAAAAATTATATGGAAAATGAAAAATGGATACCCCAATAATACCTGAAGGTAGATTGTGATCAAAAAGACGTGCCTGCTCCAATGCCATTGATTTAACAATTAACTCGAGGAAAAACCACGCCATTGATAAAACATCATCATATACAGGTCCAACCCGGTAACCTTTAGCCTGTAAAGCCAGTTATAGTGTTCAACAACAAATAAATAGAAGAAAAAAAATTCACAGCAGATAGCTGCACAAATAGGTAACATGGCTCTATTAACTTTGGGGCGAGTAGTAAGTATAATGAGATATACAGCACAGTTAGAACAAAGATAAGCTGGTAGTTTCATCGAGGCAGCATGTGCAGTTTATACCTTGCTTCTAGCTAAACTTCCCCAAACAGTTGATAATCCAGGATAAACCGGTGGTTGATTGCCTCCAAAATCATCAAAAGAATAATCAACATAGGTGACCAGAAAACGATTTCGGTCAGCATCATCAAACGACACCTGCTGCACCCTATAATACACAATTGAAAGATCTAGTAAGAACAAGGACGTCACTGGCTTGTATTTTTATAAACATGCTTACTAACTGAGAAAAATGGTATAGAGAACATAGCATCAAACTGAGCACTTGGTGCTTGATAATCTATGATGGTACAAGTAAATTATCATGTGTGCTTGTTGTACGTTACTGTGTCCACTTGTACACATTATTTGCAGCTCTAGTGATAATTGACCTCCAAAGTTAAAGACCAATGACAAATAACATTGTCATTGGGCATTTAGCTTAAAAGTGTTCTAATAATAGTGATCCCTGATCTTTTCGGTTTAATTTTAATGGGGAAAAGATTATATGATCCTACAAGACAAGTCCTTTTACACGTTCAATCGCTGTATAATTGAAACCCAGTTGAGCTAAACACAGAAGGTTGCATACCGAGTTAAAATATCCACCATGGCTCTGAATGCTGCAACCTGAAGCAAGTACAAAATGGTTAATGCTTGACTGGTAAATGATGTATCAAACAGTCACTCGAACAGAACGAAGATATAGAAGATTTCAGTTGACAAACCTGAAGAGTTTCTCCACCATTGCCAATGAGATGAAGGAGCATGTTAAGAATTGGGTAGAGAAACTGAAGCAAGGCAGTAGAGTCAACGTGCTTCAAACTGTTTATTGCCTTGCGAAAGATATAAAGAGCATATCAATAAAATTCAGTGCAGAAAATAATTTAATGAGACATAATTAATGTGACTACCTGCAGCAGTTCTGAACCCCAAGGAGGGCTTGTTCGAAGGGTATGTCTATCATACTCTAGACAGAAATCCCTGACACGTTCATTGGTGGGATAAAGCGATGAACAAAGTCTCAGTCGCAACTTATAAATAGTCTTGCCATCTTCTAAATAATCCAACCTCTCCTGTGATTGTTAGAAACGGTATTATCGCCGAAATTATGTTAAAAGTTGAATTGTGTTGATCAATGTATAAGATTTCTGTTTACACAATTCCTAGTTTGAGTAAAAAATGTAAAAGGACACCTACAATAGAATAATATCACTAGTTAGACCAAAGTTGAGAACTAGAAATTATTAACAGGTTTACCTACCGCTATCACTAAACTAGACCAAATTACACAAAATTTTCTAGGCACTACACAGTATTGAGTATTCAGGCTGGGTTCCACCAATAGATGCCCCAGTCAGCTGATCTACAACCACCCTAGTGTTATTGGTTGATCTCTTGAAGGATATGCCCAATCGTATTTGTCTGGGGATGGGAAATTTCGGGGTTGGCAACGAACAATTACGAAATTCACCCATTCAAAATCTTTATAGTCGTATGAAAAGCTACCGCCTAGATAATCAGCTCTACTTCCTGGTGTGGTGGCAGAGCTTACCTTACTTATATCCTAAAGGTTTGTTGTGCTTGAAGTTGACTACCCACTCAATTAGTCATCAGCTATAGAACGTTTGTAACAGTCTAGCTTTTACGTTATTTATCTCTTTCTATGAATGAACTTTTCATAAAGTCTCTATCCCAACTTTTTGATCAAAAAAAGACATACATGTGGACTAGAACAATTATTACTGGCTAAGCACACAAAAACAAGTATCTAACACCGCTGCTTGCATATTATCAGAACGTACCTTGGTGGTTTCCTGAAGATAGTGGGGAACCAGTTCTCTCATTACTGGTAGAGAAATATCAGACCGCGAGCTACATTAATAATCAACGAAATTATCAACAACGAGAAAATTTTGACGAAACCAAGGCATACACTTCTCCCAGCTCGTCTGAGAAGAGTATACAGTCTAATCTAGTGGTTCCGATAACTTTGACACCAATTATATACTGCATGCTCCAGTTTCATTTTGGTTTGTAAACTAGCAATTTCGTGCATTTAAAAACAGCCTTCTTTCAGTAGTACATAAAAGAATGGTAGGCCAATATCATATACATACTGGATATAGGTAGATAACGGAAGTGATGCATATCCAACAACTACCTGAGAAGAAAAGATAATCAGTAACTAGAGGCCGGATCCATTGAAGAGAAACAAAGCATATAACTCTTATGTAAATCTTACTGGTCTTGGGGCCTCAAGCTTTGTCTGGAGATCAACATGGAAAAAAGTGAATAATAGATGGTGTGATGGCGTCCATGTGGCAGGAAGAGACACCTTAATTTCATCATGGTAACTAGCAGCTCTAGCTCCAACAGCAACCTGTGTATGAGTCCACTTCTGCAGTGAAACACCAGGCTCTCTTGGATAGATTGCCTACGCAAATCAACAGTCAGAAACAAATGAGGACTCAGAGAAAAATGCTGATCATTTCTAGGACTATTGATGATCAAAATAATTACCTCCAGAGGTTGTCTGCGGACATCTGCATCATCCTTTCTCAATTCTACACGGATAAAGAGATTCCTCTTCCGACTCAAAGTAACAGCTACAGGATACACATAAAGGCAATGGAAGAGATGTAGAAAAGGCTCGTTTCTTGTCGTAGCGCAAAAATCAAAAGCCTGGAACCAGAAAATGATAATCTGATCAGTTTGCGGGTGAATTATACCAAGGACCAGAGACAGTTTTCGAACTCTATACTACAGTTAGAAAATAGAATGATATTTGTTTTAATTCTATCCTCTTTAAACCGAAATCTTATATGAAGAGAGTCCCTGATTCCTCGGGAGAAGTTAAGAAAAAAGTAGTTAACAAACCCGACCAGGATCTAAATAGCTCCAAAGTAGAATGAGGGCCAAGGATGGCTATCACGAGGACAAAACAGGTTGATGAAAAAGAAGAAGACACAATTTAAGCCTTAGATCAAGGAATCAGTAGAAAGAATAATAAAGCTGATACACTTACATAATAACAATTCAAGTCAAGATTTCCACTTGAACTTGTTAGGTTTCTCGAAACATCCTTTGCATCCTCTAAATTCCACTTTGAACAGCTACGGGGTCCACCGGAACCAGAACTAGGACAATTCATAAGTGTCAGGTCACCAAGGCGGTCAGATGGATCAAGAGAATCATTTATGATGCTTCCATTCTCAGATATATCCTCAAAGTCTCCAGGTCCACTTCGATGTTTCTCAATTTCCAGTCTTAGAACCCCTTTAACGGGTTTATGAACCTTCCGTTTAGGGTCCTATAAAGCCAAAGAATAAACTATTAAACAGTCGTAAATTAGGAAATGTGTTTGTCCAAATGATCAAGACGGTCTATAGGGAATTTAGATATGTTTATCCTTCAAATTGAAAGCAACAATATGCAGTCTGATGTTCATAAAAAGCATGCCAGACATATGACTCACGACGTTACCCAACACAATCCGGAAATGAGAGTTTTATGTGGGTAAAAGAAAATCTGGTTTCCTTGTGATATATTTAGTAAATATACTCATAAATAACTACACTTCACAAAGAAGAAAGGAGCGAGGAAGTCCACGTCCCAAAACTCATGAATTAAACACTATGACCTGATGGTCAAATGCTACCAAATTGATTCATTTGTGTAGAAACACGGGAAAAAAATCTATTTAAATGTAGAAAAAGCTGTAGTCAATCGATTTTGTATAAAACTCTAATTGCTTTGTATACATGTTCAATTCATGAACGACCAACCAAAGTGTACCTAGCAAGTATCCGACATAATAGGATTATAGGATGTTCAAATGGAACGGAATCTAGGAAATTAACATGAACACTAATTTACACCAATTCAAAGCATGTAAAAACAGTTATGAGGAAGATAGTAAAACTATGGCTTAAAACCCGCATTGGGTGTGAAAATTAAACCTCTCTCTTACCTGAATTGACTCCTCAGAGTAGCTCTCTTTAACTTTGTTGAAATTAGATATTTCAACTACGACAGAACTTCCACCTGAATAACCTTGCTTTCCATCTGATGTGATCTTTGCAATGGGTTCAAAAGCACCATCATGGGAACTTGACGCAGTCATACTGGGAGTAAGAGGACTGCTAGGAGAAGCAGCTTCACCAGTGTTTGTGGTGATGTTATTATCAAAAAGCGGAACAACCGCCCAGGCAAAAGACTCTCGGTAAGGCATAATGCGGGACCAGACCTGCAACTTTTGCTTCTCCCTCTCAGTTAAGTGCACCTGATTAGCAAATGACCAGAGAACTGAGTTACTACAACCAGGTTACTTACTATCACCAGGACTAGTCCAAAATATATAATCAAAACACAGACAGCTGACATGTGCCATTGTCAGTCAGAGGCTATCTCCAAGTCACTCCAAAGAGAAATGTTGAGAGACACAATCTCTAAGACCAAGGCATTCACATGAACAAGGGACACTAGAGACAGTAAGGGAAAATATAGGATTTCGGCAATTACAGGCTCTTTACGGGAGTAAACAGAAGTTGTAACGCCTCCCTCCTCTGTTGCTGTTTTTTCTAATTGAATCAGCAAGCAAACTGATGCTGATGGGGCATCTAGATAAAATATTCCACGATTTTCAGATGAAACTTTAGCCTGCAAGAAAAGGTATAAGGGGCAGCAACTTGGTGAGACTGGAGTGAGAAAGAAAAAAAAAAAACTCAAAATATTCCACGCTGCTCAGTGACTTACATCCTGCATTTCAGTAGGCAAAATGTGGAAATAAAAATCCTCAGAGAGTTTCTCCTTCCTCTCTTGATTGTACAATGAAATTGAGCCAAAGAATGGTTCTGCAGGGATGCAAGAGAAAGGAGGAGCGAGAAGGAACTTAAAAGAGGTTGAAGTAATGAAAAGAAGAGGTAGCATATCTTCAAGAGTTAGTGAGAGTGAGAATCCTCACCTACTAAGCCAGAGAGAAAAGATAGAGACAAAACTCTAACGGAGATCTTCAATCCACTGTGGATAAATTGAGGGGAATAAATGAGAGAGAGAGATGATAAGATAAGATTAGAAAGAACCTGGAATAGGTAGATGCAAGAACCTGGAATAGGTAGATGCAGGAGACTCTGGAGTTCTCTGGCCAAATATCATAGATCTTTCATTCTCCCAGTCAAAAGCTGGTTCATAGGCAGGGAGAGGAGGTTGCCCAAAGTGCTGCGAAAAGAAGTTTGGAAGGATGAGAAAAAAAAAAAAAAAAAAAAAAAAAGGAAAGTGAGCACAAGGACGAGGATACCTTGAGCTTGGGGGATCCAGAATCAGAAAAGGGCCTCCCGGAAATGCTGGCAACATCGTCCTCCAGGGTGGCACTCCTAGCACTGGCAAGACGGATTTCTGGAGGGGAATTTGGAGAGTGAGAATTGATACAAGCAAAAATGGATAGAAAGAATGAGAAAGGAGCATCCCTAACCAGTCTCAGCATCTGTGTCGGGTCCTTCAAAAATCTGAGTGTGGAAAGAATGAGGTCGAGTAGTTTCATAGTGCCCATATTTGTTGACATCCTTGACCCATTCGGTTCCGTAGCACTGAACAAGTTGGCTCAGATGAGGCCATTGTTCCAGATTTTCATCAAGCTGAGGGAAGAGAGACAAGAAGAGAGACAATCAATAGAGAGAGAGAGAGAGAGAGAGAGAGAGAGAGAGAGAGAGAGAGAGAGAGAGAAACGCAATCGAATCGATAATACCAGAGGATCGAGCTTAGGGAGAGCAACAGGCTGCCGAGGTATCTTGCGAAAGCGAAGGCCAAGGTTGTTCTCCATTTCTGCCTGGTTCGGAGATCTACAATGTCATTTTAGAAGAAAAGCAGATCTGATCTGAGGAGGTGGGGAAGAGTCTTTGTCTTTACGCAGACGGGAAGAGAGGAAGCAGGTGAGAAAGTTGAAGAAGAAGAAGAAGAAGAAGAAGAAATCATACCACACCGCATTACCAGCCAAAGACCCGAGAGAGAGAGAGAGAGAGCCCGAGTCCAACCACAGTCCAACTCTACACTCCTTTATTATTATTATTTTTCTAATTTTCTTTTCTATGGGGCACTAACTAACCCCTCCATTAATTTATTTATTTTTGCTAAAGATCAATATCATTAGTAATGAAGAGTTTGGTCTAGGTCCAATTTTTAAATAACCTTTTCTCTCAAATACCAATCTCAAACACCAAAAAAATTCTCATATAACCCTCTAACCCTCTCTAATCTGCGAAATTACTAAACTAACCTCACAATAATAATAAAAAAAAATTAAAAAAAAAATGAAAAAATAACCAGCAGCATTGTCCCATTGTCTACGGACGTCGTTCTCTTCTTCCCGGCGGCGACATCAATCTCCGGCGGATTATCCACAGCTCAATCGGATCTTCTTCTTCTTACCGTGCTCGGCGACATCACCATTGATCTGAGCATCACCATTGATCCCAATCCGAAGCACATTTGTTCAATTGAAACCCAATCCGGCATTGAATTCAATTGAGGTGCGTTCTACTATGTTATAGCTTTAGTATAACCAGCTTTAGTAGCTCGGATAGTAATGCAAGTTGGGGAATCCGCAAGTTGGAAGAACTGGATACTACTAGTGATTACAAGCATAATCAGTATAACCAGCATACGTAGTATTACCAGTATACGTAGTGTTACCAGTATTATAAGCATAATCAGTATAACCAGCATACGTAGTATTACCAGTATTACCAGTATAACCAGCATACGTAGTGTTACCAGTATTACAAGCATAATCAGTATAACCAGCATACGTAGTATTACCAGTATTACCAGTATAACCAGCATACGTAGTGTTACCAGTATTACAAGCATAATCAGTATAACCAGCATACGTAGTATTACCAGTATAACAAGCATACGTAGTGTTACCAGTATTACAAGCATAATCAGTATAACCAGCATACGTAGTATAACCAGCATACGTAGTGTTACCAGTATTACAAGCATAATCAGTATAACCAGCATACGTAGTATTACCAGTATTACCAGTATAACCAGCATACGTAGTGTTACCAGTATTACAAGCATAATCAGTATAACCAGCATACGTAGTATAACCAGCATACGTAGTGTTACCAGTATTACAAGCATAATCAGTATAACCAGTATTACAGCATACGTAGTATTACCAGTATAACCAGCATACGTAGTGTTACCAGTATTACAAGCATAATCAGTATAACCAGCATACGTAGTATAACCAGCATACGTAGTGTTACCAGTATTACAAGCATAATCAGTATAACCAGTATTACAGCATACGTAGTATTACCAGTATTACCAGTATAACCAGTATACGTAGTGTTACCAGTATTACAAGCATAATCAGTATAACCAGCATACGTAGTGTTACCAGTATTACAAGCATAATCAGCATAACCAGCATACGTAGTGTTACCAGTATTTCAAGCATAATCAGTATAACCAGCATACGTAGTGTTACCAGTATTACAAGCATAATCAGTATAACCAGTATTACAGCATACGTAGTGTTACCAGTATTACAAGCATAATCAGTATAACCAGTATTACAGCATACGTAGTTTTACCCGTTTTACCTAGTATTACCAGTGTAACACTTACCATTTTTGCAGGAGACAATGAGCACAAGCATATATTTTGATTACGGAGGACATTATGTAAAGAACGAAGATGGGGATGAATGGATTTCAGCAGAAGATCACATGTACCCACTATTGTTCAAGAGTTTATCTGCGGAGGAGATTAGTTATTCGATGTTATTGAAAAGTGTATGCAAGAAAGCTGGGATAAATTCATCTGCGGTAGAACTGAAATTGAGTTTCATACCATTGGACACGAGACCTTTGAGGAAATCATATATCGTCGATGATGATGACGTTTATGTTTATCTAACGTCGATGGATGTAAATAAATGTAAAAGTGTATTGCATGTGGAGAAGGGTCTAGTTTCAAAAAGGAATGAGTTGGATAAGGGGAAGAGTCTAGGTTCAGGTAGAGAGGAAGGTAGTTCAGTTGGTTTGAATTACGAGGAAGGGGTTCCTAGAGGTTGTGGCAATCATGGTGCTCTTACTCTTTACGAAACACCATTGGAAGAACAGTATGAGGCAGTGTATAATGATGACCGTGCGAGAATGAAAATATATCTTCAAGTGATGATGAAGATAACGGAATGGATTACTCTTCGGATAGGAGTATGGATAACAATACGGAGCATGAATATATACCAGGTGATGAGGAAGGAATGGATCATTTTGGTCAGAGATGGGAAGATGGTTTGGATTTGAAAGAAGGTCAAGAATTCAATAATAAGAAGGAAGTGAAAGCTTTTGTTGAGAAAGGTGCGCATAAAAGTTGTTTTGCCTTCACAACAATCAAGAGTGAGAAAGATAGATATGTGTTGAAATGTCGTCAACATAGACAAGTGTGTGAATGGTATTTACGAACTACGAAGGTGAAGAATTCAGAGTGCTTTCGTGTACAAGTATACAAAAGCTGGCACACATGCTCTCGGGCTAGTTCTAGTACAAGCAGTGCGAGTAGAAACAGTGCCACAGCGGGATTAGTTGCTGGTCTTTTGAAAGAAGACTACCCAGGTATAATGCAGACTCCAAGTGCTAAACATCTCATGGGTTTGGTTCAAAGAAAATTTGGTGTCGCACCATCATATACTACCTGTTGGAGGGGAAGGAATGATGCTGCTAACGAGTTGCGTGGTGATCCAGAGGAAGGATACAAGCAGTTGTACTGTTATTTGCATATGTTAGAGCAAGTGAATTTTGGAACAAAAACAGAGGTGAAGTTGGATACGGAAGGAAGGTTCAAGTATGTATTCATCGCACTAGGAGCTTGTATTAAAGGGTTTGAATCGATGAGGAAAGTTCTTATTGTGGATTCCACTTTTTTGAAGACTTCTTACGGTGGTGTGCTAATGATTGCCACAGCTCAAGATCCTAACCATCACACCTATCCGATTGCATTTGCTGTAACGGATGGTGAAAATGATGCAAGTTGGAACTGGTTTTTCACAACTCTTAAAACCGTTATTAAGGATGATAGGGAGTTGGTATTTGTGAGTGACAGAAACAACAGCCTCATAAAGGCGGTGAAGGAGGTGTACCCCGAGTCTACACATGGGTACTGTATCTTCCATTTGTCCCAAAATGTAAGGCTAAAAGTTTCGAACGCCAACAAAGAAGTGGTTGCGCAGATGTTCAGTGATATTGCTCATATTTATTCAGAGCATGAATTCTTAATAAGGTATGAGGATTTTAGACGACGATATCCCAGAGTAGCCGAATATCTTGATGATAGCGTTGAGGTGTCAAAATGGGCGAGGTGCTATTTTCCCGGAGCAAGGTACAACATAGACACAAGTAATTGCGTAGAGTCTCTGAACAAAGTGATGGAGGAGGCAAGACACTACAACTTGTTGCCTATGATAGATGCGATAGTCGAGAAGATTTCCGAATGGTTTAGCAAACATAGGAAGGAGAGCGTTATCTACGCAAACACCGGGAGGATGTTAGTGCCGCGGGTGAATGAAATATTGCACCAGAGATGTGCGGAAGCGTATCATTTGATTGCGACCGAGCTAAACATATACATGAAGGAATTTAGTGTGGTTGGACGGGATGGAAAGCAGTATATGGTGGATTTGCGACACTTGACATGCAGTTGCAAGACTTTTGATATTGACAAGTATCCTTGTGCCCATGCGATATCCGCATTGTACAGACTCATGAGGGAAGAAGAGAGAGGGCATAACATCGAGATACATGAGTTGTGTTCGCCAAAATATTACGTTGCCGAGTGGATTTCCATGTATTGCAAGACCATTTATCTAGTGCCCCATAGCTCCGACTGGAATATTCCTGCAAGTATAAAAGAAAAAAACATTTTACCTAAGAAGAAGAAAAAAAACAGAAAGGGAAGACGTGAAGTAAGAAGGAAGCCATCGGTAGGAGAACCACAACGAAAGAAGAAGGGAAAGGCGGTTCAAGTGGTGTCCGAAGTGGTGGTTCAAGTAGGGGATGTCGCAAGTGGTGCTGAACTAGCTGGCCCAAGTGGTGGTGGTGGTGATGAAGTAGGATTCCCAAGTGGTGCATGATTTGGAAATTTTATTTGTTACAATCGAGTTTGTATAACTAAGTAATACTGGTTATTGTATTTGTAATACTAAGGGTTGAATTTTCATTGTTACGATCATTTATATATGTGTTTCAATTATTTATGTGTTTGAATTATATGTCGCATAAGAACAGCTCATTGTTAATTTACTTTACAAAATTATTTTAAAAAAAAAATTATATATATGATTATTCTCCCACAATCACCTTAGAACAACATAGTACTTTTAAAGAAGGTTTTGTTAGTGTTATAGACTTTACTAAGTGAATCACTAGTAAAATGTGTTTTTGCAAATATTATTGTGCACACTCATATGAAATGTCTTAGAAATTTCATAAATGAAGTGGACTACTGAAATTTTTTAATTTTAAGTAGGTATAACTGGTCTAGTAGGTAAATCGTCAAAAGGAACACTATGAGTTGAATTTGTAACACTGGAATACTAGGTAGGATAACTATGTGGGATTGTTATATAAAGCACATGTTTAATTCAGATAACGGCAGCGGCACGTGCTTCAATTTGTAAACGATATAAAAAAAAAAACGAGCAACATCAAAAATATTTGTTTCCATCAAATTCGAAATCGCGAATTCTGGGTCTAGGGTTTTTCTCCTTTTTCTCCCCTTTCTCCGATTGCGGCCAGGCACTCCGATTGCGGCCAAAATCAATTGTCTTTCTCTTCAAATCGAGTATTGTCTTTCTCTTCTTCTTTCGATTCTTTCTCTTCTCTTCTTTCCTTCAAAATCAAGCTGTTGTCGATGGGGGATCCTTACTATGAAGACATGAAGAGTTCGATGAAGGCTTTTCGACAATTAGAAGCTGTTGCCGATGGGGGATATGGGATCCCCAAGAAGTGTCCTTGTGGTGCCCCCATAATCCACGAGATGCTGAAAGAAAAGAGATTCTTTACTTGTCAAGTATTTCGGGTGAGTTTTTATTCACGACATTTGAAGATGTAGAATGATGTATTTCTGTGTAGAATCCCATCTATTCACAGCATAAGTGGTATTACCGGTTTTAGCTAGTATTACCAGTATAACCAGAATACATAGTATTACCGGTTTTAGCTAGTATTACCAATATAACTAGCATACGTAGTTTTACCTAGTATTGCCAGTATAACCAGCATTTGTATTTCTGTGTAGAATGATGGCTTCCACCTTAGGAAAGCTTGGGATCTTTCTATGGAAGAAGAGGTGGAAAAATTAACGACGGAGGTTGACGAGAACACGAAGAGGTAGAGAGATATGGCAAACCATAAGTTTCTCATTGGGCAAATCCAGTTGGAGCTGAAACAGAAGGATGAAGAGATCGCTATCCTTAAAGAAGATATGGCTCGTTTTATGGAGGCATTCAACAAGCATACGTAGTATTACCAGTTTTACCTAGTATAACCAGCATACGTACTTTTATGGTTGTAAGGAATCTTTGTTTAAGTATTTTTATGGTTGTGTAATGAATCTATGTTTGTACTTTCAAGTATCTTTGTATGCATATGCAGTATTACAAGTATTACCAGTATAACTAGTATAGTTAGCATACGTAGTATTACCAGTTTTACCTAGTATAACTAGTATAACCAGCATACGTAGTATTACTAGTTTTACCCCGTTTTACCTAGTATAACCAGCATACGTAGTATTACCAGTTTTACCTAGTATTACCAGTTTTACCAAGTATTACCAGTATAACTAGTATAGTTAGCATACGTAGTATTACCAGTTTTACCTAGTATTACCAGTATAACCAGCATACGTAGTATTACCAGGTTTACCTAGTATTACAAGTAGTATTACCAGTTTTTCATAGTATTACCAGTTTTTCATAGTATTAGCAGTATTAAACATCAAAACTAATATAAGTCATTAAAAGGAAGTACTTAAAACCATTACAACAACAAACCAAAGCACATAGTTCAAAGTTTTTGCGCATAACTAGTTAATAACCGAAACACATAATTAAAATATAAATAGAGTTTGGTAAATGTTGGATCATTCTATCGTGACTTTTGCTTTCTTACTCTTCTTCTTCCTCTTTTCCTCCGTCAAAGTGGTGTAGGGAGGCTTCTTTGCATCTGATGGCTTAATCTTCCTCTTTTCACCAACAATTTCATCCTTCTTACCTTCTTCACCTTCTTTCCCTTCTTCACCTTCTGACTGGCCAGCAGCATCAACACCAGCAGCATCAGCCTCTTTCTCATTGTCTTCTTCACCATCTTTCTCTTCTTCACCTTCTGACTGGCCAGCAGCATCAACACCAGCAGCCGGTGTCTCCGGAGGAGCAGTTGCTGTCACCACAGCCGCAGTTACTGTCTCCATAGCAGCTAGTGTCTCCTGAGCATCAGTATTACCAGCTGGTGTCTCCACCGCATCAGTATTACTAGCTGGTGTATTCACAACATCAGTAATACCAGCAACACCACCACCAGGAGTTGTACCACCGTCACCAGCAGTTGTACCACCACCAAAATCATAACTAACAGGATCGAAATGGCTATCATACGTAGTTTGGGACTTCACATATGATTCCACTACCTTTAGCCTTTTCTCCTGCTCACTCATCAAGTTTCTCAAACCTAGAAAACCATCGTCCATACTTTTAGTCATCTTGAGCATTCCTTCCTTTAGATTCTCCATATCTTTCTTCAACTTTTCCAATTCATAATTAGACACAACCTGCGGCTCTTGCTCCACATTAGACACATTAGCCACATTAGCCGGTTCTTCTTCCGCCTCTTTCTCACCACCCTCTTGCTCAGCAACCTCTTTCTCAGCCGCCTCTTTCTCAGCCGCAGCTTTCCTTAGGGCATGGACATCAATCTCGTACAGCTCTTGAAGAAACACACGCTTCTTCTCACCAAAAATCCTATTCTTCCAACTTTGAACGATGTAGTCATCACAATCTCGATCGTTGTCCAGCTCCTCATCAAAGATTTCAGCACAAAGAGCTCGCTCACCATCAGTTGGGCGCAAAACACTATCAATGTCCTGTCATTATACAAAAAATACTGTAAGATTTTACAACACAATCATAAATAACATGAGTATTACTAACTAACAATACCAGTATTACTAGTAGTTTTTCTAGTATTACTAACTAACAATACCAATATTACTAGTACTTTTTCTAGTATTACTAACTAACAAGACCAGTATTACTAGTACTTTTTCTAGTATTACTAACTAACAAGACCAGTATTACTAGTACTTTTTCTAGTATTACTAACTAACAAGACCAGTATTACTAGTACTTTTCTAGTATTACTAACTAACAAGACTAGTATTACTAGTATTGTTTCTAGTATTACTAACCTTGGTTGTTCCCAGTGTGTCATATAAGTCAGAAAGTGAAAAACCCGACACCGAATGCTTCTGGAATTTAGTCGTGCACATCCTCGGACAAATAGGACTTGCACTTTCCTTAGACTCTCGGTACTTCAACTTCAACTCTGGAATCGTCTCAAACGCCAGAATCTACAAATTAATTAAACAAAACACATTAGCAATTTCAAACTAAGATCAAAACACATTAGCAATTTCTTAATAGCTGATTTACCTCCAAAGGAATAGTAAAACTAGGATAAACCCAAGAAGGTCTCGTGACTGCTCCTTCAAATGTCATGTACAATTTATTCATTTTCTCCAGATTGTTCTCGAAAGAAATACGTCCCCACGGAAACGTCCGACACAATCCTAGGTCGTTAACCGCTCTAATAAAGAAGGGCTCTACACTTGGTGCGTTTTTACCGGTTACTTTCTCCCCTTGCTTTTCGTTCCCAATAATCACTGAACTTAAGAAATATAAGACAGCCATGTTCAATCTATCACTGGAAGGTCCCATGTTCATGAACTTATGCTCCACAACTTCATAGGTTATGGTTGACCCTACCTTGAAATTCCTCCTCGCAAAGCCTAAACCGCCCAAATTTCTCCAATCCAATGATGGATAATTATGACAGTGTAAACCAGAGAGGATACCGTGTTCTCTGAGTGAATACCGTATAGGAACACCGTTCACAACAAACCAAGCTTCCCGCTTCTTTAAAGTTATAGCACCATGAAGAAATAGCATCCACATCCCTTGAACCTTATGCTTTCTCTCCAAATGCATGTGAAAGAAATGCTTAAACTGTGGATGCTTAACAAACCATTTTAACTCCTTCGCACTAAGCTTTGATTTTAAGGTATCTACGGCCTTCTTAAGGTGACACCTTGTAGGAAGCTTAATTTTCTTCTCATACTGGGATTGGTCGAAGTACATCGTAGGTAATAATCCTGTTGACTCAGAATAATCCTGCAAATCATAAAGATAATAAGTATTACTCTTTTTATCATTCCAGTTTTACCTAGTATTACTTTCTCTGCTGCCAGTTATACCAAGTATTACTCCCAGTTATACCACTAATACCTAGTTTTACTTTTTCTGCTGCAAGTTATACCAAGTATTACTCCCATTTATACAACTAATACCAAGTGTTACTCTCCAAGTTTGAAGTCACATACCAAGTGTTCGTCATCCTCTTCGTCTCTGGCCTCTCCCGAACCTCCTCCCACCTCTAAAACTCTATCTTCTCTGGCTTTTCCCGAACCTCCTCCCTCCGAACTTCCTCCCTCCGAACTCATTTCTTCATCTTCGTAAACCCTTTTTTCTGCTTCTTTCGCTCGAATTATAGAAGGAGGCGGTAAAGGACGGTCATCTACTCCAATTAATGGAAACTTTGTACGCGGCATAGTTTCTATGAGAAATCGCTCAAGCAATTGGTGTAAAATTCAAATTCAAAGACTGAAAAATTGGATCTCTTTGTGAACTCTTCACACTTAGTTATCCCTAGTTTTACCCCAACTTGAGTTGTCGTGGAGGAGGGAGTTATGCGGAACTGGCGGGATTTATGGGCTCCGATTTATGTGTACTGGGGGGATACGGGCGGTTTTATCCGATTTATGCGGAACGGGTCGGATTTAATTGGTTGGGTTCGTAATTATGTTAAGTTTTGACTGGTTTTTGTGTCTTTTTACCCAAATTCGAGAGCAAAAGAAAAGAATAAAAAAAAAAAATTTCTTCGGGTTATTTGAAATTTTTTTTTTACAGATTGGGTTATTTGAAATTTTGATCCTCTTACATTTTATAAAACCTTAAAATATAGCAAACTTGGCAAAAAAAAAGTAAAACAAGATCACTATAATTTTGGGAAAGATTTGAGAGGAGACAACAATTGTCACCTAATCCAAAGAGGCATTAGATCCCTCCAATGCTTCTTACTTCTCCTTGAGTTGATTGTGTTTTTGATCTCTTTGTCGATGATAGTGAAACATGCATGCGGTGAGATCGTCGAGTTGTTGTGGAGTGAGTCATTTCTCTGCTTCCAGATGTAATAAAGAACCGAGTGTGTAACGATCTTTCTCAAGAGCAACACCTTACGTCTTGGCACCTGTCTGATCCAAGAGAGTAGTTCTTCCCAGTTTGTAAAGGATTGTTGCGTAGGGGAAAGTCTTGTGAAGACCCTTGTCCATAGTTGTTCTGCATATCTACACCGAAAGAAAAGATTATCTCTTGTTTCTGTTTCTGCTGCACAAGTACAGCATAGTGGATTTGGCGCCACACCCCAAGCGTGTAATCGAGCTCTTGTGGGCAGCCTGTCAAGGTTTAGAACCCACATCATAAAAACATGCTTGGGAATAGACCCTTTGAACCAAACAACATCAAACCAATCTTTCTTTTCATCTGACGGTCTTAGTATCTCCCATGTTTTAGACGTAGAAAAACCATGACATTCAACTTCATTAATATACCACCCTATTTGATCCTCATTTGAAGCGTATGTTGGGTTGTTAAAGGTAGTGAAGATTGTGTGAAGTGCCATTGCTTGATCAGTTCTTGGAGATCGTAGCTTCCACCCTCGGTGATCACAAGATTCAGCCACCGTAGCCTCTAGCAGAATACCCGTTGATCGTGGTCCATTACTACCCATTAACTCCATTAACGGTCCTAAAGGCATCCAGTGATCAAACCAGAAACTTGTGTCCATACCATTCCCAACTTTGCATCAGATGAAACGTTTCGCGAACGGTCTAAGATGCAAAAGAGTTTTCCAAGTCCACGAAGCAGATTGTGTTTCCTCAATCCGCCAGAAAGACTTATCTTTAAGATGATACATTTTATGCCATTGAGACCAAAGAGAGGAATTTCGTGAAAGGAGGATCCAAACCAGTTTTAGGCATAGCGTTTGGTTCCATGGGATTAATCTCCTTAACCCCAATCCTCCTTCTGTTTTAGGTAAACAAACCTGTTGCCAAGAGATTTTAGCTCCCTGTCTTCTGTCAATATCTCCAGCCCATAGGAATCTTGAACAAACATATTCAATTCTCTTCAAGCAACCTCTTGGTAGTATAAATGTTGAGCTCCAGAAGTTTATGGTACCATAAATAACGGATGAGATAATCTGTAGTCTTCCTGCAAAAGACAAAGTTCGTACTGCAAAATTCCTGAGCCTTGAGGTGATCTTCTCAATAAGTGTTGCATATTCAGAAATTCGCAGCTTTCGATTCATCAATGGAAGTCCAAGATATCTCACCGGCAGAGTTCCTTTAAAACAACCAAACTGGTCTATGGCATAAGTTTCTGAGTTATCAACTCCAGCGAGAAACAAGCTTGTCTTTTCTTTATTCATGTGTAAACCTAACCATGAAGCAAAAGCCTCTAACGCTTCTGTAATCCCATGAATGGATGAGCAACCCCCATCAAAGAAAACCAATAGATCGTCGGCGAACATCAAATCTGTGATGGAGAGTTGTATAGTTTTGGGATGATAGTGTATGTAACCCTGAGCAAGTCTTGCATTGAGCAAACTGGAGAACACTTCCATTCCTAAGACAAAGAGATAGGGAGATAAAGGGTCTCCTTGTCTCAGCCCTTTGGAACTGTTGAAGAAGCCAGTAGCTGAACCATTCACCAAAATGGAAAATGTAGGTGTTGTGATACACTGACTGATCCAATTAACATATCTCTCTGGAATTTGCAAAGCTCTCAAGGCACATATAATGAAATCCCAATTTACTGAATCAAATGCTTTCCTTAAATTTACTTTTAACATTCCACTCGATTCAATACTCTTTCTGTTATAACCCTGCACTAATTCCGTTGCCAACAAGACATTTTCTGATAAAAGACGACCCGGCAAAAAAGCGGATTGAGTAGGAGAAATAACATGTGATAACAGATGCTGGAGTCTTTGACTAAGGAGCTTGGCGGTGACCTTATATACTGTATTAAGACAGGATATAGGTCTGAATTCTGATGGTGATGAAGCATTTGATGTTTTGGGGATAAGAACCATCATTGTTGAATTCCATTGAGATAATAGTTGGCCCGAGCCGAAAAATTCCATGATTGCAGCCGTGACTTCCCCACCAATAATATCCCAATTACGGTTGAAGAACTCCGAAGAGTATCCATCTGGACCAGCTGTTTTGTTCCGCGGCAGAGACATAAATGCTTGTTTAATCTCCAAATCTGTGAAATTCGACTCCAAAACCCTGGCCTGATTTTCACTGCAACGGAAAGGTAACAGAATATCCATGTCCTCTTGAATAAGGGCCGGTGTTGCTGATTCTCCATTCAATAGGGTTCTAAAAAAGTCATCACAAATATCCCTTATTCCATCCTCTGAGTCTATCTTAACCCCTTGCTCGTTATAGAGAAAAAGAATCTGACTTATTGAATGTCTGTTATCCGCCATTCTGTGGAAGTACTTGGTGTTGCTATCTCCTTCCTTAAAGTTTAAAATCCTTGATCTTTGACAAAAGAAGCTCTCCTCCGCTTTTTGCAAATCAGACCATAATCTTTGAGCTTCAAGTTCATTTGCTGCATTTATCAATGTCGTGTCTGCTAGAGTTTGATCTTGGCACCTTAACAATCTAGCGTGAGCTTCTTGGACCCTCTTCTCAATGTTTGAGTAATTTTGCTTGCTGAAGTCTTTAATGAATTTCTTCATCAGTTTGAGCTTTTGGGAGAGTCGAAACATACCCGAGCCTACTACTGCGTGAGAGAACCAAGCTTCCCTTAACATCTCTTTGAAATCTGGGTTTTAAAGGAGATAATTATAGAACTTAAATGGCCGCTTTATTCTCTGTTTTTGATCTGGGAGGATCACCTCACAGGAGGCGTGATCCGAGAAGTCCGGCTGGCCAAATAAAGCATAAGAAGTGGGGAATTTGTTGCACCAAGAGTCATTCACCAATATCCTATCTAACTTCTTAGCAACCGGTTTATTCTTGTTCTTGTTCCACAAAGTATATTTATTGCCTTTGTAAACCAAGTCCTCAAGATCTGCATTTAGAAGACACTCTCTGAAGGCTCTGATTTTAACGTTAATATTTTCATTACCCTTTGATGAGTGCTCATTGGGGTGTAGAATCTGATTAAAATCGCCCAATACTATCCAAGCCTTTCCAACAACTCCCTGATTTACCGAAACTTCCAAAATCTCATTCCAAATATCCTTTCTTTCAACATCAACATTCGAAGCGTAAGCCACTGAGACAATTATCCAATCTGTCATATCAGGTAATAGAACTTGACAGGTGATCATTTGTAGAGACTTCTTGATCACAACCACCTGAACCGAAGGATGCCAAAGTACCCAAATCTTTCCCAAACTAGAGTAACCATAGTTTTCTTCAAAAGACCAAGTACCAAAAATGTTCTTTATGAACTTTTCCTCCTTAGGCTGTTTTACATGGGTTTCTAATAACCCTCCAAAAACTGACTTCTTATCCTTAAACCACTTCTTGAACCCGCTTCTATGGCTATATATATTAAACCCGCGGACGTTCCAACAAAAAAGCTTTAGACACATATTTACATAGCTGATTTGAGGCTCTTGCCTCTTTGATTTTTCTGCTGGGTTTTATCCAGCTTGTTCCAAATCGCTTCTTCTTCACTATTGCTTGACAAAATGTCGGAAGAGTCTTCTTCAAGCTCCACATCCGAAGATGACTGAGATGTGTTATCAGTAACAGGCAATGTCTCCTTAATGTTCTCGTTTCCTGATAGAACCAAATCCTTTTGACCCGTCCTACTAGATTCTCCTTGCAACTGATATTGCGGATCACCAAGAGTAGTAGTCTGAGTAGGTAATGCAGCACTTTGTTTATTACCTGGTAAAAGGAAGCCCTTAACAGCCCAGTGAGAAGTTGGCTTGGCAGACTTTGGTGAGCAGGACCTCCGTCTTCGGTGATTTCGACTCCAACTTCGTTTCTGGCCTATTTGATTTGCTTTAGGACATTGATCATCTGCGTGAACAGTTGATCTACATTTGGAGCAATTGATTGGTGCGGAGGTGCAGTGTTTCAAGTTGTGTCCAATCCCCTTACAGTAAAAACAAACCGGTGGCATCCACGGACTTGAGACATGAACCTTTCTTATTTCTCCGGAGTCGAATTGGACATTTACCGTCTCCGGTAAAGGCTTCCTCGGATCAATAATAGTGAAGACTTTGGCTACATCAAGGTTGGTTTTGTTTGCAGTGGCTGGATGAAGACATTTTGGGTCTCCAACTAGACTAGCAATTTGTTCAAGTCCCTCTTCGTTGAAGACTTGAAGTGGCACGTTTCGCAATTCAAGCCATATGGAAGCCGAGGTCAGCTCTGGCTTTTTAGGAACCACTCCTGGATCCCATTTGGCCACAAACATAGTCTTCCCATCGATTTGCCAAAGCCGTTGGTTACCCAATTTCGCGTGCTTACATTTGGAATGCGAAAGAGAAACGCATTTCCTTCCAATTTGGAGACCACAATATCTCTCATTTGTTTGCTCCAGATTCCATTGACAATATTGTGAATTGTCCCCTGTGAAGGAGGATCCACGTAGAATTGTCCCAAGATGAAGTACTCCCAAGATTTCTTGTTTCTTTCGATAACTGAATTTGGGATTTTGACGCAGGCTTCTCCAGAAGGTAGAGTGAAGGAGTTACCGGTCTTCTTTATGGGTCTTCCCATACCCTTCGCTATGGTTGCCCACGAATCTGTCCCTGAGGAAACCTGTTTCTCAACATGGTTGCTCGGTTCTTCATTTGTGAGATTTCTTGCAGGTGCTTCCTTGTTGGCCTGCATAACTTGCGGTTCAACTAACACATGATTTGGTCCCTCTGGAGCCTTCATCGTATTAGTTACTGAGAGATCAGGATCGCGATTAATAGCGTTCTGGTGATCTACTATGGCTTCTTTCGCCTCTTCAACTAGAGAACTAGGAGTGGCGATGATTGGAGAAGTGTTGTCGCTGGTGGAGCTAGGGGTCTCGACGGAGTCACCGGAGATCAACTTAGTACCACTTGGGGTAAGAGTCTTATCAACATCAGAAGATGTCGGGTTACTCATCTTGGTTTGAGTTAAAAGAAGAAAAGCGATTTGAGTTTCGCGAAGATGGTGAGTTGGGCGGTTTGTGCTTCTTCTTCTTCATGGATGGCGGCGGTTCAGAGTACGATTCAAGGAATTTGCGCCGACGAAGGAGCTTTCGTCGGGTTGCAGCTAGATTCGACAGGATTTTGCACTAAAATTCGCCTGTTGACTTTTCTAGGGATTTTGACTTATCGTCAAAGAGTATATATTGCGGGCCCCTCCATTAATTTAATACATACATTGGAGTATAAATAAATCCTGTGTATGTGTGAGAAATGAAACAGATTTGTTATACGGTTCAAAAATGGCTTTGCATTCGTTAGTTAGTTTGTCAATTTCTCTCACAAAAAGTTTGTGTTATTTTGCAAATTGCTTTAACAGATTGGTGTTAAGGTTAGAGTAACAACTACCTCTTATGCCAAATGAAAAAGGATCAACTTTGCACGCACACTACAACACAAAGATGAGAAAAAACTGGACAAGGTTGCCCATACAATTAGATCCATGTTTCCAAGACATTTGCTATCTTGCACTTATTTATTTAAGGGGAAAAAAACACATTCAAATGTACGGAGAAATCACTGAAAACCTCAATTCCTCTTCATGGTTATAAACTAATGGAGAAAGTATGAATCTTCTAAAGCTTTTGGTCAAAATCCAAAATCACATCCCTCATCTTTCGGCTCAGGTGTCCGACACTATTGTTTGGAACACAAAATTCGTAAACGTCTTGGTTAAGTCTCTGCACATGCACAAAAACTTGTTAGCCCCGCCCGAAGACGATGAATGCAGAAGAAAGAGACATGGCTTACTTGAGATGTTGAAGCGACATGTTCTTTATCAGAGAGGGATGGCGGAACACAAGACTCTGCCACTCTTCCTTATCAATCTTCCCATCCTGCTTAGTATCAACTTCTTCAAATGTCTGCACCAATCAGTGTTTATTATATCTCATGTCAAACAATTACAATGACAAGTCTAGGCAAATGTCAATGGAGACCAACCCCCACCTTGTCTATGATGCTCTCCAACACATCATCAGAAAGATTCATGCCAGTTTCAGCTAGAGTCGCCACTACCATTTCCTTCACCTTCACATCAACAGACAAATGAGATCAACCAAGATACAGTTACAGACATCCCTACCGAAAAAAAATGCCAGCTTTATACCTCATGTCGCTCTATATACCCTTGCTGCTTCAGATCATACAGCCTGAAAGAAACTGCGGATAGAGAATAATATCATACCAAGAGCGTGACAAGGTTGGATATTAAGAATAGGCCAAATCGCTACCACTTACAGTCAATCTTATCCTCGATTTGAGCTTTGGGGTGAAAGACCGAGAGGGCACGAGCAAAGGTTTCAAAATCTAGAATCCCAGTATGCTTGGTATCAAACAAGTCAAACACCTGCAAAGCTTGAATATGATGAGTTGGCAACAAGGAAAACCACCAGATGGGCTGCTTTAGATTTTCAAGAGCCAAAGTGTTTTTACCCTATCAGCAAAAAAACTTCTCTTACTGTTTGTCCTGAATAATACCAATTGGAACTCTTCCTGCAAATTGGAAAGGATACTAGTGAATGTATGTATATGGAGGACGAAGAAGCACAAGACTGTGGCAATGGATTCAGCTGGTAAACCTTGTCGATAAGGCCGTCTCTGCTGATGCTCTTGAACAGCTCGTAAAGAGCTTCAATGTCATTCACACTAACTGCAATTGGTAGATAAAGGCGGGTGGTGATTGACTAGTGAGAATCAAAAGCAGTTAAGTAAGTGCAGGAAAAGTAGACATACACACAGTGCCTCTAGCCACAGCCTTGGGGTTCTGAAGGACCCTGGAGCGCGGTTGATGGTCAGCATTGTGGAGGTCGAAACCAACTCAATTGAATTTGTCGAAGGTCGAAAAGAGAAACTGAGTCTTCTGAGTATGAATCACAAAGCAAAAGTCGAAGATATGTTTTATTGCTGTTTCTGTTAAGCTCTGATTACAAATGATTCGATCCCCTTTTTGGGAGATGATAATGAACTATATATAGTGTCTCTAAGTAAAATGGGCCAGCTAATAAATGGACCTGGCCCATTAAGCAATATATTAAAATTAGGCCCAAAATGACATTAAGCCCATTTTTGTTAATGAGTTTAATGTCATTTTGGGCCTAGATTCAGACTAGGCCTTTGTAGACTTGCTCCGATTTCGTTAGGATGCTGCCCAGTTGATCTTGTCGTTATATCGATCTCATAGGGGTGAAATCCGACCCCTACAGTTAGCCCCCCAGCTTGGCAGTATCGAGTTAAGATGGTGCCGAGGTAAAAATTGTCGAAGTCTGAGATCGATATGTTGGACTGCGAAGTCACATGTGTGAACGTCTCATCGTCGAACTCGGGAAGTCTCTGTTATTCCTCATTGAGTCGACGTCAGCGTGTTTTCATGTGCTTGTTTTCTTGCTCTTTTACTTAGAAGACTGAGGGAGTTACCAGGCGTGGATGTCTTGTCATCGAACTCGGGAAGTTTCTGTTATTCCGCGTTGAGCCGATGTTAACATGTTTTCCTGGGCTCCTCGTTTCATACTTGATCCGATTTTGTCAGGACGCTGCAAAGTTGATCTTGTCGTTATATCGATCTCACAGGAGTAAAATCTGACCCCAACAGCAAGTCAGCAGAAATGTGGATAAGTGCTTTAATCCATCTAGACATTGCATCATCATCTCTCCTACAACTCACTACTTCCATACCTACCACAACACATGAATCAAGCAACACGATCATTATCTTTAAAGATTGAATATTATCTGCCAAAGGAGTAAACATAATAGAACAGATGGCATCGAGAGAGAAACGAACATAAATTTGCCGGTCAGAAGCAGAATGGCTGAGATAAAAAGGATCACATAGAGCGGGTAAGCCGAAGAGAAAGACAAAGGGTAAGAGAGAGATGAGAAAAGAGTAGTTTTGACTTTTGGGAGAAGAGAAGAAGATGAACCCAGAAAAAGAGATACATGCGTAGCTCTACTCTCTCTCTCTTGTCTAGTTTATGAGTAACGAATCTTGAGATTACACGACTTGTTCAAAGTGTTGTTGTTGTTTTGCTTTCTGGAACAACACGATCTCTCGAAAAGAGCTGTACATTGGCTGCTGAGACCTAAGAAAGGATCTACAAGTTCGTCGGCGTAACTTAGTCGTCTCTTAGTTGGACAAGTTGACATTTTACTGGTTCGAGACAGTATAATAAAAATACTATAATGCATTCATCATCAAAACTAATTTACAAAACAAGCCTGAAGGTGAGTTTTGTAGGATTGAATCCAAGCACGAAAACAATCCTTGTTCCTCAGTTTGCACAATAATCAATTGAACCCACGAGGAGACATGGTCAAGCTTCAATGGATCACTTGAATTACAAAAAGAAATGACTGAGAGAGAGAGAGAGAGAGAGAACCTGGAGGCAAAATCGACCGATGACGCGAATGGTCCAAGGGAGATTTATCGAAGAAAGGCGAGGATTGTGGAATGCAGATGACCTATAATGCGAGAACGATGATGGTTTGAACTCATCCTCCTCTACAAAACGCACAAGCACAATCAGAGGCCCACTTCTCCAAAAGCCCATCAAAATCTGAAACCTTAGAAGGCCCATTTTTATGGATGGCCTGCTTTTATATAACGTGCTCTGCTTTTTTTTTACTACTTTTTTCTTTTCTTTTGTTAAACATCCAATCCAGCTTTATTATGAAAAAGAAGAAAAAGAGATGATGTATTCGTTGGGGGCAAGCTTAGTCCGGTGTCCGGAGAGATGTCAGTCATTTTAGGACATACATACTAAGCTTACCAACCAAATATGAATACAGACAAAAATTGATACATCCAGAAACAAACTTGGCAGAGAAGGATGACGGTGCAGCGCATAATTAGGATAATTATGATTTATTTGTATTTTAATATTTATTTTTTTAGAGTTTTCTAGAATATTCCAAGGTTTTCAAGTTTTATCATAAATAGACTTCTTAAGACTCCTATTGTATTAAGTTATTGATGATTTGATTAATTGAAAAGTCTAAAAAGGTTTTGATAAATCACTGTGAAGAGTATAAACAAATTGAGTTTTTGCGAAAGCCCTGAGATGATGACTCTCAAACTCTAGTTTCCGAGTATTCTCGGATTTAGTTCTATCCCTAGAAGTTTCCGCTCCATCAATAAAGAAATGGGTTTGCAAACTCACTTTTATCTTCTTCTGATGTGGATCCAAGGGAGATTTTGTGATTGATCTTCCTTGTCCTCTCCATGCTAACTCCCAAAATTCAGTAACACTTCCACTCTCCATAACTATCAACAAGAGGCAATTCTTAAAACGAATATTAGCCCTAGGATCATTTGCTTTTCTCTTGTATTAATGAGATTATTTCTTGCATTAGCCAAACCTTAATCGGTGGGAAAATAAAATATGTGCGGAATTGTTACATTGTACTTCCTCTTCTGTTTTAAAATGTAAAGATGTTTTAAGTAAAACCGCAGATATTAAAAAATTATTTTTCTTCTAAAAAATATCGTTTAATATATCTAATAAAATTAATTTGACCAATCACATAAAAAACTGTAAAATACTAGTAGTCACACAATATTTAATAAGATTAAAAAGTATTTAGGATTGTCAAAATATTTTATATTTTAAACAAAAAAAAAAGAATATTAGCCAAGGAAACAATTGATTTTTCCTGCATAACAACGAGTGACTTGATGTACATTAAGGACATGTAATATTTGGTACCATACAATCCACATGCCAGTGAAAATCATGACTGATTGACCCAATGTTGGTGGTGTGAGGGGGGGTATGGGTAGCCAAATCAAACTATAGGGTGACAAATGCAATTAAGAAAACGAAGACAGTGAAAGTGGGATTTGATGAATGAGTGACAAAGAAAAACAAAGGGTTGTTCGTTCGTTGGATCGATTTGATATTTGTGTGGAGTTGGATCAAAAGATGGGGCCTTTTTCCGCTTTCCTGCTTTCTTTTTAGTTTCTGATCTCAAGAGCCTTACTACTTATTCCCTCAATTTCTCCGTCCCTACTCTTTTGATCAGTTTCTCACTCTCTCTCTCTATACACGAAAAGCACGGATCTTTTTAAAAACGGGCCTGTCTTTTGCGTAACTCATGAATTTTGGGTGAGAGTTTTGGTGGTCCATTTTAACAAATTTGGCATCTGGTTGCTGCTGCTGTTGTAATTTTTATTAGAGGCCAAGGAAGAAAGAGATTGATTGCCTTTGCCTTTGCCTTTTGGGTGGTGATATGGGTAACGTGAACGCGAGAGAAGAAGCGATCAGTAATACCGCTTCTGCCGACGACGCTGAGATTTGCTCCTCCCGCGAGGCCATGTCCTCCTCCGACGGCACCCATCCCCCTCCGCCTGAGCTCATGGGTCAATCCCCTCCTCACAGCCCTCGAGCCACCCAGTCCCCTCTCATGTTCGCTCCCCAGGTTCTCTCTTTTCCAGATTCACTTTTCCCCAATCTCAAATCCGAGATCCGAAGCTGATTTTCATGTCTCACCACCCAAAGTTTGTGCCTTTTAGGTTCCCGAGCTTCCACTGCAGAGGCCCGATGAAATTCACATCCCAAACCCCTCGTGGATGCAATCGCCTTCCTCCTTGTACGAAGAGCCTTCCAACGAGCAAGGTATCCCCACCATGATCACATGGTGCCATGGTGGCAAGGAAATCGCCGTCGAGGGATCATGGGACAACTGGAAGACAAGGTTTCTTCCTACTTGCTTATCATTCATTCAAATTAAACCTCCTCTCAAGTTGTTCTTGTTGTGTGTTTGGGTGCTGAGCAGAAGTCGGCTGCAGAGATCTGGGAAAGACTTCACAATCATGAAAGTGCTTCCCTCAGGCGTCTACGAGTACAGGTTCATTGTGGATGGACAGTGGAGGCATGCCCCCGAGCTCCCCTTGGCTCGAGACGATGCTGGCAACACTTTCAACATTTTGGACCTCCAGGTACCTTCTTTCATATGCCTTTCAAATCCATTGCTTTGTAGGAATCAGAGTGCTGAAATGGTTCAGATAATCAGGAGGGTTTGAACCTAACCAGGGTTGTAGGGAATGCAAAAGAGAGTACATGTTGTTGATTTGTAAATAATGCGAAGCCAGTGTTTTATAGTTGTCCATATATGCTCTCTGCTTGCCTAGCTGTGTCTGAAACAGCAGAGATACTTTGCTGTATGCAGGACTATGTTCCTGAAGACATTCAAAGCATATCTGGGTTCGAGCCCCCACAATCTCCAGAGTCTAGTTACAGCAACTTGCTTCTGGGAGCTGAGGACTACTCGAAAGAACCGCCTGTGGTTCCCCCGCACCTACAGATGACGCTGCTCAACTTGCCGTCAGTCAACCCTGACATTCCACCTCCGCTACCGAGGCCTCAGCATGTCATTCTCAATCATCTTTACATGCAGAAAGGCAAAAGTGGTCCTTCTGTGGTTGCCCTTGGTTCCACTCACCGCTTTCGAGCAAAGTATGTAACTGTGGTGCTCTACAAGTCCCTGCAGAGGTAAGAAGATGATGCCAATTCCAGTGGGTAGCATGTGAAAACTCGACAACATGCTCGTTATCTAATTTGAAGTTGACTCATGGAGAATGGGTGAGTGAGGCTATAGGAAGGAGCCATGCAAAGAGAGTAATTGCAGGCAAAGTATTTCCTCGATACGGAGAATTTTGTTATCTTTTAATGTTGTCAATAAGGTTTACCAACAGAATGAAGATGCAGTATTCAGTCAATCTCAGTGTAATTTGAAGACTTCATCATCCGTTTTTAGCATAATTTAGAAAAGAAGAATGCAGGAACGACTTCACTTGTAAAACCGGCAAATCCTTTTTTTTTTTTTCCTTTTTGCTTTCAAGTTTTCACAACAGTTGTCACTTGAATTGTTATTTGGCTTCAAATCTAGCAAAAGGCATGTGTGAATGTGACAGATGATCATATGCTTCTTCTGCAACAGGTGACATCTTTTGCCTCTGCAACTTGTGTTATCGTGAAAAGCAAAAGATAACACAGGTCTCAATGGGCGTCAACGCAAAGCCCTTTTCCAGTTAATCGTACATTCTCACATACAAAAAAAGTAGAGTTTATTGCATTCTGATGGCCACGTATCTAGCATTAGAAAGGCTGTACAGAAGAAGCAATAGCCTAGGCAAAACATTTCATTTATATGTTTGAATCTAATCACTTTCTGAATATAGAGATTGGCACTTAGAAAACGGGACATCCTTTGGCTATGATTCCAGGGGCTGTGGGACAGGATGCAAGAGGGCAGTGATCCACTTCAGTCCCCCACCATTTGAGGTCGTGTCCAGCGTTCTGCAGGGCGAAGAACAATAGCACACCCATAAATGCAGTCCCTGCATCAAGCGCTGCAGAGAGCACATAGTTGTACTTCTGCCACCATCTCTTGTGGTACTTGAACACAAAGTAGTTGAAGATGGTTCCTGTGGCCAGCCAGCTCGCGATGTTGGTTGGAGTGGCTGGAGGCATCCCTGCAAAGCCGTAGGAGATAACTGGAATGTTGATGAGAGGGATCCACTTCTTGTTTGGGAAGATCTTGCTCAGCGCCCACACGGGAACAGGCAGGACAGCTCCGATGAGGAAGAGCCAGACCAGGTTACGGTACATGCCTCCTGCTCCAAACAGCCGTTTTGGTCCTATCAACCCCCAAATGACTGAAGCATCGAACGTCACTCTGTACTTGGGGCAAGTCCAGGGGCTATTAGGGTGCACTCCTTCGATGTCGCATATGTCTTGAATGCTCTCAAGCATCCACCAGGCCACTCCAAGGTTCACTGCACCAGCTACCACAGTGCCCACCAGCTGAGCAGTGTACATACAGCGCGGTGGGATTTTCATGTAATGGCCAAGCTTAAGGTCTGCCAAGAAGGATAGAGCGTGGACTGTGCTGATTCGCCCGTAGATCTTGAAAATCAGGTTTGCAATGGGTTTTCCAGGCAGGATATAACCGATCATGAACTGAGCTATTATGTCATACCCTGGTTGCTGCGTTTTAAACACAAAAAGGTATATATGAGCATGTGTAATTGAAGGCCTTATCTAATGGACTCAAACTACTAGTGATTATGAAACCTGGTTTGTGGTTGCTTGAATGACACCGATAGGGAGAGTGACAACAAAGGCCAAGGCAAAAGCAAAGAGCATTCCCCACCATGGAAGCTGCACACTTTCCTTCCACACAAAAGACATGAGGAGAGATATGCCTACACTTGCACCTAGCAATGCATAAAACCACCACTCAGGCACTTGTTTGTAGCTTTTCATCAATCTGGCATGAACGTCAAGCTTCACGGTCTTCACTGCGGACCAAGTCTGCCTCCATATGTCCCTGCACGCCAAGTGAAGAAGATTCACTTTCACTTTCACTTTCACTTGTCGTAGTGTCCATAGCTAGTCAGCATAATTAGTGAAAACAAAGGACAGCTAACGAACCTGCCGTTGAACAATGCCACATGAGTTAGTGTTGCTGTGAATCTCGCAAACCCAGACCCGATAGAGAGGGCGAAAAGAGGGCTGAGGTAAAGCTTGCTGTAACTGTTATAGGCAGAAATATCAAGATCAAAGTGAGGGGTAAGGATCTTGGTGGTGTCGTATTTCTGGCCACTGTGAGTGAAGAGCTGATTGGAGAAAATAGGGAATTTTCTGGAGTCGAAGGTGTTGTACTTCCAGTAACAGAGAGGGATGATGATGTAGATGAACATGATGAAACCAACGCCAACGTTGAGGATAGAGGACCATGGAGCCACCAAGGGACTGCCATGGTAAGCGGAGATGCCAGCCCAGTCGAGAGTGAAGGCTCCAACACCGAGGCCATGGTAGCCAGAGCCAACCTGCTGAGCAGTGATGCTGTGAGGCCAAGCCCAGCAAACCCAAGAGAAGAAGGTCAAGATTGGGAATAGATAGCCTGGGAGTGCGTAGTAAAGAAAGCTGGCACCAAAAGCCACTAGAAAGAACTGCATCCTCGTCAAGCCTTTCGACTGCTTGTTTTCCTTCTCGTGCAACGCTCTGAAACAAACCAACCAAAGTTCTTGATTATTCCTCAAATCCATTAGAAGAAGCTCAAAGGAGACTAGAGATTGGATTAAAACCTGAAGAGAGAAACTTGAGCAAGATTGGAAGGCCACCACATCTCCACGGGGTCAACAAGGTACCTCCTCAGAATTCCAGCCCAGCCATACCCCAAAATCTGCAATATCACAGAATTAAGTTTTTAGACCTGAAGAAACAGAGTGAGAGAGAGAATAAAAAGATCTGGACCTGAGTGGTCAAGACGATGAAGAGAGCGCAGATGAAGCTGAGGCTCTGCTTGTAGTAAGCCTTCATGACAGTGATGGCTCCAATGGAGTAAGCGTCACCGCCACCAAAAGAGACGCCACAATTTGCGAAGATGGTGATAATGACGTGCTCCTTGATATTGAAGGGACCAGGGTTTAGGCTGAATTCCCGGCCTAGGAAGCGGTGGGAGGTGGTGGGGAGGGTCCGAGCCATGAACTTACCGATGGGCAAGACGGCGATCTGCATCAGGATGGCGGAGATGGTGAGAGGCTGCGTGCGGTATGTGAAGAAGGTGTTAAGAAAGATGAGGAGGATGCAGGAGGTGAGACCAAGGAACCAAGCCCTGAACGTCATCACCGGAAGGCTCGGGTCGTCGGTCTCCGGAACAACCAGAGCAACCTCCTCGACGGGACAACGCTCGTGGTCCACACCATTGTTAGCGGCAGCTTTCTCGGCGTCCATTATTCAGCCTGAGAGTGAGAGGTACGTGACAAATGAAGTGGTCTTCTTTGTTCTGCTTCTTGTTTATATAACCAAAAGGACAAAAGACAGAGAGGGAACGCTACTACAATGACAACACTGCCCTTCTCTTCCTTCCTCCCTCCTATACGTTAGTTTTGTCCACGTGTCAACCTTCACGCATACCCAAATTTAATAATAATAACTGCATTAATTTCAGTGATTGAGGATGAGTCAAAGAATAAAATATTCTCTCCGTGTTTTAATATGTATGATATTTTAGAAAAAAAATTGTATCAAAATATTTGATATTTTTAATTTTTAATGCAGTTTTTATAAATTAATAATAATGAATTGTAAATTTTAAAACATATTAATTGATTTTTTGAACTATTATTAGTTAAAAGTTATGGAAAATAGTTTAGTATAAAAAAATAATTTATTAATAAATCAGAAAAAATAATATATTTTTTTAGTATGTGTAAATTTTTTTAAATATCATTATTTAAATCTTAATTATTTTTTAAATTAGATTTCAAATCTTAATCATTTTTTAATTGGAAATTGATATCTTTTACTACTACATAAGAAAAGATATACGTAGTTATGGGTGAAAAGGGAAAAGGAAAAAGTAAAAATTAGGAAAGGAAAGGTTGAAAATGGCAGCGTGTGAGGCGCACGTGCCGTTGGGGGACTGACACACTCTGATGTCTGTGTTGTAATAAGTCTGCCTCGTGTGGGTCCCGTGTTATGACACTCAGCTGTGACGGCGTCGAGAGCTGGAAGAGAAGTGCCGTTAGTTTTCGGACGGACTCGTGCCGCGTAGGCGAGGGAAGCTCGTGCCTCCACGTGCCATCGTGCCACTGTGGCAGGGTGACACGTGGACTGGAGCCAGTGGGTATAGACCTTTGAATATGCTTTTTAGCCTTTATGATGGTCACTTTCTATTGGTTTGTCCGCGAATTGTCAAAGAAACAGTGATTCGTTAAAAACGAGGCCAACAAAGAAAAGCATTAAAGGGTTAGAGACCTAACTAGTCAGTCAGTCAGTCAATTCTTTAGAAGTACTGTAGAATCAAGATTTAAGTTTTAACTTACAAACATGGAAAGAGAATGAAGAAGAAAAATAATAACTTAATGAATAATATTGGAGTTCAATCGTTTTGATGGAAAAAAATAATTTTTTTTTTTTTTCAAAACTTTCTTCTTCTTAGACTGAGTGTAGAGTGTAGACCCAAAACAAATGCCATCCCTTTAATAATGGAATATTTATCCCTGCCTGTATGGAATATAAAACTAAAAATTAAATTGGTAAGAGAGAGAGAGAGAGAGTGTTGTAGAGACCCACACCACAAGCACAAGCACAACTTGTAAATATGATTCTCGGGTAGTTTTGATTTTGAAGCAATGTGTGAATTTAGATTTGAGAGAATGACACATCACAACAACCCCACACCGCATTCATTCTTTTTCTTCCACGAAGAAAACGACCCTTTCCTATCCTATCGTTATAATTCTCCCTTTATTCCCTACCTTAAACCCCTAAAAAGCCAATTTTATATTTCTTCGTCTTTCCTCATAATTGCATAAAATCAACGCTATTTCCATTGCTATTCACGAACCTAAACCATTCAACAACTATGCACCACGAATTCACTGCAATCATTTTATTTGGACCATTTCTACTTCTTTTCATAAAGGCAAAAAGCGAGTGAGGCATTATTAGTTTGCTTCTGCATCGACCAAAACGAATTCCTTCTACTCCATTCACATTTTAGTTATGGTAGCCCAAAATCGATAAATGCTGTTCTGTGTGAATGGATGGAGATAGGGTAGAGAGAAGTACATGTCTTGGAGCCACACAAAGTTGAAGGATATATCTATTCACTTCATAATCGCATCAAAAAGGGCAGAATCTTATAATGAAAAGTCTTCCTGACTTTTGAGTTGCAATTTGGACCCACCCTCATTCTTTATTTTTCTCTTTGAATTTTCGCCAGACACCACACTTTGTTTTGTATCTTAGCCTGCGTCTCTTTCGATATGATATATTCTTGTCAAATCCCAAATCGCACTCTACTTAGCAAATAATTGATAGCATTTCAGTCGAAAACGTATGCTAACTAAACAGCCAAACACGTATATTAGTTAATTAAATCAAACAGCTAAAAAACAGCAGTAAAATTTGTATACAGGAACTTCCGATTTTGGTACATCATAACTAAACTAACATAGCCAGTTTGGTAGTTAGAAAGTCTCTTTTGGACAGGCATGATCATCTCCTTTGCCTATTAGTTGTTGCTGCTTTTGTCGTACATTGTTCGTTATCTTGGTTTGAGCTTCTTCGTCTTTCTGTATGATCTCTCCATCTTCCGTTGGAGTTAAGAATGGAGACATGTTTCTCCGTCCCTCCCTACATTTCTCTCCACGTATGTGACAATATGAACACAATCGTTCATCTATTACAATTTAGACTATATCAAATATATAAGCTGAACCTTGAAATTCATTTTGTTTATCCCACTTACACGATCCAATTTTCAATTTGAATTTTTCCAATTCTTTTTCTTATGATTTAACTATTACGAAGGAGTATTATTGGAACGCTCATGTTTTAGGTCAATTTTTTCTTAATCCGATTTATGGACTGTCTGAGACAAGGACAATTATTTATGGAGTTGCAGGTTGAATCCATGGGACGTTTTCCCCTTTTTTTTATCAAGATCAAAGACGAGCTAAAGTTTCATCCCTATTTTGAAAATTGAAATTTATACACAGAGGAGTTTGTTGACTTGTTTTGTCCGTCCTCGACAAGTTGTCCATGACATAGGTTTTCCGCTTTGTGATTGCACTTGTTGCGCTTGGCGTTCCACCTTTGTCAAGTCCGGGGGAGTATTATATATGATTTGGAAAGCAAGACGTGTAGCTTGCGGACCAAGTGTTGTGGCATCAAGGCACGTCTATGAAATAAAGCCCGTGAAGCCTAAATGGAAGAATTTTCTAGACTTTGATATTACTAGCATACTAGAATATGACTAGAGCGATACGCGAGATTTTCTTTTATAATTTTGTTAAATACCGTGACGAAAAGTGTAATTAATCTACTATTTTATATTTATAATTGGCAAATCAACCAACTTTTTTTAGATATAACATAATCTTTGAATTGAATTGAATTGAAATTAATAATTGTTTATCTTATTTGTATTGTATGAAAATATGAATTAATGCTCAATTATTTATGTTTATATATAATTCTTATTTGAAAATAAATATGAATTGAACTGAACAATTTTTGTATTTAATCACTCACCACTTTATTAATTAGAATTTTTTTTTATACTTCCATACCTCAAATATAATATTTTGAATAAATTATATATTCCAAGTTTTCACCTTTTTTTTCTCTTCTTTAGTGAGATTGTTCAATATTTTTTGGTGAAATAAAATAGTTTATTTCTCTTTAGACTTGTAGCCTCCTAACAATCATTTGATACTCAATTACGATGTTTCAATAATTATTTTTTTTTATTATTATTCTCTTATATCTTTTATATGTTATTCATTCTCATATATTTATATTCATTTCATATATTTCCACTTTTTTGAAATTAAAATATATAAACATTTATCTTATCATAAACTCATAAAGTTTTGTTACTCTCAAATGAAATACAATATAAATGAAATATATTTCTTGTTATAATTTTTTATTTACAATAATAAAATACTCAAATATTCTTGTATATACTACTTTTGATCATTTGTTTATATATTTTTGTTTTCTTATTTAATTCCACTTTATTAGTTTTAAGTAACAATAAATATACTTAAACATAAATTAAATGAACATTTAAAAAGAAAATGTTTACCTATGTGGACACTTTAGATGAAAAGAGAACTCTCCCATTATCTTTCCATTTTTTTGAAATTAAAATATATAAATATTTATCTTATCATAAACTCATAAAATTTTGTTACTCTCAAATGAAATACAATATAAGTGAAATATATTTTTTGTTATAATTTTTTATTTACAAACAATAAAATACTCAAATATTCTTGTATCTACTAGTTTTGATAATTTGTTTATATATTTTCGTTTTTTTATTTAATTCCATTTTATTAGTTTTAAGTAACAATAAATATACTTAAACATAAATTAAATAAACATTTTAAAAAAAAATTTGCCTATGTGGACACCTTATATATTAGGAAAGTTTAGCAATATGTTAAATCTAATCACTATCTATGTATATTCTATTATGAGACAATTACAAAAATGTCACTTTTTGTGTGCACATTTGCAAGAATGCCACTTAGGGGTGTCCATTTGCAAAAATGCTACTAATTATAGATTTATAAAGTCTATATCTTAAAATTTTAAACCTTAACAAATGTTTTGACCCTTAAAACCCCCTAAACCCTTATAACTAAACCCTACTAGAGCATAATTAACTCAAACATAAATGATATAAAGAAAAAATAATTTTGAAAAAGTGGCATTTTTGACAAAAATGTAGCATTTTTATAAAATAACACTTGAAAAGTGATATTTTTATAAAATGACACTTTCTATTATAGTATTTGACAACCTACAAGATTTGAGCAACAAAAAAATATGTATAAAACATATATGTTTCATGTTGGTGCAGATTTTTGGTCATCCACAGAAATGAACATGCCTTGTGAAACAAGAATGTGTAGCGGCCCATTGGGCTTAGAGAGTCCAACAAGGATAATGGTTTCTTATATAAAAGGCCTTGTGTCTATTCAAAAGTCAATGTAACCAACAACAATGGTCATAATTCGTAAGCCTCAATAGTGGGCTTTGCTATGTAAAAGACCCATTTGTACTAGCAACTAATTACGCCGCATGTGAGGAATCTTCCAGCTATTTTATTTTGTTGTTTTCTCTCTTTTCTTCTTCCTTTAATTTTGTTTTCGTATTATTACGTATGAAGAATTAATGATGATAATGATTGTTCAGTTTGTTTGTTAGTGATATATCTAAAAATAGATGTTTCGATCCCTATTTTTATTATATAGATGAATACAAAGAGCATGTGATGTGGAGTGGTTGATAGAATTAATAGAATGGAGCTGGAGAAACAAATTACTAAGATTCTCTCTCCCAATTTTATAAACGCAAATTATGTATTTGTATGTATATCCTTCAACAATACTAACTAATTATTGTAAACAAAAGAAAGAAAGAGACAGAGAGTTACGTACAAGGAGGCTAGCTAGAATGATTTGCAATGGTCACTCCCCATTCCTTCCTTCTGGAAGTTGCTTATCTTATTTTTTTTTCCATGTTAATTAGTACTAAAAAATCAACATTAAATTCTGATGAGCAGCCTAGTGATAAATATCATTTGGTAAGTGGGAACAGAAAACAAAAAGAAAGAAAAATTGGTGGGCAGAAAATTATTAATGGCAAGTATGAAAGTTAGAGAAGTGAAAAGGGTTTTTGATGATTCATGAGCATTTCTTTCTTCTTCTTTATTTTTTAAAATCATATATGATAAAAAGATAGTATCTGAGAGAAAGTTTTGATTGTTGATTTAAAAAAAAAAAGTTTTTTGATTAATTAAACATCAAAATCGATGCCAACTGTGGACACGTGTCGGTAGGACATTGGCGAAGTCAGCTTGTAGTCCATCTTATAAAAAGCTACGATTCTCATCACCACCCATCTCTCTCTCTTTCTCTCTCCCTTGAAGTAGACTCAAAGCCACCGTCAGATCTCAGATCTCAGCTCTCCATTCCAACCATGGCTGAGAAGGGCAAGGAAAAGGTTTCTTCTTCTTCTTCTTATTTGGTTACTTGTAGAGAAAGTTGTGATTTTTTATGTGTGTCTTTTTATACATCTCAGAGCTTCTCTGCTCTATATCTTGTTTTTATATTATTACTATATGGATGTTATTGTGTTTGTTTTGTGCGGTGTTAAAAACAAAAACAAAACAAAAGAAAGAGAGAGATCCTGGGGACGATTAATTAAAAAAGGTAAACTTTGTGGAAGTTATGAGAAGAAGAAGAGATTCTTTCTCTTTTTTCTCTCTCCCTTTCCATTTTGAGTCAGAGATCGAATCAGTTCTTCTGACCCTTTACCTTTGTTGTGTGTTTCCAGTAATTAGCTGATCTTAGAAACGTCATATCCAAAGTGTATATAATAATACTATAATGATCGATGATCCTCTGTTGATAGATACCATAATTAAAAAAAAAAAGAAAAAAAAAAAGAAGCTAGAGTTATTTAGTAAAAAAATTGTCAGGTAACAATGATGAAGTTGAAGGTGGATCTGGATTGCTCCAAGTGCTACAAGAAGGTCAAGAAGGTTCTCTGCAAATTCCCACGTGAGTTCCTTTTCTCTCTCTCTCTTTGTTTCAGATTCTTCTTTGATTTGAAATGGACTAAGTGGATAACTTTTGTGTGTGATTGGGAACAAGAGAAATAAGAGACCAATTGTTCGATGAAAAGTCCAACACTGTCATCATCAAGGTGGTTTGCTGTAGCCCTGAGAAGATCATGGACAAACTCTGCTCCAAAGGAGGCGGCTCCATCAGGACCATCGAGATCCTTGAGCCACCCAAGCCTCCTCAGCCCCAGCCACAGGCCCAGCCTCCACAGAAGCCCAAAGATGCCGAAAAACCCAAACCCCCTGAGAAGCCTAAGGAACCCGAAAAGCCCAAACAACCCGAGAAGCCCAAGGAGCCTGAAAAGCCCAAACAGCCAGAAAAGCCTAAAGAGCCCGAGAAGCCCAAACAGCCCGAGAAGCCCAAAGAACCGGAGAAGCCAACACCCAAACCCGCACCTGCACCCGCACCAGCTCCAAAGCAGCCGGGGCCACCACCACAGATGATGCCGCAGGGGCAGCCCGTAGCGATGTGTTGTGGGCCCTACTACGAGGGGTACGGAGGCGGGCCGGCTTTCAACGGATACGGAATGCCGCCACCGCATCAGTACGAGTGCTACGGCCGACCGGTGTACGACAGCTGGGGAGGGGGCCCACCACCACCTTGCAGACCATGCCACGTCACCAGATGCGACTACTTCAGCGAAGACAACCCACAGAGCTGCTCCATCATGTGATGTGATTGATCACTCTTCAGTCTTTTTTCTTATACAAATAATAAAGAAATATATATAGAGACATGTTTACGTGTAATGTTGTGATAGGAGAACAATAAGGGAGGAATGATGGTTTTATTTGTAAAAAAAAATCGTGGCCAATCTCCAATTGGTTATTCATTTTCAAGCTGTAATTGAAAACATTAGAGAAATTTGTTTCATTTTCGTTATAAAAACCAATAATAAGCTTTTTCATTAACAATCTATTTTCTGTGATGTGCCTGTGATTATTTAACTAAACTTTTTTCTTCCATTTTACAAGTGTCGGTGGAATTACTAGAGAGTGAGTATCTAATAGCTACAGCCAAAATAGTCGATCAAACGTTTAGCCCAATTCTTTTGAGAAATCGTTGGGCTTTTACTATTTTAGCCCAAAGTCTAGTTGGGCCTATGTGATCATTTCCATCATCTACAGAAAAGTTAGTCGCACTACGCGGTGGTTTTCATCCCCAGAGACAAGGCGCAGTTAGCTGCTGGAACACTAAAACAACACACTCTTCTTTCTTTCCTTGTTTCTTCTTCGCTCCATCATCATCATCAATGGGATAAGGTCGAGACTGCAATTGCCATTGCGAAGACGAAGCAGAAAAAATGTCATTTCATCATATTTGCTCATCTCCCTCATCTCTTCTCCTCGACCCTCATCACCCTCTCTGCAATCTCCTCCCAGTTTATCCCAAAAAGAGTTTCTTTTGCTCTTACTCCCCCAATTCCTCTCCCTCCCACTCCCACTCCAACTCCAGAAACCTTCTCCAGGTAAGCCATGTCTCCGTACAAGAGGCGATTCCGCAGGAAAAACCCGCACTTGATGCTTCCAAAAGCTACGTCTGGGTGAATCCCAACAGCCCCAGAGCCTCTCAGCTCCGCAGGAAGTCGTACGATTCGAGGTATTCTTCCCTTGTTAAACTAGCCGAGTCTCTGGACGCATGTGCCCCCAACGAGGCTGATGTTTGCGCTCTTTTAACTGGGTTTGCTGGTAAGCTCTTTGAGCAAGATGCTGTTGTTACCCTCAATAACATGACCAACCCAGAAACTGCTCCCCTTGTGCTCAATCATCTACTCCAGACTCTAAAACCTAGCAGGGAAGTGATTCTCTACAACGTCACCATGAAGGTGTTCAGGAAATGCAAGGATCTCGGCAAGTCCGAGAAGCTGTTCGGCGAAATGCTCGAGAGAGGGGTCAAGCCGGACAATGCAACCTTCACGACGCTCATCAGCTGTGCTAGGCAGTGTGGTGAACCTAAGAGAGCTGTTGAGTGGTTTGAGAAAATGCCTCTCTTTGATTGTCCTCCTGATAATGTCACCTTGGCTGCTATGATCGACGCTTATGGGCGTGCTGGTAACGTTGACATGGCCTTGACCTTGTATGACCGTGCAAGGACCGAGAAATGGCGCATTGACCCTGTTACCTTTTCAACTTTGATTAGGATCTATAATATGTCTGGGAACTACGATGGGTGTCTCAATATCTATGAAGAGATGAAGTCCCTTGGGGTGAAGCCAAATCTAGTTATTTACAATAGGCTTTTGGATTCTATGGGTAAAGCCAAGAGGCCTTGGCAGGCCAAAATCATCCACAACGATCTTATTAGCAATGGCTTAACACCCAATTGGAGTACTTATGCTGCTCTTATTAGAGCCTATGGTAGAGCTCGCTATGGCGACGATGCACTTGTTATCTACCGTGAGATGAAGGAGAAAGGAATGGATCTTACTGTAATTCTTTACAACACTCTCTTGTCCATGTGTGCTGATATCGGATATGTGGACGAGGCTTTTGAAATTTTCCAAGATATGAAGAGTTGTGTGACTTGTGATCCTGATAGCTGGACATTCTCTTCTCTAATCACTGTGTACTCTTGCAGTGGGAGGGTTTCAGAGGCTGAGGCGGCTCTTCTTCAGATGAGAGAAGCTGGTTTTGAGCCTACTCTTTTTGTTCTTACGTCGGTTATCCAGTGTTATGGGAAAGCCAAGCAGGTAGATGATGTTGTGAGGACATTCGATCAAGTCTTGGAACTGGGGATAACTCCGGACGACAGATTCTGTGGCTGCCTTCTAAACGTAATGACCCAGACACCGAGGGAGGAAATCGGGAAACTCATTGGCTGTGTCGACAAGGCTAAGCCAAAGCTTGGTCAGGTGGTAAATATGTTGGTCGAGGAGGAAAACTGCGAGGAAGGGGTGTTCAAGAAGGAAGCGTCTGAGTTGGTTGATTCCATTGGCCCTGATGTAAAGAAAGCATATTTGAATTGCTTGATTGATCTTTGTGTTAACCTCAATAAGGTGGAAAGAGCTTGTGAGATCCTACAGCTGGGGCTTGAGTACAACATTTATTCAGGTCTGCAATCCAAATCAGCCACTCAATGGTCCTTGCATCTGAAAAGCCTCTCCCTCGGGGCAGCCTTGACCGCTCTTCATGTTTGGATGAACGACTTATCAGAGGCGGCTCTGGAATCCGGAGAAGAGTTCCCTCCGTTGCTTGGAATCAACACTGGACATGGGAAACACAAATACTCAGACAAAGGTCTTGCAGCTGTTTTTGAGTCTCACTTAAAGGAGCTAAATGCTCCTTTCCATGAAGCCCCCGATAAGGTTGGCTGGTTTTTGACTACCAGTGTTGCGGCAAAGGCATGGTTGGAGTCTAGGCGTTCATCTGGAGGAGTTTCTGCGTAGCTCTAGTCTTTGGTATGTTGATTTCATATGCCTGTGTGGCTTTGAGCTTTATTATCTATTTACCTTTCTTTATCCTGATACCGGTATTTTCTGGATCAGGAAAGATTTTGTAATGCTAGCAAACTCTCAGGTCATATACATTTGAAACAATTTAGAAAGCTTCTATGTGTCCCATTCTCCTTAGTTCATGGTATTCTCTTCATATCCTCCTATTGACTTTAAATTTGGGCGGTGGCAATTGACTTTTGCCTCCTGAAGAATGCTCTATTGTTTTCTGTTTCATTTTACAAGTACTATAATTATTGAAGACTCAATTTGACATTTGCATGTGGAACGAGATATGTTTTTCAAGTCCTAGTACATAGGCTGACCGTAACAAGTTAGTGGGTGTATGATGGTCTGCACGTTTGTCAAAGAACTGAATATAAATTGTTTTGAGAGTCGAGGCAATCAGCACATCACTAGAGGAGGCATCATGGGAAACTGTATTCACACATTGCTCTGCAAGCACGGAAACAAAGTTGCAGATGACTGGTTGGATGAGGCATCAACAGAGAATTCCAAGAAGGAGTCACCTCGGGAGGCAGCTGAGCAAAAAACAGAGAGAAGGCGGTGCGTAAAGATCACTCTGACTAGGAAGCAGCTCGAGCTGCTGCTGCTGCTGAACAAAGGAGCAGAGGGTATTTCCTTTCAGCTCCCAGAGAGTTTTGGGAGCTGCAAGCGGAAATGGAAGCCATCTTTGCAGACAATAGTAGAGGTAGGTGGATAACTTATGATATAGTCATTTTGCTGTATAATTTTGAATCTCGATGCGAGAGTAGCAGAAGGAGAGAAGTTTGATAACAAGTCAGCCTAGTAGTTGGATTCTCCTCTGTAAAATTTGTGTTTAGAAGAAGATCTTGCGACTTCTGAATCTGTAAAATGTTCAAATTCACAGCTCTTATAATGGGGTTTGTTTTTGGAAACCTATTAATGGAGATTGTCTAATCACAGTTATATGATGGATGGTAAAGACTTTTTGAGAGTGTTTATTTGTGTAAAAAAAAACTTTTGAATGTCGCTTTTACAATAATGTAAATGAAGAAGAGAAAGTGGATGCCTTTCCATTGGATATGAAGAAAAGGAAGAAAATTTGCAGTGTGATGAGATCCATATTCCTTCATTGTTCTCTTTAATTAAACAACAAAGTCTTCTTATGTCTATGTCTGGTAATCAACCTCAAGAAGAAAAGAGACAAAACCCATCCCCCGGGACAAAGCCATCTCCAAATGACGATTATGTCCCTCTGCATTCTCTAAACTGGGGGGTAAACATGTAATTAGTAATGTAGAGGAAAACAAAGGGAATTTTCCTCATCAAGCACACAGGCAAAAAGGATTTGAGAACAAAGCCAACCTACTTTTGACATTTAAACCATCTCTATCTCTTTGCTCATAACTTTGCTGAATTTTCGATAAGGAAATGGAGATCCAGTTGCAGGCAAGAGTAATGGAATACAAATTCCACATCATGGTGGCAATCATGGTGACCGCGTCCCTCGTGTACGCAGCACCAAGAATTGTGGACATATTAGCCTATTTCTGGCCTCTCTTTGCGTCAACTGCAGCCTTCTTGGCTATGGGAATCACCTTTGGTGGCTTCCAACAGCCTTCAGAACAATCTACTGCTGATGGACTCATGGACTACGTCACGCATAACGTTGAATGATTTCTCCATCTTAAACTGCTTTTCTCTGTACATGATTTGGTGTATCTATCTATCATTGTCAAATAAAATGTCCCTTCCTTGATTGATTGTGCAAGTAACAAGATACTAAATAGATAAAGAGAAGAAGAAGCATAAGCGAATGACCAAAGACAAATAAATAAAAACAGAGTATTATTACTGGTCAGTATCCGTAATCATAAGCGAATTCGTTGACACCAATCATGGCGGAGACAACTTGGGAGACGATGTAGAAGCTTCCACCTAATATGATCAAAATGAGAATGGCGGAGATCGGGTTCTTGAGGAGCTCGTAGATAGGCTCAAAGACGGCCGAGAGAGCTCCCGTGCTGACCGTGAGTGCGTAAAGACCGTACCTTCTCACGTTGTCCCAAAACTCTTCCATCAAAGGACCTTCTGGTCCCAAAGCCATCGCCTTCTCTGCATCCATTCCCATTACCAAAGCCATCATCAACCCTACAGAGACACCACCCACCACTGCATGTCTCCAATGCCTCTCCAAACCCACTGGTTCTTGTGCCTTTTCAGGTATCATGTTCTTCCTACTTAGTCTTCTTCTCGCTGAGCCGCACCGAACACAGCATGTTGTTCTGCTCCTTATGCTTGGAAACGCCTGAGCTGCTGCTAATAATGACCTGCTGCTCAAATGGAGGTGAGGTTGCAGACAAGACAGATTCATTTTGGGGAGAGACATCATCTCCATCTTACTTCTTCCTCTTCCCTTGTTTGAGGACTCTGATTCTTTCTCAAATATATATATATATACTCAAGCCATTTGGATTTTGATTGTGTGGCTCTCATTTACCTCTTATCTCTTTTCTCAAAAAGGGAACAAATATTCTAACGGATAAGTGAATCACGTTTTTCTCTATTTATAATTACGACAAATGAGGTGTAGTAAACAAATAACTCAATAGAGCTCTCACACGTACATAGATGATACCACAAAAGCCTTAAAGCTGAGCAATACCCTTCTTCACAAGCATGTCATAAACTCGGTCCACTTTGGTCGGATCAATCTTGAACAGGCTATATGCATCCGACTTCTTCGTCACATTCCCTTTGAATATCTCATGTGACATCACTTGCTGCATCTGTAGATACACCGGTGGAACCAACTTGGCCTCGCTGCACAGACGCTTCTCCTGCAAAAGACAATTCTTTCAGTCACAAGACTACTCATCTCACAACAATTGTTCCTAGTGTTCAGTATCTCGACGCTCACAGATTCAGACAGCAGTTGCGACTCCGTGAACCCAATCAGGTCCAAATCATTCACATAGCTTGAAGATGCTTGCACAGGAGGTCTAGACCCCATTTCCCCTGCTATTTGACCAAATTGACCGCTCTCTTTCCCTCTGTTCATCCCTTCTTCGTTCTCTCTCTTCCTCTTCCTCCCCAGATACCTCTCTGCTTCAGCTGTTGAACGACACCCTGCCACTTGAGCTTCCTGCTCCGCCAAATCCAACACAGTGAGCCACATCCAAACAACCAACCACACAGTTTGAGAGTAGCAATGTCCTTACCTTGAGATCTTTGAGCCGTTTCACCATGCGGTACTCGCTCACAACACTACGGAGTAGCTCATCATGCTCCTCTTTTGAATGAAAACGCATGAAAACGTCCAAACGCCGACACTGCACTTTCTCCTCCTGAGACAGGTCCTTCTCAAAGGGATTTGGGTATAACAGGTTTCTTTCTAGTATGAATTCCTTTCTACGTTTCCTCTCATCAAGCCTGCAAACATCACATTCACCTGCATCAGCATGGGCGGTAAAAGAAGAGAAGTCTTTCTCCTTGTGATCTTAGTATCTGTACCTTTTCGAGTAGATACGCAACACACGCAGTTTCAGCTCATGTTCTTCAGGAGTATCGTTCTCTTTGAACTCCATCTCAGCCAAGAGCTGCTCAGCATCATTGTCATATTCCGGGTCAAACTCTTGTCTTTTGTGGTTGTAATTACTCAATTCAACCAAAGAATTGTTTCCCGGAGCGACAGGTTTCTTTACTCCAAAACTCCTGTCCGTGTGAGACTCTGACCAAAAACACATCAAAACATAGAAAAAAGGAGAAAATATCTAACTTGTCAGTATAAACACAATGAATTAGCCTTTTATTTACAAGACGAATAGTGTTCGGATGGTGATATAGATATATTTACTAGTGTAAGCTAGACCAAGTAAATTACACAACGAGATGCACACTTATAATTACACCAGTAAAAGCACACGTATATTCAAACCAGATATAACATTGTACCAAGAAAAGGAGTCACCTTTTTGTGTGTCTTCAACTCTGCAAGAAAATTGGATAAGAAATGAGAAAACAAACATAAGGTATCAATGTACAGTGTATGGGAAGAAGGAGAGACATACTTGACTTTAGGAGGAGAGAACGGGTACTCGTCTTTCATGTTCTGCTCTGCTGCCAAAGAAGAAGCCACATCAATTTCACAATTAAGGTAGCAACACGAACAATGAAGAATCACACAGCCATCAAGCAAAGTAGCGCATACCTTTCTTTTCTTCAATGCGTCCTTTTGCCATGGCTTGAAGTTCTTTTCGGTTCTTCCCTGCTACGTGTGACATATCCTAGGAAATAAAAGGTTGCCCTTAGATTAATACATTAGTAAAGGCTAGCACTAGTGTTGCAGATACATGTTATGAGATGGATATAGCATACTGGAAGTGGGAAAAATGGGGAGTTCAAATAAATGTTTCTGTAGTGGTCGAGACACTGTTCTTTACTCTTTGTTCCCACATGCTCCGCGACCTCTGCCCAGTTTCCCAAGCCATAAATTTCAAGTCCCTGAATTGAGAGAGATGAAACGAAATTACAATTCTTTTCTAAAAAGAAACAGAAACAGAAAATAATGGTCACATTTTATTAGTAAGAAAAAGGAGGTAGGTGTGGTACCTCCAGGAGAAGCATTTCATCATCGGCACTCCAGTCGGGACAAATCAGCGGGAAGGTTAGATTTCCCTGACAAAGCAAAAGCAAAAAAATTAAGCTTTGATGGAGTCTCAAGCAGAAGGTATAAACAGAAAAAAGCTTCTCTTTTGCAGTGAATCAAAGTCTTTGGAAACTAACCATAACTCGGTAAGGGTGATCAGATTTGTGAGGAGTGATCTCAGCTCCAACAGACATACATTCTACACAGAGATCAAAATCGGGACAGACAGCACATTTAATCCTAATCTTGCCAGTAATGTCTTTCTGGCAGTAATCGCAGTTGTATTTGCCTCCTCCCTCTGCACCTGTAACTGTCTCCACAAGAAGAAGAAAAAAGAGTGTTTTTGAGTAAAAGAAGAATCTTTGAGAGGAGAAGGAATGAGCAATTGCTATTCCCATCAATGGGTTGCTATTCGAATTATACCCATAGATGTAGACTCAAAGTTCTCCACATTAGCCGCATTTTTCTTTTTCCTCGTTCTGCAAAAAAAGGACAATTACAAGACAAGTGTTGAAGATTGATATTCTAGAGCAACAAATTCGAAGCAATTTCAAAGAAAATGGGCAATAAAGAGAAATCAGGAGCAAACCTCTGGGTAGGGTCTTCGAAGTTGTTGAAGTTCCCTCGAGAGCGACCCATTGATAGTGAAGCAGCAAAATCGGATTGGAAACCCTAGCGTCTAGCTAACATGGGTAGACTCGACTCACCCAACAAGGTCGACTTCAATTGAACGGTTTCGCCTCGGATCCAATCGGAATTCAACAACTTGTCTGGTCGGATCTGTAAATAAATTCTCGACGGACGGTGGCCTGAGAAAAAGAAAAGAAAATAGGGAAGTCGATGATGACTAATGAATATCTAAGGTTACTCTTTTTTTTTCAATCAAATTTTCAATTAAAATATGTCACGATAACTTGGTTATTCAATTTTTTTTTTCAACGCGCTGCAATTTTATTTTCAATTAGTGTTCTATTATAAATTTTGAAAATTTTTACATCGACACTTTTACGAGGAATAATTTTTTCATTTTAATCTATCCAAGACGATTCTACCTTGTCAATCGTCCCACGCTGAAGATTTTCTCTAAATTAGCTTCCACTAATCTGTATAAATATCAATAAATTGCATCTCTTGGGATTCGAATCCCAGGTTTGGTGATATAAAAACTTTAAACCCTTGACCATTTGGTAATCCAATTAAACGGATAGTTACACACATAGAAAAATTCAAAAGCTTTAGAACATACAGAACGGACAAAACAGTCCATTTTTACATTGCAAACGAGAAACTAAGGATAAAGAAAAAGAAGTAAGTCGATCATACAGCTCCTAAAACTTAGCGGAAAAATAGAGAAAACCTGCCATTCTTCGGGATGCGTGACGATATCCACCAGATCAGAGCAGATTATCTCAAAGGCGTGACACTTCAGCCCTCTCTCCAAATCAGCACTTCTATTTCCGAATGCAATGGAATCTTGGTAATAGTTTCTTCCCCTAAAACACAAACCCATCATGATCCAGATGTTAAATCTCTCTTTCCATGACCTGTTGCTGGTTGAAGCACTGTCAAGGATATCTAAGGCTACTTTGCTTTCAGATTTTTCCTTATTTTAGGATTAACTTTTAATTGCCTGCTTATTTACATTTAGTCCAAATGTAAACAATTATTTTGGATAATTATCAACTATATTTTTTGTTAGATTTTTATGTGAAACAAAAGCTTCATTGGGGGTTTTTGTGCATTTTTCACGGATTTCAACCCATTATCATGACATCTTCGTCTCTTGCTCATTTCTGTTTTCTTGGTCAATTTCACTAAACTAAATAGCAGATCTGAGTGAATCAAGGTCACTACTTTCTTGCCAATACGAAATTAGAGATCAGAGGGAAAGCATTCAACAAACCCTAAAATTTGTGTCCCAACAAGAAACACGTGTGTGATTCGACGCCCATCTTCCTTCTATCTCCGCCGCGATTGCAATTTTGTTCCTTTCGTCAGGAGAATCAATGGGTCTCAAGTTCTGGGAGAATCAGGAAGATCGTGCGATGGTGGAATCCACCATAGGCTCCGAGGCCTGCGACTTCTTCATCTCCTCTGCCTCTTCCAACTCTGCCCTCACCAAGCTAGTCGCCCCGCCAAGCGACCCCAATCTGCAGCAAGGTTTACGCCACGTCGTTGAAGGTTCTGATTGGGACTATGCCCTTTTCTGGCTCGCTTCCAACGTCAACGGCTCCGATGGCTGCGTCTTGATCTGGGGAGACGGCCACTGCCGTAACAAAAAGGGAGCTTCAGGAGAGGACTTTTCGCACCACGATGAGACCAAGAGGCGTGTGCTCCGCAAGCTTCACTTGTCCTTTGTCGGTCCAGACGAGGATCGTCGTCTGGTTAAACCGGGGCCTCTCACTGACCTCGACATGTTTTATCTTGCTTCTTTGTACTTTTCCTTCAGGTGTGATTCCAATAAGTACGGTCCTGCCGGAACCTATGTGTCTGGTAAGTCGCTCTGGGCGGCTGATTTGCCTAGCTGCTTGAGTTATTACAGGGTTAGGTCCTTCTTGGCCAGATCCGCTGGGTTCCAGACGGTCTTGTCTGTACCAGTGAATGCTGGAGTTGTGGAGCTCGGTTCCTTGAAACTCATTCCTGAAGATAAGAGTGTCATTGAGATGGTGAAGTCAGTGTTTGGTGGATCAGACTTTGTTCATGCTAAAGAAGCTCCCAAAATCTTTGGTCGACAACTGAGCCTTGGCGGATCCAAACCACGGTCTATTAGTATCAATTTCTCCCCAAAGACTGAGGATGACTCTGGTTTCTCCTTGGAGTCGTACGAGGTACAGGCGATCGGTGGTTCCAATCAAGTGTACGGTTATGAGCAAGGGAAAGATGAGACATTGTATCTAACTGACGAGCAAAAGCCGAGGAAGAGAGGTAGAAAACCAGCAAACGGGAGAGAAGAGGCCCTAAACCACGTGGAAGCGGAACGGCAGAGGAGAGAAAAGCTGAACCAGAGGTTCTACGCATTGAGAGCGGTGGTGCCCAACATCTCCAAGATGGACAAGGCTTCGCTCCTTGCGGATGCAATCACATACATCACCGATATGCAGAAGAAAATAAGGGTATACGAAACAGAGAAGCAGATAATGAAGAGGAGGGAGAGTAATCAGATCACTCCTGCAGAGGTTGATTATAAACAGAGGCACGATGATGCCGTGGTGAGGCTAAGCTGTCCCTTGGAAACTCATCCAGTTTCTAAGGTGATACAAACGTTGAGAGAGAATGAAGTTACGCCTCATGATTCCAATGTGGCCGTCACAGAGGAGGGCGTGGTTCATACATTCACCCTCCGCCCTCAGGGTGGCTGCAATGCTGAGCAGCTGAAGGACAAGCTTCTCGCCTCCCTCACGCAGTAATCGCTATGTAAAAGTGTAACAGTGTACAATTACTAGCAACCAAAAAATCTCCGGCTTAGTAGGAGCGTGTAATTGTACTTTTTATGTTATGGTTGTATTTTACATATAAGACTTTGAGAACAAGGAGCTTCCCGCTGATTTGTTTTTATACAGATACACAAAACAGAACAGCGACAAAAACCAAAGAAAACACCGCATTTGCTCCCTTCTCAATAAAATTTTTTGACACCTACGGTTAGTCTACCAGTTGTTGAGCTGTGCCGTAATGCTTTTCACGACCGGATGGTATTGAGTATGCAAGTACTTCTTCGCCTTGTTGGAACCAGGCTCTTCAAGCCACTCCTCGTATAGTCTCTTGGCTATTGGGTTCTGGAATGGATCTACCATCAAAGACTGTATCCAACCGGGTCAGGTTATATGATTAGCCTAACTAAATAAAAGAACTAGGAGGCTGCAGGGCAAACTTACAGTATCATCCATATAAGTCGCTTCCAGTGAGTGGATCAGTTCTTTCTGAGACTGCCCTGTCTTTGGCTTGATCTGCCCACCACCATTCAGGCAACCTGTTTCGATCCAGCATTTTGAGGAATCATGAATAACTCAATAGACAAGATACGTTTCTTAACTAGGGTTTGCCAAGTAGAAGATGAACCTGCAGGGCACGCCATAATCTCCACATAATGATAATCGCATTTGCGCGTTTTCACTCTCCGAACAATGTTCTGGAGGTTCTGGAAACCGTAGCACAGCGCAAACTTCAACACTGTTTTACCTTCCAACTTGGAGAGAAAAGATTAAGAGCATGGGACAAAAACGTGAGAGAAATATTTGCAAAACTGTTATGAACTTACTTCAAGAGCCACTTCACGAAAATCAGAATTTCTGAGAGTTTTAAACTCAAGAGGACCTTCAATAGTTTGTCCAAATAGTGCTTTTGCCGCATGTCTGAATATTGTTTCTGCGTAACCACCAGAACTCCCAGCTACACCATAAAGATGTCCTTCCTCGGTAACATTCGTCAGCCTGTTTTTTTTTGCATGGAAAACGGAAAATGTTTACTTCACATGAATTCATCACCCCGAAGCAGAAAAGATGAAATAAGGATTACTCTTACAATCTATCGAGTGGGGATTCCTCCAAATCTTTAAAGTCCACCCCTTTCAACTGCAAGATAAATATAATAATCCAGAACCAGAATAACGTTTTCTGCTGATGGAAGCAAAATTAAAATGAAAACCAGAGTCTAATCTCTATCACCTTTATTAAATCCATAATTTCGCCCGTTGTCAGCACGGAATCAACCTCAGTCAGCTTGAGGCCTCCATTATCGTGTGTTTCATCTTCAAAGACAAAATCATCTCTCGATGCCTCGAGCTTCTTATCATAACATGGCATCACAGTCACATGGTACACCTCCTCCAGCCTAGTTCCATGTAATGGTCACCACTGAATCCAAAAAATGCAGAAACACAACCAATGATAACCAAAATATCACGAGTACCTGAGTCCCAACGCTTGACATAGATGGTGTTTGATCACAGCTCCAATTGTTTGCTGAGGACTCTTAACAGAAGAGACATACGGCAGAATGTATGAGCCGAGCTGCTTTTCAGCGTAACATATCCAACCTTGATTCAAAGGAGTTTTGCACATTAATCTCCAATGCGAGTCGCATTCCATTAAGTCAAACTAACTAGTGAAGTTGCTTACCAGGACAGGCGGAGGAAAGCACAGGGAGAGGGGCTGGAGATTTTTCACCAGCTTGCTTAAAACGGGTCACAAACTCATTGCAAGCTTCGATAAGTGCCAAGTCTCTGCTGCAGCTTGTATCAAACACAGCTTTAACTCCCAGAGACTTAAAAAAGGTAGTTAGCTTCCTGAAAACCTGAAGAGGAGAGATATCATAGTGAACCGCAAGAGAGGTTCTCGACTGTGGGGAAAGGGACACGATCACATCCTTGCTTTTGCTAAGGGCAGAGAGAAACTCGTCTAAGCTTTGCTTCTCCAGCATAACTGTTTCAGCCGATGTGATGCATCCACTGCAATGGTACATGGAAACTATATTAGACTCTAAAAGTCTAGACTAATTCAGGTGGAGCAGTAAGAGAGAGAACTGACCTGCAAGCCAAGCAGTCCTTGAGAGAAATTTTGACCGGTTCGAGCTGCTGTTTTGGGGTAATCACAACCTTACAAAAACAAAATCGGAACAGAGAAGGACAGTTTTAGCTGATGAAGAGTGTCGTAAGGTGATTACTTGAAGATGCAACAAAAAGAAACGAAAGAGAAATATTGGGAAAGCATGTAAATTCGGACCTGGGGTCGATCAGGCTTCTTGTCGATGGGTTTTGAGCCTTTGAGAGATATGACACAAGCTTGGGAAGGAGCAATGAAATCACTGAGATCTCCGATCCTCAAGGTCGGTGAGAATCTCTCCGACATACTTACTTTGTATTCGAAACTTACAACTCCGAAAGAGAAAGTGACAAACTTTCGAGGCGGAACCAAACGAAAGAGGCAAAGATTAGGGATTGGAGTCGGCGGCAGAAGAGCAGACGTGTCGGAGCAGCTGAAACGGCGACGAAGGAGTTTCTGTCCAATCCGACCGGGTTCGATCAGGACGACGAACGAGAGAGGGATGAAATATCAAGTCCTATAGTAATAAATGGCCTTTAATGGGCCTCAATACAATATTCTCTAGGGCCCAAAATAAATAATTAGAGTTGCAAGATTGGTCTGTGTAAAAGAGAAAGAAACACAAGGAGGAGCTTTGTTCAACAATAATCCCAAGCTACTAGAGTAGGATTAGGACATGAAAAGATAAGAGTTTTGGTTTGGTCACAACAGATGGGCACAGAGAACATTAGTCTATGTTTTACATATTATTTGTCACAGACAACATCATAAGCAGAAGAAGAAGCTTTACGAAAGCAAAAACAAAACAAAAGGCCTAGGCTTATCATTTTTTTTTCTTTCTTAACAACAACAACATCAAACACACTAATGCAGGACAAAAGGCGTGCCGTTCACCAGGGCGCGGTCCGGCGGTCTTTGTTGGCACCGTACAATCGGAAGAGACTAAAAGCGGAAATGCAAGAGACGAAGACCATTGCAACGGCTGCAAACAAGGCGCTAGCCACTCCTACAGCCATTTGGTTGCAGAATTTGCCATACATATTGCACAACTTCATCCACTGAAGGTCGTCCTCACCTTCCATTGCAATCACACCAGACTCTGCAGCTGCTGCTATGGCCGCCACACTTAAGTACGCTATAGCCTGCACATTCATAACATGTTTAGACTCTCCAAGATCCAATTTCGAATACAAACAAACAAGTAGTAACATTTCCCTTCTCCCACCTACTAAGTTATTCAATTCTTCTCCCACCTGATAGATATCCAACCATACCCATTAAATGCCTCTATAGAGACTTTTCAAAATACAACCTTTCTTTGCTCCACTTTGACCCGACCCGGACAAAATGACTAAGCGAAACCCCACAGGTAAATTCACTAATTTTGCGGTAAACCGTGAGAATCCATCAAGAGAAACAGAGAGACTAGACTCACCTGGTCGCCGGAGAAAATGGCCCAAGCCAGAGGCTTACTGAACAAAACGCTTCCTTTCACTGAACCCACCACACAACGAACTGATTGCAACAGAGAATACACCGCAGCGATTCCGTTGGCGGCCACCAAGAACCTGCACACACACACACGAGGACACCAAAAGTTGAGAGATTGACAAGCGAAAGATTGAGAGGCTAGGTTCGTAAATCGAAAAAGGGAGATGAGCCTAACACGAGGGCCTTCATGTCGGTGTACTTGGCCTTCTTCTCGATGGTGAAGATTTGCTTGACCTGAGTGTCTGTAACAACCAGAAGGAGTGCGAGGAGAGAGAGGCAGCTAATGGAACACCTTAAGAGCAGCTCCGTTACCCTCACTCTCCGATCAATCACCTTCATCTTGCTTCCGTGGTACACGGCCACGTTTCCGGGACTCATTTCGATCCGATTTTGTACGAGAAAGAGACGACAAGGGAAGAGAGAGAGAGAGAGACCAGATGGCTTTAAAATAGAGAAGAAGCTCGAAGTTTAAAGCTTTGTGCTTTTTCACATCTCTTGGGTCCCTATTCCTTTATTGAATGAAATTCACCAAATTAAGATTTTAAGTTAAAAGTACAATGTTTTGCTAATACTTCTTGTGTGTGTGTGTGAACTTATTTATCCTCTCTCATTGGTCACAAATCACACAATTAGAAACATATTATCCTAAATTGGACAAGTGGTGGAAAAGCTCTTCTTCTTTAGATGAGAGTGAAATATGAGAATGACATTTCTCTTTAGGGATTAATTAAAGGGATTACGAAGGTCCATGTTTGTCTTTAAATGTTCTAGGAAAGTGAAGAAGATTGATATCCCGAGGAGATTTTTGAATTAGAAAGATGGGACTTTGGATTCATACACAGTACACACACACTATTAAATGAACACCATTTTCTCTCCTTCCATGGTTATTTATTGCACTTCCCATCTCCCAATAAAGCCTCTAACCAAACTCTCCCCTTTTTGGTTTTCCTTCAGCGTCATGTTTTGTACTGTAGATTCAGAGACACGTGCACCTTTCTTTCCTAATCAAACAACATTCTACTACCTATGATTGAACTTGTTTTCCAAATTAATTAAATTATGATAACCCGCAAATGAGGTAGTAGGTGGAAATGAAGATTATAATGCCCTCCAAATTGATTGCTGCCACTAAGCATTAAAATGCGGTCAATAAAGAATCCGGTAATAGTAAAATTATTATTGCGACAATCTTAAAGAACCACATGCATTGATAACACGCGTCTTTTGATTATCCAAACCCATTATTTCTTCTTCAAAGATAGAAAAAAATTTGACAACACAACACATAAGAGTAGTGGAGACGATGTGGTGGATGTAAGTAAATGTATAGCTCTCACATTGGTCCTGCTTCTACAATCTCGATGGTCAGAATCAGAAAAACCAAACCATATGTTATTGGTAAATCCAACTACTTACTTATCACAACCAAACAGAAACCGGGGAATAATGTACAAAAGATTGTTAAGGTAGGCAAAAAGAACAATTATCCTAAAAGGCTACAACTTTACCCTCAACCATCAATCTCCACTCTCCAGTGGCTGCGATTTAGAACTCCACCAACTTACACACATATTTGCTCACTCTGGTTGAGAGTATCAGCCACGGTACGATTCCCACCTGCATTTTCACCCAACATTAGCTCCTTACTGTAACCCAACAACCATCCGAAAAAAACGGCTTGAGAAGAAGAAGAAGAAGAAGAAGGAGCCTACCATCACATGGCCTGTCAGCTGACCTCCTGTTCCCCAAGATAACAAAGTCCCTGGGAAGCAGCGCATTCAGTTTAACTTATGTTGTAACAAATTGTATGAACACCCAAAAAGACCACAAAAAGTAACTACTACTCACCAAACGGTTGAACAAGTTGCTTAGCAATTATAGCGATCGGAGTCCTCCAGAACCAGAGTACCAAGATTAGATATACCACAACCTAGAGACAAGGTTCTTATATCACATCTCAACCGAAGGAACAAAACATTGAGAAAAAGAAAAAACTTTAGCAGATCACTTAAGCTTATACCTTTGAGACAAGCAGAACCTTTCCATACATATCGTATGACATTTGGATTTCTTTTTTATGCTGCTCCAGGTCTGAATTTCATTAACAGATAGATACACACCATTACAAGACCATGATGATGATGCAATGCTCTCATAGGTACGGTATATCTGCTACAAACTGTATTCTTTTGCAAAGCTAACTGTAACTGTTCCATTGAATTTTCGGAACCTCTAGAAACTGTATCCTGATTCCTTACACTAAGCAATCAATCAATGCAGAGCATAAAAAAATGTATGGATACTCACATTGTGCAAGTTCTTTTTCTTTAGTAGCTGCCGACCTCCTAAGTTTTGCTGCCTGTGCAAATGTGGCTGGCCTGCGAGTAAGAACCATAGATAAAATCACTACTGAACAACAAAAGTTATAGAGGAAGAAGAACACATCAATGTGAGAAACTTTGAAAGAAAAACTTGACGAGAAACGGCTTACTGAGACAATGCACTGGCCTCCCTCAAGAGGTGCTTAATTTCGGATCGAAGCTCAGCTTCCCTCGTATTCCTCGACCCCTTCTGGAGAAATTGCATTGAAATCAGAAGAAAAGGGAGGATTGTTTCAGGTAGATAGATGTTGGAAATTACCTTCTTCAATTGGTCGAGCCACTTAGATAGCAACTGGAAGACGACGACGAGGGAGAAGGTCAGAGGAGCGCCCAGGAAGCCGCCGCGATATTCTATCAGCTTCTCTCCTTCCATCTCCTCCCTTCTACTTGCGCAATTTTATAGCAAATCCGCTAAACCCAAAAAATTCAAAATCAAATAGCGAATCCTCATTGATCTTACATTCAAATTCACAGAACAAGAAACCCTAATTGGATCCGTCAAAATTTCTGGATAAACAAAAGATCATATATAGATTGCAGGAAGAAAAAGGAATCGATTGGAGAAAGAAGGGGAGATCGCCGTGAACTTACAGTCTCCGATTCCCGGAATTTCAAGAGCGTCTGAAAATTGGAGGTTTGGAAATTTTACAAGATTAAAAACGATAACTATAGGAAATAACACTTTTTAGCAGGCTTTATTGGCCTGCTAGATTATTGTAGCCCGAGGCTTCGATGATGTAGATTCGGCCCATTATCCAAAACTATACAAAATAAAATCAAAAACGTTAATCTATATAATTATATATGAAGTGCGAAATCCTACGTAACGCTCTCAGAATGAATTTGAGGGTGGTTGATTACAGGAATACCCTTAATAAAATCATCATAATTACTACTTGTGCCATCGATTTTTCTTGACCAAAATACCCCTGGCCGTTTTTCTAATATAAATGAGAAGTCACGTTTTCTACGTGTTGGCTCTACAGCGAATTTGAGACTTGTTTTGCCAAAAATACCCTTAATGAAATTGCTTAATTATTTTGTGTGCCATCGATTTTTTTTATTACAATATTTATTGGGTTAGACTTTTCTATCATACCCCATATTTTATGTAAAATCCTAGGTATCAGCTTTATAACTTCATATATATAGTTGTATTTTTAGGGTTTTGGTCGATTCTTATATATATAGTCCTTATTCCATTGCCAACCTAATCAGCCGTTTTTACTCTCTTTTAATATTGTTCTTCATTGTATGTTTTGTGATTTTGTTTTATAATTACTTTTTTTTAGTGCCTATGATCGTCTGTTTTATTTCTTATTGTTCTTATGTCTTATCTTTATGTTCATGCGTTTTTGTTTTCGTACGATATTTAATCATGAACAAGAATAGACATGTATGTTTTGTGATTTTCATGCGTTTATGTCATATGCTATTTGCTCTCTTTGATCGTATGATTTATATACGTTTTATCGTCTTACTGTTTTTGGTTTTTTCGATTATTGATCTGTTTTTTGTTCTTGTGTTTTATAGGTTTGGCAGATATGCATCACAATTATGAAGGTTATTTGGTAGATGTGTATATATTTTTATAGATGGTTTCGTTTTATTTTGTGTAGCCATCGTGAAACCCTAACAAATAATTTTTTGTTCAATTAAATACTCTTCTAAGCTCCTTTTTGATGTTCAATTAAATACCCTTCTAAGCTCCTTTTTTATATTGATTTCTCTTTTATTATTCACCAGTTTTCATCAGATCGTAACAACCCCTAAGTTTTCGACTAATTGCATACAGTTTCTTCTTCGGATATTTTTATTTTCGTCTTTTTTCTTCTTCTTCACTATTTCAATTTTTAGTGTACATGGGGTGGGGGTTTAATTATGTATTACGATTTTGTAATTTTGATTTTTGCCTGCTTGAAATTTGCACGGGCATATAAAATCAACGTAGCTAAGAGTTTCTTCGTGCTTTCTAATCCTATGGGTTTGTTTACTTAATCCAGCGATTGATCACAATTTTTATTAATCTTGTGTATACAAATTTTTGATTCAACCAGTAATATGATTTTGATTCTTTATTTGTTGTTCATTTCTCTATTTGTTTTTGTTTCTTATCTTTGAGAAGTACAAATTAAACTATATTTCATGATGTCTATCAATTAGTAGATTTGTTCTTATGATGTTTAATGCTTTACTTATGAACAAATAATTTTGGTCGTGTTATTAATCTGGAAACGTCATTGTACTAATAAAGAAAATCATTAGTAGACATCTTCTATAGTCTGTATAATAATGCGGCAAAGAAGAGAGCTCTCGCCTCCAGGTACAAATTATTTCTCCAATGCTAATTCAGTTTGAACTCTCCTCTAGCTATGGTCTTTCACAAGAAACTGATATACTATACTAATACGTTATCAGATATCAGTATTACTAATATGTTTTTTCCTTCGTAAGGTTCAAAGGAAAACTAACAACTTTATGTTTTAAGTTAATGATGAGGATGATGTTGATGATGGGTAGGAAAGAAGTTAGTGTTTGACTTTTTTAAAGTTATTTTACATCGTTGCATATAAATATCTTTGTTTTTTGCTCTCTTATTTTGGTATATAAAATAGATGCATAGGGGGAGGACGATTATGTAGGAAAATTCATAGGTAGTCACTAAGAAGTTGAAGATTGAAGCATTAGTATAGATGCAAAACATTCTCAGTTTTTATCTATATATATAGTTCTTCGATCCATTGCAATTCATAGTTTTACAACTACCGTATTTTTTAGGTTTTACATTCATATGTTTATATGGTTGTTAACGAGTTTTTATGATTTTCTAATGATAGTTTTCTTATTCGCATTTTTTTGTACTTTAGTATATCTGGTTTCTCTTTCTGGTGTGAACTATATGTTTCGATTTATTTTTATTATAGTTTTATACATTCCACATATATATGAATCGAATGTGTATTGTAAACCCTAATTTGGTGATATGATGTCATTGTTTTTGTATATATACTCTCTTCTTGCTTTCATAACACCTAAACAAAATATTTTCTTTGCTACTTTTGAGTTTTTTTCATTGTACGTTGCTCTTTTTCTTATTTACTCATCTTCTTAATTGATTTTCGTTTATGGAATGCTTTCTTAACATTCGTTAGTGGAGTGATTCTTTAATATTATTATTTTTTTTAATAGGTTTCGCGATAAGTATAAAGGTATTGATATGTTTGTTCTTCTTTTATAGTTTTGTTAGTATATTATTTTCTTAACAATCGTCCGATCTATCTTTATTTTTAATAAATAAATTGTTTGTTTCTTCTTTACTTGATGAGATTGCTTCGTTTTATGGTTTATATTTTGTTAATAATATAAAATTAAACTAACTAATCGTTTATTTGTTTTGCCAATGATACATGTGTGTTTGATGTTTTGTAGATTTATTGCATGTTGGTTCTGTGATTAACGAGGTAAGTAATATATTAATTTTATGATTTTTTAGTTTGTCAAAGTTGGTTTCGATTCGTATTTTGAGTCTTATGATTTCCATACTCTTTATCATCTTACCTTTAATGAAAATCGAATTTTAGATCTTGAATTTTATAATTATTTTATGGTTTTTTTATTTGTATTAAGTTAATGGATATATTCGATTTATTGTTTTCGAATTTTATATTATAGATAGATATATATGAATCGAATTTAGCATTAAACCCTAACTTGATGATATGATCTCAATCATTCATATATATTACCTTCCTCTTGATTTCATAACACCTAAACAAATCACATTCCTGTTTTTATAAGTTTTCTTCCTATGGAGTTCTTCTTGATATGGTACCGTCGGCCATTTTTGTGTGCCAAACCCTAATTCATGTTTACATTTGATTTCCTATCTTATATATACCTTCTTTGTATATTTTCTTTTCGTATCAAAATAAATCCTTTTCTATAGATACAAGCGTTTAACATGTTTCTCTATCTTGAATTGAAGGCTGCTTACTTGCTTATTGTCTTCGAATTTGTATGGCTCTCAATTTCCGTGGAAATCGCTTGGGAACACATATATGTTAACATTCATTTTTCTCTAAAAACTAATAATATAAAATTATTCCATTCTTGCACGTTCATTAATATAGTGCATTTCAATCCTTTGGTTTTATTATTATTCTGGATTATTGATCTGATTATTATTCTTTGGCTAGATTATAGGCAAACGCTACGATTAACAAAGGTACGAATTTCGAATAAGTTTTTTTTTAATTTGTTTTGGCAGCAGTGGAGCCTGTGGATCCGGTATTACGTTGATGTAGGATCTGCATGATTCAATAAAAAAGGCTGTCATGTCTTACATCAATGTTAACATAGGTATTAGTTTTTTTTTTTTTTTTTTTGCGGCCAACTTCATTCATTCATTGATGATGAAATATAGATACATAAGTACAGTGAATATAAGAAAATAAAATTAACGTGCCTAAATATTTTGTTGGGCCTCTTTCTTAAAACTAAACCCACTAACAAATAGTGAAAAATTAAAGCAAGGGTTATCGTTTGAACACGTGGAAATCTTATCCGAACTATTTGGCAGAAGGATGGTGGTGATCGGAGCTTCTCGACGGTGCTGGTGAATGTTTGGCGATGGCTTCTCTTGGAGACACGTGGAGAATGAAGAAACATAGGTATTAGTTAAATTTAATATTTTGAATAATTTATTTATTGTAAATATGTCTACACAAATATTTTGAATTATTTTGAGGCTGTTTGTTTTGTTTTTTTTTTTTAAAAGGTGAGGCTGTTTGTTGATTCATGCAATAGAAAACAGAAAGTATAGTATTAGTAGAGCCAACTACGGGAAATATTGGTCTTGGAATTGCTTTTGTGGCTGCATCTAAAGGCTACACTGATTAAATAGTTGGGAAGGTAGAGGAAAAATCTTAAAGATCAATCACACACACACTTGCATACATTATCAGTTATCGTATGGTCAATACTGTTAATCTAATAAAACCTTTAAAAATTGTCATACAGTTCAAAGGATGTGTAGGTGAAAGAACTGCAAGACATAGCGATCCGTTTGTTCGGTAAGACTATGACCAATAATACAGAAAACAAGCTCTCAAAGAGTTTAGTTCCAATACAAACGTTAGCCCACTTGGAAGATTGTTTTACACATGGTTTGGTTGATGATAATCTTTACATTTTTTTCGTCAATTAGGAACCCTAAACTAAAAATAAAGTTTGATAACTTTGTTTTTCTTTGTGTTTGCAGATGGCTTGGTCAAACATCCCATGATCTTAACTAAAGTTGAGACAGGAGCAGAGGATAGAACATAAGAATGGTTAGTGTTGGTATGTCTTTACATTGATTGATACATCGAATTTTTGTATAATTTTTCAGCAGAATTTAGTAAGTTTCTTCTTTGTTGGTCTTTTTGTTTTATCATTTACTTTTCTTTACTGAGGTTTTAAAGAGGAAGCATATTCTTAGTTGCATAATTAAGGGTTTGCCTTTATCTGTGACAAGATGTAGTCACTCTACGACTCATAACTATTGAATCCCTTACCCACCGTCATGCGTGTTGTCTAGATGATAGAATTTGATTTTTGTTTTCTATCATATACGGTTTGATATGCCATGTTTATTTGAGTAGTTTATTTTTTATTGTCTATATAAAATTTAGTTATTAAAAGATCAGGACAAGAAGACCCACCGCCACAAAAAGAAAAGAAGATGATAGCCATGAAGAGAACAACACAATGAACATTGTAATTGGCATTTTTTTATTGTGTAAACTTTTTTACTCATCTGTTTTTTAGTTACATTATTTTTTAATCCTAATTGGCAAATAATTGCATAGCTCCATACGTTTTTCATCAAGCTTACTGATGTAATCCGAGTTTATTATCAAACAAGCAAAAAAAAAAATTGCTTTATGTATTAATGATCCTGTGTTACCTAATTGGCAAACAATTGCATGGATGTTTTATAATACGTTATGTGTCGTATATGTGCTTCCCATTGTGATTTATTCCCAGCAAGTGCTTCTTGCAAGTGATATTTCTTTGATAACTCGGGAGAGTTCAATGAGACTTCAATGGCAGGGAGATTGGAGAGGCCTCTGAACCAAGATATGTCATTCATCCTAGATTTCTCATAATAGGTCTCTGTTCAAAGTAAAATTAGGTTTTAATTCTTTATATCTCAAATCTCCCATGTCTCTTTTCAATTTTGGTGACTCCAACACTGTTGCCGATCTTCGGCATGGCCTGTCTTTCGTTCTCATTCCTCAAATGGAATGTTAGTTGGGAAGCATCAAAAACAAATAAAGATGTCATGCTTATTGGTTCAAATCATGGAGCTTGTGTTTTTAAAACTTGGTTTGGTATATGGAGCGTGTTTTTAAAACTTGGTTTGGTGTATAGAGCTTTTGTCTTTGCTCTGTTATGATAAAGAGCATATTGTGTTTTCGTTTAGTTTTGTTTAAAACTATCCATGAAGTGTTTAAAAACAAAATCTTCCTCCAAAAAAATAGTTGGAGCAAAACAACGACTGATTCGCGGGACGAAAAACGTAAAAAAAATGAGAGACGTAGCAAGCAAGATTGGTACTAAGGTAATGTAGTTGGCACGGACGTATGAAAAGTTCCTCCTTACTTGATGACGCGGTCTCCGTCGATTGTGTTTTTATCTTAGGAGAGATACACGCTGTTTTATCTTAGGAGAGATATACGCTGACCGATCAACGAGCTTGGTCCAAGACCAAGTGTCGGCTAAAGCTGACGGATTGAAGTTAGAACATGAGACACGATGGGGCGAAGATAGCTTAGCAACGATGGATTCGTTTGCGCCATGAAGAAGATGATGATCAAGAGTTGAAGTCGGAATAAGAGGAGAAGCCATTGAAGCAGATCGTAGAGTCTTTAGTTATTTTTATTGAGGTATATGCTTAACCAAAAGCTTAACCAAAAGCTAAATAGATATGTTTTACTTTAAGGCAATTGCTTCTAATTATCATTACCACATTTAAGAGTATAAAATTTAACGATTTGTTTGAGAAAATGGAAGAGTTTTCATTTTTTCTTAAGATTAGATTGGCGTGAGAAAGAGCAGGATAATCTCCTTCTCAATAACCATGATATGTCTGAGACACCATTAAGTATACATTTTCTTTATACTTCTCTCCTTATACTTCTCTCCTTTTGGTAAAGGATCCTTGGTATATAGTTTGTTTCCTTTTTTGTTGGTCTATAGTTTATGAACATGGAACTTCACGAGTGTTTTAACATCTCAATTCTGAAGGCGATAAAAACGACTAAATGAGAACTGTATAACGAGATTTTATTTCAAAGAAGATATTTGTCCATAGAATTAAGGGAGAAGAGACTAAGAAAAAGTGTCATTAAAGAAGAAGCAAAATGTACGAACGAAGATTAATGATGAAGAAGAGACCACAACTGAGGTTTCCTCTAATCTGTTCAAGCTAATATCTCATTCATGTGAAGTTGTGGCATATATTAACATATTACGTTATATTGCATTATTATAGTTTTTTACATTACGTTAATTTATGAGTTAATTCTTACTCAAGTTGTAATCAAGAATAAATTACCATGCATATAATATTTGTTTTCGTAAGAACAAGATCTATGCATATGTTTATATATTTATTTTGTTATGGTATTCGTGTTGTCTCTTCTATTGTTTGTTTCTTCATAGAGAAAAATCGGTAACCACTCATATCATAAAAATGATGTTGGTTTAGAGTTTGAGTTAATAATCAACTCTTTTTATATAATCATGTACTGGTCAAAGTTACTTTCATTCATGATATTTATGGAGAAGAGATGAAAGAAACTCGACAACCACTAAGCTCATCATGGAATAATTGCTACAATGCATAAATAAATTTTTTAAAAGATAAATAGGAAATTTAATTATTTTTAGAGGATGGAAATTATATACAAATATATTCCTAATTTAACAAATATATTCCTAATATAAACAAATGATTTTCAAATATATTTGGTTCTCGCTTTTATTTTATAATCGTCTAGATTTTTGAATTATCACAAATTATGAGAACAATTATACAACAGATAATTTTAACTTTGACATGCATGACCACTCCGAACGACTCTCCTTGCATCACCCTGAAAATCTTCTATAATTTGTGCATTTACTAATTTGCATTTTCTGGGACGCGAATCTCATACATGCTGGTGTAGAAGCATTAATGAACCATTTGTCAATCCACATGTTAAGGGGGCTTCTACTATTTGGTTCTCACTTTAGACTCTAATTATTAATATCTTTTGTTCACTTGAAATCTTTTAATGATATTTTAAGAACATTAAACTTTTAATGGTATTTTTTTTTAATGTTTATTGTCTTTAAGTATCAAATTTTGTGAGTATGAGGATCTTAACTTATGCTTTGTAGTCTTGGCATTGATAAATTATTACAAAGCTAAGATTTTTGAAAAAAAAATCGATTTTATGGTTTGATATTTTTCCAGAAAAAATGGTCTCATTGTGTGTATATCCTTTTTTCGCATCATTTTTATTTTTATACATACAATAAAGGACAAGCTAAAGACTATAAGGTAAATGTCTTTCTTCTATAAATATATAAGAAAGGGTGTGGAAAAGAAGAAGAGGATCTTGGGGGGAGAGTTAGATGAAACAAAAAACGACATAAAAATAAGGAGATAACATTTAATAGAATAAAACAATAGCAGGGTACTCCCTCACAAATATCTTCACGCAAACAGTAGTTAGGAAAAGACTTAAACCCAGATTTTAAGGAGTTATCATATCCAAATCCCTAGCACCACGAATACTCTTCTAGCTTGATAATGTCTTAAAAAAAGTTGATGAAAGAAAAACACAAACAAAAAATAGTCTCATTGTATGTATATTATTTTTTGAATGGGGATTTTAATGATTTTAATATCTATTTTCGGAAGTATAATTTTAGCAACCCTAATAAAAAAAATTGATGGTGAAGGGATACTTAAAACAAAAAGGGGCAATGTGACATGTAAAAGGTATTAATCGAGCTAAAGATGAAGATATGTGTCATTTTCTAATAAATACTCAAAAAACCAAGAGAGATAGGAAGAAATGAAAGACGAACACAAGAATGATGAGGCAACACTTCGTAGAAGAAGATAATTCCTCAAAAGTATCTTTAGGAATCCTCTTCCCTAGGAAGGAGAAGGAGAAGGAGAAGGAGGAGGAGAAAGAGGAGAATGAGAAGAAGAAGTACGAGGAGGAGGAGGAGAAGGACGAGTAGGAGGATAAGAAGTACGAGGAGAAGGAGACACAAAATCATTATTTGACACTCTTGAAGAAGGAGGCGCGAAAACTACATTTGTAAACAAGAGTGTCATTATAATTGATCCATCATACGTAAAAAAAATGTAAAACAATGGCTTAAAATTCTCAAGGCGATTGAGAAATACAAGAGGTTATGGTTATCGTCTACTCCAGGACAGAGAAGGAAGAAAAAGGAAACTAACACAAGAATAAGAATGAAACATTTCATAGAAGAAGACAACAATGAGATACTCCCTCAAAAGTATCTTCTGTTAATCTAATAACTAGGAAAAGAGTTCCAACCCTACTATTTCTTCTAGGGACTCTATCCCTCTTCGCTTCTCATCCATTTTATCAAACAAACCATGATCTTCAAATATGGGGTCAAGAAAAAGTTTAAAGATTATTATCACCGACAAAGACGGAAAGGCGATTACACATACAACAAATGTTGTTTTCAAAGAAATCTTTCAGAATCTTTAGCTTTATGGTGTCTTACCTCCGGTTTCTATGAAAACATAATAGACTTTTTTTTTTTTCAATGGTGTTCTGAATTTATTCAATTATCCAATGGACCATCCTCTAAAATATGATTTCACAAATATCATTCTCTAAAATATGCTTTCGAAACATAACATATTTGGATCATCTTTGGTATAAGCACGAGGACTCACAGTCTTCTCTCATGAACATTATAGCAGTATACTTTCTCGAGAAATTCACTCCCGCGCAGGGCGCGGATCTTGCCTAGTACTAAATAAATTTAAAAATTACTTTTTTATCTTAACTTTTTCTTATTTGATTTTCAAGTAAATTTGATGACATTTTTTCAAAGTAATAAGTTTTTTTCCATTGATGTCTGAAATAATTTATTAAATTAATTTCTCATGTTCCTATTTGAAATTTACAATTATATATATATATATATATGTATATATTACAGACTATGAAAAAACAAAACACCAAAAGTCAAAACCACTTATAGAGAACTCTTACCGTTATTAAGGTGTTTTGACTCTTTTTTTTATATTATTTTCTTTCCAATTAAATTTGCTACATATTTCTAAATAATTTGTTTTTTTTTCCTATTCCTAATTAAATTAAGTTTTTTCTTTTATGTATCTACTTATATATCTATTTTTCTAAAATCTTGACGAATTGAATCTCATATTTTTAGTTGCAAACTAAAATTTTAAATTTTAATAAGATTTATTTTACATAATTGATTTCCAAATTTGCAAGAAGCAAATGATCCACATATTTTCATGCGTTAAAATAAAGTCAAATTATAGTTAAACATTAATCAAGTAATTAGTAATACAATAATACTCTTATTGATATAAAATAAAATACACTAACATTTTCATTAAGTAAAAAAAAGTCAATTCCTATAATCTCATTATTATTCATAAATTTTTGGGACGATTACAAGAATGCCACTTTTTGTGTACACATTTGCAAGAATGCCATTTAAGGGTGTCTATTTGCAAAAATGAGACTAATTATAGATTTATAAAACATATATCTTAAAATTCTAAACCCTAAAAAATGTTTTGTCCCTTAAAACCCCCTAAACCCTCATAACTAAAACCTAATATAACATAATTAACCCAAACATAAATAATATAAAGAAAAAATAATTTTGAAAAAGTGGGATTTTGTAAAGATTTCAAAAATGTGGCATTTTTGTAAAGCCACTTGAAAAGTGGTATTTTTTGAAATTTCTTTAAAATTTTTCGCCTCCTACTCCCACTTTCTGATATGGTGTACTATTATATGACAATAAACACATTTTCTATTATAATTAACTTAGGAACTGACAGATAAAAAAAGCACTCATGCACGATTTTAGAGGTGAATTGTTAACCACTGGATATGCCCATTTGGTCAACTTACCCGATGGTTTATTTCCGGTTTTGGTAATAATTTCAAAATCAACTTTTTACTTTCAACCTTACCAAACTTTCTTTACCCAAATTAAGAGTAAACCAGCGAAACCAGAACGCCGGCGACACATTCGCTGAGCGTTGGGCTCTCCGGTGAGTCGGAATCCCCTGCCTGAGACCGCCTGATGGACGCTAAATGCTTGCTTTGAAGATTTAGCTCTAATTACCTCCTTGTGAGGACCTTCTACCTCTGACGGAGGACATCTTCTTCTCCTCCTCTATAATCCTTCGGATTTCAATACACCATGTCTCAACATCGATACTCAAGAGCTGAAAAAGGTAAAGGTGTTATGGCTTCTAGCACTTGCCGCAGGGAAGAACCCATAAAACTTCCTGACATCGACACTTCAGATCTCATTGAAGCCAACAAATTTACTCTCCTTGGTAGAGTTATGAACAAAACCAAATGGGGTGGTTGCTTTCCTTCCGTCACTATGGCCGACTGCTGATAGAGTTTCCGGTAAGGTCTTAGGCCGAGACAAGTTCCAATTTACCTTCTCCTCGGTACAGGATCTCGAAATGGTTCTCAAGAAAGCTCCCTTCCATTATAAACATTGGATGGTAATTCTTCAAAGGTGGGAACCGGTGATTTCGGAATCCTTTCCCTCTATTATTCCTTTTTGGATCCGTGTACAGGGGCTTCCTCTACACTACTGGACCGATGAAGTTCTCAAAACCATCGGTGAAAAGCTAGGACATGTCATCAAAACGGACAAGGATGACGGGAGAGTACAAGTGGAAATCAATGCTCTTCGACCTCTTGAAACAAGACGGTCAGTCCAATTCTCTTCAGGGAAAGAAATGTGGATTGACTTGGAGTATGAAGGACTCCACAAACACTGCTTCTTATGTATGCGTCTTGACCATGACGACCAGTCCTGTTCTTTTGTTAGCAAAGAGGATTCAATCTCTCAAAGCCATAGAGTGGTGAATCGAGAAAATACGCTGCTTCAAATTGAATCTACTAAACAGAGAAGATGGGACAGAAGGGACAAAGTGTTTTCACCGCGAACAGGTCAGCGGGAGAGACAGAGGCTCCCTGCTCACCGCTACGCTCCTTATCAACCCCATCAAGCACGACACTCTAGGAAAGACGGTGATAGATCAAGGGACTTGGGAGGAAACAGAGCTTACTCGGTCTCTTCTTTCCACAACTCAGACCCCAAAAACCACTATCACAACAATGGGCATTCCTCCCTACCAAGACGTTATCCTCACACCTCACACACTACCCATAGGTCTCCTCCTCCTAGGGGAGAACCCTCTAATCATCATCAGAGAGCTTCTCCCACCAGAGAGACTTCGAGCACCCAACATGTCTCCCCTAGAAGATCACACAGTCATGCTAAGACTTATCTCACCTCCTCGCCAACGATTACCCCTCAAATCAAAGCAAAACTCCCAACAATGCAACTGACCCATCCAGATCTCGTAGACTGGCTTTGGAGAGAATAGAGGAGTCGAACCTAGACTTCTCCATTAACTGGATTCCAGTGGAAAATCCGAGTCTTCCCAACATTTCTTCACTTGAGGCGAGGAGAAATGAACCGGAAAACTTGAGGTTGGAAAACAGAGTACTATCACCGAACCCAAGACACAACAGTATCCATGACAGGATTAGATTAGTATCGGAGATATCAGGATCTCCACCAGGTTACCCACTAAGGCCTCAGGAAAGAACTCCGGTCTACCAAAGACTTGGTGATAGGGAGGAAGACCAAGTGGAAATCACTATTCCCCCACCAAAACCGGCAAAGAAACCAACACAAAGAGGAACTTCTTCTAAAGGCAGGGGACGTGGTAAAGGCAGAGGACGAACAACAATCCCTAGAAGCCCAATGATTGGGGCGGGATCAAAAACAGTAAACGCGCTGAGAGCTCAAGTAGGATCAAAGAGAAGGCTCTGTCTAGACAAACCTGGACTCGATATGTCAAACTTATTAGAGATAAACTCTCAATCACCTCTTAATGAGGATGTAAACTCTCTATCCACATTAGGGACTCTACCTCAACAAGACGGGGCATCTACTAGTAGAAGACCGGTGGATTTTCATCTTCCACCGCCTTCCCCTCCTTAGTCACAATGTCATGGAACTGTCAAGGTCTTGGAAACTCCTTGACAGTTCGTAGACTCCGGGAAATACGTCTCTCCACCTTCCCGGATGTAATGTTTCTCATGGAAACGAAGAACAAAGATGATTATGTTTTCCATGTCACTCAATGGATGGGTTATACGAATAAGTTTACCGTTCCACCTACGGGCTCTAGTGGAGGTCTAGCTTTATTTTGGAAGCAGGATATTGATCTTGAGATACTTGATTCCTCCCCAAACTACATTGATACAAGGCTCAAATCAACCCGAAGCTCCTTTCACTTTACCTTTGTCTATGGAGAATAAAATCAAGAAAATCGAATTCACCTTTGGAATAAGATCTCATCACTAGCTGCTAACCGTGACTCGGCCTGGATCTTATACGGAGACTTTAACGAGATCGTCGACAATAGTGAGAAACGAGGAGGACCATTACGCACTGAAATGTCATTTGTGAATTTTAGAAGTTTTATCACGAAGAATGGACTCCTAGACGTCAAACATTCTGGGAACCCTCTGTCTTGGAGAGGAATGCGTTATACGCACTTTGTGAGAGCTCGTCTCGATAGATCCATGGCTAATCTATCTTGGTTTGACCTCTTCCCCTCGGGTAGATCACAATACCTACGCTTCGAAGGCTCCGATCATCGACCGATACTCACCTTTCTCGATGGCTCTGGGACAAAGAAAGGAAAGATGTTCCGCTTTGATGATCGTATTAGGTATAAGGAAGAGATTTTCGATCTTATCTCTGAAATTTGGCCCAATCCCCTAGAGAATACCGTAGTGGCCAAATTGAGCTCATGCCGGCGCGAGCTTATCAAATGGACCAAGGAACAAGGCAAGATAAGTGCAAAAATCATCTCTGATGCACAAGTGGAACTTGAGAGAAATCTCTCCTCTGATGTCCCTAATGCAGAAGAAGCCACTAGAATCTCTCGAATTTTGGAAAAGGCGTACAAGGAAGAGGAATTATTTTGGAAGCAGAGAAGTCGGATCCTCTGGCTGCATAGTGGTGATAAAGACACTAAATATTTTCACTCGGTCACAAAAGAGAGACGAGCTATCAACCTCTTCTCGGTGCTAGAAGATGATGACGGAACACCGCACCATAGAGATGAGGACTTCACTCGAATAATCTCGGAGTACTTTAACAACATCTTCAAGTCTACCTCTCAAGGTGATTTTTCGATTCTCCAGGAGATATTGACTCCTCACATCACCAACGAGATGAATGAGAGGCTCATTGATCTACCATCAGAAGAAGAGGTTAAGCAAGCAACATTCTCAATCCATGCTACAAAAGCCCCTGGGGCGGATGGGTATACAGCGGGTTTCTTCCAAACGTTTTGGACAATTATTGGAAAGGATGTGATTAACGAAGTCCAAGCCTTTTTCCAAACTGGTTTCTTCCCACCGACTCTCAATGTCACTCATGTAAGATTAATCCCTAAGATATTGAGCCCAAAAAAGGTTTCGGAGTATCGCCCTATGTTTTCTTTTCTACAAAATTATAGCTAAGCTACTCACAAAGCGGCTCCAATCTATTCTTCCCGGTCTCATATCGGAGCATCTATCCGCATTTGTCCCCGGAAGGGCAATTTCCGATAATGTTCTCATAACCCATGAAACTCTCCATTGTCTTTTGCTATCTAAAGCCTCTAAACGTGGCTCTATGGCGGTCAAAACGGATATGAGTAAAGCGTATGATCGCATAGAGTGGGACTTTCTTGAAGCGGTACTCACAAGATTAGGTTTCCATCGTGTATGGATTGGTTGGATTATGCAATTTGTTAAGACGGTCTCTTATACCTTCTTAATAAATGGTGCCCCACAAGGCTTAGTTACCCCATCAAGAGGACTAAGACAAGGAGATCCGCTCTCTCCATACTTGTTCATTCTTTGTACAGAAGTTCTTTCGGGTTTATGTCGACAAGCGCAAGAAAAAGGCTCCCTCCCCGGCATAAGAGTATCAATGGGTAGCCTGTATATGAATCACCTCCTTTTGGCCGATGATACGATGTTCTTTTGTAGGTCTAACCCGGGATCATGCAAAACACTTGCCACCATTCTCTCACGATATGAGAAGCTCTTCGAACAATGCATTAACTTGACCAAGTCCTCTATCATCTTTGCCCCAAAAACAGAGCCTAGCATCCGACATAAGGCTCGCCGAATCTTGAAGATAAGAAGCGAAGGAGGAGCCGGTAAATATCTCGGACTACCGGAGGATTTCAGAAGAAAAAAGAAAGATATCTTTGCCTCTTTAGTGGATTCTATTAGACAACGCTCCCATAGTTGGAAGACCCGTGTCCTATCTCCTACAGGAAAACAAGTCCTCCTAAAAGCAGTACTATCCGCCATGCCTTCATACTCTATGATGTGTTTTAAGCTCCCCATTTCTCTTTCCAAGAAAATTCAATCTCTTCTTACAAGGTTTTGGTGGGACAATAAACCCGATAAAAGAAAAATGTGTTGGGTTTCTTGGAAAAAGCTAACCTTTCAAAAGAACGCGGGAGGACTCGGGTTTAGAGATATTGAGATATTCAATGATGCCCTCTTGGCAAAACAAAGCTGGCGCATCCTCAAGAATCCGTCTAGCCTTGTGGCTCGGGTACTCATGGACAAGTATTGTAAAGGATCATCATTTATGGAATGTACTCTACCTTCTCGCCCATCCCATGGATGGAGAAGTATTATTGCAGGTCGTGAGGTACTCCGTAAAGGTATTGGTTGGGTTATTGGTTCAGGAGAATCGGTCAACATATGGACTCAACCATGGCTATCTCTCGACTGCCCATTACAACCCATGGGACCACCGGAGAGAGCGACAAAAGACTTGAAGGTCTCTGACCTCATTGATGACTCAGGCTCTTGGGATTTACCTTATATCCGAGAACTCATCCCTGCCTACGAAGATCAAATCAGTCGCATTACGTTAGGATCACGGCGTAGACAAGATACGTTAGTTTGGCTTCCGTTAAAGCACGGGCAATATACCACCCGCTCGGGCTATGGCGTCTCTGTCATACAAGAGATTCCCCTTCCCCAACTCAACTTTAACTGGCAAAAATTTGTATGGAAGGTTCCAACTCTACCTAAGATCAGAAGTTTCTTTTGGAAAATTCTTGTTGGAGCATTACCGGTGGGTCTCCGACTCATTCAAAGAGGAATTGGAGATGATCCTTCTTGCATAACATGCGGGGCTCCGGAATCAATCCTCCATATGCTCAGAGATTGCCCTTTTTCCACCGAAGTGTGGAGCCTTACCCCTCTAATGGGGACCTTTCCGATTGAAGGAGATGGATTTTCTTTCCTCTCATCACTTAAATTGCTTAAAGTGCACCCGAATACTGGTATTACATCCGCTGCTCTGTTTTCTTGGGTCCTCTGGAATTTATGGATAGCCCGTAATCAGTTGTTCTTCAATCAACAACAAATCCTAGAAGAAGAAATCGTTGCAAAATCGATAAGAGAAGCCAAAAAATGGCAAGAAGCACAAGCAGAGCAACTTGTTCTACCTCGACAACAACAACCTCCTTCGGATTTGGATCACTTTCGGAACCTTGTTTCGAGATCAGTTTGCTACGTGGACGCCGCCTGGTGTGCCGCATCCACGAATTGTGGTATGGGTCGGATCCTCACCTTTGGTGAGAACAACCAAGTATGTACTGCTTCTACCTCATGTTCTTTGGTCCGTTCAGATCTTGTAGCCGAAACCAAAGCTATGAAGGCTGCTTTACTCTATGTTTTAGAGAAAGATTGTCTCGACATTACGATGTGTTCGGATTCACAAACACTAGTCCGCCTTCTCAACTCTTCAGGTTTCCACGTCGACGTAGCGGTTCTCCTTGAAGATATCAGAGACTTACTAGTATTGTTTGAATCTATTAGTTTTCAATTTGTACCAAGATCTGCTAATGATGTAGCAGACAAGTTAGCCAAGGAAGCACTTCTAGCCTTTGAGCATGTTGTAGTTGACTTTTAATTGCAATGAAGTACTTTTGTGACAAAAAAAAACACATTTTCTATTTAACTGGTCTAATGTTAAATAGTTGATATTTTTTGGTTAAGTAGTCGTTGATGTGATGATATATATGTTGTAAATAATAAAACAAAAAAAAATTGAGTTAGATTTTTCTTTATTAATCACACAACTAAAATAGATTACCGTAATCTATTTCACCTATCGAAAAAGTGATTAATCGATTATATTTTTTAATGGAAAAACTGAATTAAAATTTGTAGAAGAGATTATCGAAATTGAAAATTGTTTGGTGAGAAGATTGAGAGAGCACAATAGGTTATTAAGGCAAAAATTATAATCCATGAAGATCTGGTATGTAAACCTAAGTGTATTTGAACTCAAAAGTTTTTACACATGTATTAATTAATATATCTAAGATTTGGATATATGTTGATTTTAATAATGTAGTTGATAAATACATATAAAAAAAAAGATTTATATGATATATATGACAAAATCTAATTATTTTTTTCTTTTAGCACGTGTCAAAATCTAATCGGTCGACTCAAACTTTATATATTAAGACTATTTGTTTGGTAAGCTTTGGTGAGTGATAGGGGTGGAATTATTATCCGATATCCGTTCGGATCCGCTTCGAAAATTAGGATATCCGGGGAGTCTGGATCTGGATAAGGATAGTAAAATTTAGGATCTGTGAAAAGAGGATCCGGATCCGGATAGTAAAGTTTTAATGTCCGAATATCCGGATCCGGATGCATTAAGTATATCAAAAACATATATCTTTTACATATATTAAAGCTATTTTTATCTTAAATATATATAATTTAACTTTAGTCTTTTTTTTAATAGATATAATATTTATTTCTAAAAATATCATGCAAATTTTAATTAATAAATTTTAAAAACTGTTTTTTAAATATTTTTAAATTATTTAAATTATTTTTTTTATTATTTTTGGATCCGGATCCGGATATCCTAAAAAAGTCCGGATATCCAGATCCGTCCGAGCCCTAGTGAGTGATACATGTGAAATTAACAAACAGTAAATGAAGACTTGTTTGTTGGTGTCTTTTTTTTATATCATCTGTCTGTTATGTCATGAAACAAATATCAACTAATCATTACAACAACCTGACTCAGTCAGTATCCCGACCTATGATACTTGATTATATAGCCAAAAAACTAAAGAATAAGGCTCAATATATAAGCAGGCATAAACAAATGACATAGTTTTCTCACTCAAAAACACATCGGGAAACTCCAAAACCACATAAGACTAAGAACGCTCATCTCTTGGCACGTTTTGTGCAATGAGAAAATCATCTCTATTGGCACACTTTTTGTTGATGTCAACAAATACATAAAAAATGAAGACTTGTTGGTCAAACAATTACCAATATATATAGTATTTACTCAACTCATAAATTTATATGCATGGGTTACTTTCACTTGTTGTACTTCCGTAGTCTACTTTTCGACCTTGTTTTTGTCTATATATCCATATGGGTTAGCCTTGCTATTGGACCCGATCGATGGTCCAATGATTAATTCACACATTCGTTTATATATATATAATTTTTTTTAACTGTAGGACTCCAAAGACTTTATAGGTCCAAAAAATAATCTCATGAAGCCTTGCATTCGGATACGCGTTAAAAAATATTTCAAATTTAAAACGCGGCTAGATGGTCAAAGCGACTCAAACCTAGGACTCTCTCCCATTTGGGAGTTAACAATGGAACAAGGCGACTTGGTTCATTTGTTTATATTATAGGACAAGAAACCTAAACATTGGATTTAACATCAAACTAATCGTATAAGGAGCACCAATCTTGATGACTTTGATTGTAAATACAAAAAGGAGATAAAGGTGATTAGCCAAAAGCTAGAATGTCTATAGAGAAGAGATGTAAAAGTAGAGAGTATGGAGGGTAAAATAAAATAGAAATTATTTTTAACATATTACTTTTACGTGGAGTGGTTGTAATGGGAGTAGAAGAAAGAGGCACGCGTTGTCTCTAACATCTCTCAACTAATCTAAAGACATTTTATGTTTTGTCTCATCCGATCCCACTTAATTATAATTATGTTAATTATCGCCTATCTAATTGGGTTTATCATCAAATCAGAGCCACTATCGATAAATTCGCAGATACCGAAGCAGGAAAAAAGAGAGAAACAACGTAAATCCAAAATCCTAAACGTCGTAGCATCTTCAGCTTTGGTGTTTGCATGCCATTACATTCCAATTACTTCCCGACAAACTTTTGCTCCCACCACGTTTGATGTGCCGTTCAAACTTTGCATCTCCATGTCCACTTCTTTTTTCTTCTCAACCCCGCTCCGTTTTATAGCTATACTGTCTCACTTCTTTTGTAGGACACTGCTACAACCATTTTTACCCCTATTTAATCCATATATATATATATATCGATCCTTCGTATGTTTGGCTCGGCTCTATGCATTTACATTTTATGTTATGACAAGAACAACTAGCTAGTCTATAATCCTTAATTACACCTAATCAAACATATAGTCATTATTAATGTACATGCATGGTTGGATTAAGGCACTTGGATCGAGAGAAAACGAGGAGATCGAGAGAGAATGTCTTAAGAGTAATAACGAGTGGTCTTTTTCTCAATTATTTATCAATCAAACCACATCCTATTTTATGCTGATATCATTATTCCCTAGTCTTGAAGAACTCCTTTTGTCTTTTTATCAATGTATAGGCCCACTTATATATACTTTTTCCTCTTTTCCAAATCATAAGAAGTTAAAACTTTAAAGTGGATCAACTAATTTATAGAAACCATTAACAACTTTTGACACTCTTATTTAAAGTGTGTTTCGTTTCAAATCTTTTGTCAATAATATAACTTTAAATTCCACCGAGGAGATTTGATGTGGAGACAAAGAAGTGGCTCCATTTCACCATCTCCCAAGCCACCAAAATCTCTCCTAAACCCTTTTGTCACTCCCTTTTCTTGTTCACCTTTTTTTTCCAATGAATAGTAAAACATCGATATCTCATTTGAGTAATTTATTGAATGTGGAAAAATGAATACGAACTTTTATTAATCTTCGCATAATTATTGGTTATGCATTTTCCTTGCTATATATGTGTTTTTGTATGTGATTAATATGATTGGATTTTTTAAAAAAGTTAATCTCAACCAATTTTTAAATATATGTTGTTGTTGTGGAACTCTTTCACTTAATTAGCATAATGTAACAAAACTTTGTTCCTAGTCATTAGTAATATAAGTTCACATTTTATATAAAAACATTAATAAGACAATATTGTATAATTTAAATTTGTGGGAAATTAGTAATAAGTTTCCATTAAAAGAAAATGAGCCCAAAGGAGGAGGTAAGTGGGGAGCATGAAAAAAGAGGGTCTATATATCAATAATCGTCCAAACAAACCAATCCATGTGCTTCCCTTCAAACATTCTTCTTGTCATTTTCCTCCCAACCATTTTCTACTTTGGCCAACTTTTTTTGTTTTCGTTACTTAAAAAAAAAAAAACATAATTCAAATATGCAAATCTCCACTCACACATAATACATTCTCTTTTTGCAATCCTTAGATTATCCCTTTTGCCTTGTTGCTCTTGTTCTCTTCCTACTTTCCTCCTGATTCTCTTCCTTTCGGAATTTCATCGAACTACTCAACAACCCTATATAATTTTATTCTTTTTATAATATTCTCATGCATATTAAATAATGAGAAATATATCGACCTTTTTCCTCCGTATATAAATAGACGCAACACACGTAACATGGCCCCAAACCCTAGCAACACTCTCCACGAATCATATCATTAAAACATCAATAGTTTTACTTTACTTTGTACGTCATGAGTTCAATGGCAAGAGACCGGAAGGAGCAAATGGTAATCCAGTCTTCAATCGTCTTGCTTCAAGAAAGATTCAGACAACTTCAGAGAGCTCGAGATTTAAGAGCTGAGCGAGAGCTCCTCAACCCTAAACCTCATCACCAAGACAACATCTTACAATATTACAATGAACCCGCGAGTTTTGGTTTCTTTCAGTTTCTACCTCTAAACTCTCAAACATCCTCGTCACAGCAGCTCCTCTCCCTCTCCTTATGCCCTCAATCCACCTCTGCTTCCATTGAGAAGCCAAGCTTTTGTCATCAATGGCCAAATAAAGAAGACAAGATCATGATGGGTGGGTTTGATCGATACGACGACGTTGATACGTCTCTGCATCTCTAAATTTACAAAAATGTTCCTCCGATCCATCTACTATTTTTTTTTGAATTTATAAATATGTATGTATAATCTTTTTTGGTCGGTTTGGTCTTTTTAAGATGAGTTTTGTAGGTGGTGGTGGTATGTTGGTTCAAATGCAATCATATATATATTAATTAATTATGCGACGTTGACAATATATAATGATATATATCATATAAAAATTTATGATATATATTAAAAATAACGATCTACTCATTGAGTAATTGGTTCATGTTTTTGATTGTTTCCATCATTTCTCAAGTCTCTACTAGCTTATACGTATCCATGCAAAATGTTCCACCTTTATTCTCTGTTTGCTTTCTATGTTTATAAATAGTTACAACATCACTTAAGCCAAATCGAATGGGAAACGGTCAATATTGTTGAAAAGAAGAATAATAAAAAGGCTTTAAGATACAAAGACATTAAATGAGTCCGTTTTAGGAGAAACTCTAAGTCCCTAGGTTATCTTTGTAATCTATATAAACTCTTGTATGTCTCCATTGTTCTTTAATCTAGTACAACATAATCTTCTTCACAATACTTTATTCTCTCTTCGTCATCATCATCATTGATTTTCTTCATCCTATACTCCTTATAATCTCATAATCTCACAAATATGTCAGAGTGGTATTAAGGTGACAGACTTGGAATAATCTGTTTGGATAAATTAAACGTGTAGCGGAAAAGAGAGAAACAAAAACCATGAAACAAAACTAGTCGCTCCTCTGTTTTTCTCCATCCCCTTGCATTGTATTTGCAATACAGTAGTGCTATATCTGTCAGTAATAATGAAAGAGAGAGAGATAGAAACTACTAAAAGAGAAGCATTAATTGTGGACTTTTCTTTGATCTACGTTTTGTTAAGAAAATCCCACAAAATATAATAAACGGATGGATTTTTTTTTTTTTTTTTTTTTTTTTTTTTTTTTTTTGGTATGAAAGTTAAGTTTTATACCTATTTAAAGCTGCTACAGGAAGAACGTAGAAAGCAAAAATACCAAAAACTACTAAACATAAGTCAAACTAGAACATAAAAAGAAACATACAAAGGTTAAACAAAATAGACACAAACAAAAGTGAACCAAAATTCCTGGACGAAGAAACCGAACATGTAAAGCTAAGACAATTGTGTCTAGTTTATTATACGGATGGATTTTCAAGGTTAAATGTTAGGCAAATGAGGTTAAACAATAGTAATGAAGATTTATTAAGTAAAGAGCATGGTCACAAGCGATGGACTTGACTCGTGGGGAATGAATATATATAGTTTGAAAGCCCATTGGTTAATGGTATGGAATTTAAAAATGGGCCCATAGAGAGCCCAACAAAGGAGTTTACGGGTCTGTGGGCGACCAAGCCCAAGGGGAGGCTTCCAGCTTTCGTGTTTTCAACCCTAGAGAGATCGGATTGAGAAAGAAGAAGCCAAGCTAAGATTGATTGATTCAGAGATTCGAAGATGAACACTGACATCACTGCGTTGGAGAAGCCCCAGTACCCTGTCGTTGATCGGAATCCTCCTTTTACCAAGGTCGTCGGCAACTTCAGCACCCTCGATTACCTCCGTTTCTCTACTATCACCGGCATCTCCGTCACCGTCGGCTATCTCTCTGGTCCACATTTCTTCTCTTTTTTTTTTTTTTTGCTTTGAATTTGTTGAGAAATGTTCCTCATGGGTGGGTCTGTTGGTGGATCTTCAGGGATCAAGCCTGGAATCAAGGGACCGTCAATGGTGACGGGAGGACTGATCGGCCTCATGGGAGGTTTCATGTATGCGTACCAGAACTCGGCGGGTCGACTCATGGGGTTTTTCCCCAACGACGGTGAGGTCGCTAGTCACCAGAAGCGTGGCGATTTCTCCAAGCGACTCTAGGGTTTTTTCTTCCTGCTTCATCCTTTTACAATTTGAAACCCTCTCTGAATTGAATTTCTCTGCTGTTTGAGGATTTATATACATCATTCCTCTGTTTGTCTGTTATGACTTCGTTTCATCAATAATATTTGAGACATCTCTGCCTATAAATTCCCCCTGTTTTCATGTCTCTTTACGTTGTAGTGTGTGCTGGTATTGGCTTGCAGAGTTATACTTGAATCTCACTACAGATCTCAAAGCTTGTATTGGTACTCACTAGAGCAAGTTTCAGACTCTGCCTTTGCCTTTGGCTCTTGAATCGCTTCTAGGATTGCCATTGTCTTTGTAGTATAAGAAGAATTTTCTTGAGGAGGCGATTGGTAGCTTCTTCCCCTGTGTTTAGTTTTTGTGGAGAGGGATGTATCAAAGGGAGAGAGAAAGAGATCAATCTGATTGATTCTGCTCTTCCAGACCTTTCTATGGATAAAACCTTAACGGTTCTCGCTTTCAATGTGGATTGGTCTTGAATCAAAGCAAGAGCTTCATTTACCTTGTTGCAGGTGATGGAAGCAAGAGAATTGTGGATGAAAGAGCTTCATTTACCTTGTTGAAATGTTTCCCTAACATTTGTTTTCTTGACAAACTAAAACAAGCTTTTTGTTTGATACTTAGAGATAGAATGGGATCCCTTAGTTCATGGCCGCCAAGCTTTTAGATCGCCAGAAGGTTTGTTAATTGCGGGAGTAATGCATGTCAATCGGCGTTGGAAATTATGGAAATTTTAGAGATGTAGTCAGAGTTTGAAACAGACTTTGATGATTTTTCAAATCCATCTGTTAAAATAGATTATTAAGGTCTTTCTTCCACATAGTACATTCCAAGCATTGGAATTTTGTGGTTATACTGCTTTTGTTTGATGGTAGACTCGACTTCACATTGAGCTGATGACAGTAGAAAACCAACCATCGGAAATCTGTGGTGCGCGTAAAACTATTCGTTGTTGAGTCATTTGTACAAATGATCTTACACATATTAACAAGGACCGGATTTACTATTTGCAGCATTTGGAAATATGATATTCAGAGTTATCATCTAACTAAATGGAATGCACCTAAAGCTTATATTAGCAAATGCTATGATGTAACTTATGGAAAGTCCATTAATCAGAGGATTGATAAGGGTAAATATCGAAATTAAAAAAAAAAAAAAGAATTACACAAAGGGAATATTTGTAGGGAGGAGAAACGCTCGTCGTCTCTCATCGCCGACGCTTCAACTCGGTGACGTATGTTCAGGTCAGTCTTTTTCAATCTCTCTATCTCTATCGCATCGTTCTCTTTTGTCGATTTTGGAACCACACGCATGCACAAATGGCTCTCGTAGCTCTGATCTAACTCTCGTCATGGGCTTTGCGTCTGCCCTTTGCCTTGTCCTGTGTGTTTCTTTTGCGTCCGTCGAATATGAAACGTGTTTGTCAAGTAGTCTGAGCCTTAGGGTTTATTTGTTAGAATAGATAGATCCACGCGTAAATGTGGATCCTTTTCTACTTCTGGGTTAATCTGGAATAATTAATCTCATTTGTTGTATAGTTGCTCCTCCATCAACCATATGTTATGTATAGTCTCAAGGGTCTACACTTTAATGGCAGATTCAGAGGAGACATATGCGAGTGATCATAGAATGGAGGAAGAGGGCGTGGAAATGAGGAGAGACAGGAAGGAGCAGGAGAGGGAAAGAAGGCGTCTACGAGACAGAGAAAGAAGACAGTCTATGAGCCAAGATGAGAGGGAGAGGCATTTGGCCAGGCGCCGCAAGAACTACCAGCTACGAAGGCAGAGAGCAGAGATAAGCCGCCTCGACTCTCAGATCCAATCAATCACCGGAGGCAGCCTTACAACCTCTCCTCCTGATTCCGGAGCCAGCTTGGTTGACTCTGACCAGAGTGTGGGGATACCACTGGAGGAGCTGGCTAAACTGACGGGCACTATAAGGCTGAGCCGTATGAAACATCTGGCGAGGACACTGAACAAGTCCAGTACCGGTGCAGAGTCGAGCAACCGAGGAGCAACAGACGCAAAGACAAAATGTAAGTCATTGATTAAACTATACTCAGAGAGAGACAAGGTTTGGCTAAGATGTGTGAGTGGATGGACAGGTGCAATGTCAAGCGGACTACGGCTGAGTCGGGTCAAAAGATTGGTGAGATCAAAGGGCGTGCAGGAGGGGTTGTTGTTGTTGTTACATTCTCAAACACAAGGAGGTTCGTCAATTATTTGCAATCTTTGGATGATGTTCTCTTTCTCCATTCAAACAATTTACTAACTTAGTCTTCTTGTTCTTGTGTCAACAGGAATACAGATTCACCAGAGCGAACGAGAGCCTCACTAATAGGTGTTTACAATAAGTGAAGTCTTACGTGCGTTTTTGGAGGCAGATCGATGTATAAAACAAGCATTCTGTTCTTCTTTTCTTATACAAGTGGGAATACATCACTTTCTTCATTCTGGTGTGTTGTCAAAGTCTTTTCCTATCCGACATTTATCATTTATGTGTATCAGAAGAGGCAACAAGAGTTGATTTGGTGAGAAAGAAAGGAGGATCAAAGGAACTGTATTTTCTTTCTCTTTGTATTGACAAGATAAGATAAACCACATTCTGGATCATTCATTCTTAAGGTTTGTGACAAATCTGCAAGTAGTAGCTTGGAAGGTTATTAAGCCAGGAATTGACTCAAATTGTGAGCTAGGAATTGGATATCAAGTCCTTGTACTAGTGACTAGTGAGGTACAAGAGTTCACCAACCAAGGCTCTACATGCATAAGCATCTTCAAGAATGTCTTTACTGGTGTGAAATTTGGTTGGCAACCTAATAAACTAGCTAGTGTAATCAATTGACAAATGAAAATATCTCTTTGGGGAAATGAGCATAAGGTAATGTCACATTTATTATATCACATAGACAGGTCGGATTGGAACAAGCATGAGGGTTGTTGGGCCAAAGTGTACATGTCCTACACCAGATTCTTTGAGGTTTTGTGTGCCAGCTGTTTCACGTAGCTTTCATAGCTCAGTTGGTTAGAGCACCCGTTTAGTAAGCGGGAGGTCTTGAGTTCAACTCTCAATGAAAGCATCGTTTTAATAGTGGTATAATTACTTTTTTGTATTTGAAGGCTTTTCTTTTGATGTTTTATCTTTAATTGGGCCTACGATGTTAAGAACGGGCTTACTGGGCTAAGCAGTGGAATTAGGGTTTCGGTCGTAGACAGTTGTTATATAAACAGTGCTACGCAGATTGCCAAGTTTAGTCATCATCATCTCTCTTCTGATCCAATTTCGATTCCTTGTTTGTAATTCGAGTTCTCTCTCTTTTTAATTGTTATTTTGGTCGTGACGCAAGAAATCGATTACTTAGTGAGGGGCAATCTGAAATTGTAATTGCAAAACCCTAAAAGAAAACGTCACAAATTAAAGAAAAACGGCGGCGGAAGACGTAGAAGGAGCCTTCTGGTTTCTCCGTCGGAAGCATCGCCGGAGGGTCTCATATTCCATTGCCTTGCGGAGCGGCGTCGCTGCTTTTACCGTTTGGGATCGGCCATGACACGTATATTTCTCTTTTAGATTTTACTTAGCCATTGAAAGGATTTCTTTATCTGTTTGTCAAAAATCGTAGGCAGTGATGAGTTAGTCATGCACCGCTCTGATATACTGTGCTGAGATTTGTCTCTACCCATTATTTCTCTGAGCCACATGTTTCTATGGTTGATGTTGATGGAGATGGTCTTTGCTCTTATTTGCTGAATCTAAAGACAAAGTCATACATGTATACGAGCGTTTGTATTTTGACAATTAGCATGAGGAAGAGATTAATAAACATATAATCTACTCAATAAGCTATCCCCTGAAATTAAAACCTGAATAAGAATTGTTTCCGATCACATCCTGTAACAATTACAGAGTCAGGAGTTATGAAACATTATTATATGCATAAGCATCTTCAAGAATTAATGATTTGTTCGCAACTTAATCATCAAGAAAATTCTAATAAAATTTCTATTGACTAACAAAAACTGTTTAAATTATTCTAACCATGTAGAATGTGAAATGACTTGTTCATAATTCATTCGGCAGAGAAAATCACATGGTTTGTCTGGGAACTTCTCTCTAACAAGTAGAATTAATGTCATGAAGTTTAGTCCAGTTCCAATGATGAGTCTTCGAGTATGCTAATGGATTGTACATAGAAAGAACGATACACGTTCATTGAGAATGCACATTTGTGGAGAAAAACATAATTGTAAAATTCAAAGGATTTTTAATGGAACCATATTTGGTAATAGCAAGGTCTGCATCATTCGATAACGCATATATACCAGAGATTGGATTGGAACAAGCATGAGCCAAAGTGTATATATAAACGAGTCTACACAAAAGACACTATACAAAACAAGTATATATATTATTACTGCTGATGACATGATTGGTTTTGCCAATTTACCCTATAATCGGTTGCTATCATATGCAAATACTCGTTATATTTTCAATGTAACAAAAACTTAACATTGCGTTTCTATTTACACTCTAAAAGAATTTGAGTTCCGTTCTCACTATCTGCCCAACATTGATACTTAATGCACATGTTTCACCTAAGCCCTTAGTGCTCCCAACTTGCTCTGCTTTATAGAGCCATCCAAGCCAAACAACAACAGATTTGCCAAAGCATGTTTACCTGATTATTTCCACAGCTAATTAATTGCAAGTCACAGTGATCAAATAATCTTATCAAATAGGACAGCTTGCGTCTACGTCAACATCTAGAGAGCAGTCAAGATCCATTAACACTGAAGTCATCTCATCCACCTTCTTGTATATCTTTCCAGAGAGTTTGTGAGACTTATCATCCTTCATGAATATATGAACTTCCCCTTGCAATTCGATCCAGCTATACCCGGGGTCTTTTTTCACTCCTGCACTCTCCATTTTCTTCCTTACCTCTGATGCAGCATCCAAGAATCCACAACTGGCGTACCCGTTGGCAAACACCACGTAACTACCCCCGTTCTTTGGTTCCAGCTCGAAATATCTTGTAGCTGCGAGTTCTAGCAGTTTCACATTCCCATGATTCTTGCATGCCCCAAGTAAAGAACCCCATACCGGAGCATGCTCCTTGCACGGTGACTTGATTGCAAAATCGTACGCTTCTTGTAGCCTACCAGCACGCCCTAACATGTCAACCATTGCTGCATAGTGTTGCCCCTCAGGCTGGATCCCGTAATCTCTCTTCATAGAATTGAAATGCTCCCGGCCTTCATCAACCAAACCTCCATGGCTACACGCAGTGAGAACCACCAAAAACGTAACAGAATTTGGTCTACATCCTTGTTCCTTCATCTTATCAAAGCATTTTAACACCTCTGAAACTTTTCCATGACACCCATAGCCAGACATCAGCGAGGTCCACGTGATCACGTTTCTGATGGACAGTTGATCGAATACCTTGTGCCCGTCAGAGAGACTGCTGCATTTGAAGTACATATCAACAAGAGCACTATTGACGATAATGTTAGACTTAATACGGCACTTTATCATGACAGCGTGTGCTCTCATTCCGTGCTCCAGCGACGCCAACGCAGAACACGCTCTAAACACAGAAGCAAAGGTATACTGATCCGGAACTAGACTGTGTTGCCTCATGTCATAATACATGTAAAGCCCTTGTTGCTCAAGACCCTTTTGCACATAACCAGCTATCATTGCGTTCCAAGGGATCAAATCTCTCAATTCCAAACTAGAAAAGAGAATCCGAGCAGTTTGAAGATCACCTGATAAGGCGTGTAGTATTAACAACTTCACTTTGAGATACTCGTTGGGAGCAAATCCGACGAGAAGCATATGAGCATGTATCCGTTTCCCTCTTGCATATTCCTTCCTTTGTTTGCATTCCTGCAATAACAGAGCGTATGTCTCAGGCTCGGCTTGCGACTTGCTACGACATAGTAACCCAACAGCTTCTTTCAATCTCCCTGTAATACACAGACCCTTCAATGTCTTATCGAGCTGCTCTTTCTTTCTCAGATGATCCACCTGAAAGCTACAACATTGCACAGCTGAGCCAGAGTATGAGCTCGAAATTGGACCCATATGCACGTTTGTCCAATCAATTTCAAGCAGAATTGAGATTATAAAAACCTGGGAATTCTCCTCTCCGCAATCATCCGGCGAAGGATGGTCGTGGCTTTGCCGGAAAACATAGGAGCAGCTAAAACGGGAAGACAATGAGAAAGAAACGTTTCCATGGAGAAAAGGAAGATTCCATGAGAACAACAAGGTAGGAGGAAGGGAGATGGAACCAAATCAAATCTCTGGATTTTTATTTAGGGTTCTAGCAAAGGGGAAAAGGTTTTACCTTTGTATTCTCTTAGTTTATTTATGTCTCACTAAATAAATACATATCCGGAAAATACGATATACAAGAGTCAAGATGGCCGAGTTGGTCTAAGGCGCCAGCTTCAGGTGCTGGTCCGAAAGGGCGTGGGTTCAAATCCCACTCTTGACAAATTCTTTCTTTTTCTTTTTCTTTTTAATTTTTGAACAATTCTTGGGTTTATCCCCTCTCCATTAACCAATCACAATTTAGTTAAAAAATAAATTATATTAAATCACTAAAATAATTATGATAACCACTAATTTTTTTTTCTAATTATGACTTATTTCCTAGTTATGATATATAGACAATAAATTAAAATAATTAACAAAAAAAAAAAGATTAAATCATTAAATTTTAAAAATTTAAAACACAAATACTAAACCCTAAACCCAAATATTAAATCTTAAACCCCAAATAATAAAGTCTAAACCCTAAATAATAAACCCTAAACCCAAAATCCTAAATCCTAAATCTCAAATAATAAACCATAAATCCTAAATACTAAAACCTAAACCCCAAATAATAAACCCTAAACCCCAAATCCTAAACCCTTAACTCCAAATAATAAACCCTAACCTCTAAATACTAAATCCCCTAGAGTTATTCAAGAATTATTTGGGATTTAGGATTTAGTATTTGGGGTTAGGGTTTATTGTTTGGGGTTTAGGGTTTATTATTTGGGGTTTAGAGTTTAGTATTTGTGTTTTAGAATTTTAAAATTTAATGATTTAATCTAATTGTTTTTGTTAATTATATTAATTATTTTAATTTATTATCTATATGTCATAATTAGGAAAGAGAATTAGTGGTTTCCATAATTATTTTTGTGGTTTAATATAATTTATTTTTTAACTAAATTGTGATTGGCTAATAGGAGGAAATGAATAAGAAGTATGAACCCAAAAATTGTTCTTAATTTTTTGTCTTGTAAATGACACTTGGTTCTCTCTTTTTTTACCCTTGAAGTCACCCACACTAATATTTTGTACAAATTTCATCCATAAATCTAAGGACCAATGTTTTTAAAATCGGACCGGCGACCGAACCGAAAATTTTTTTGGGTCATGGGTCAATGTGGTCCGACCGGGTCGAACCGGTCAAACCGGATTTAATAGTTTTTTAAAAAATAGTAATATAAATAGTTTTTGTATAACTATAACTAGATTTTGACCCGTACTTTGTGCGGGAACATACGTTTTTTATGTTGTAAGCTAAAATTTCGGATTGTGTCTTATATAATATGTTCAAAATGTGATATGTATTGTTTTAGTTTGTAAGTAGGATCGATTATATTGAAAAAGTATGATTAATTTTTTTAGTTTGAAGGTAGAGAATAAGTATGTTAAGTATTGAATTTTATGATGAATAATCATTGTAATTGGTATACATAAATTATAATATTTAGTTTTGTGCATGTACGAATGTCTGTCGTATCAATTATTTAGTTTTGTGCATATACGTATGTCTGTTGTATTTACTTATGGAATAAGAATGAATTATAATATGGCAAACGTACTGAATCTCTATGTAATAAAACAAATCTAAAACAACTAAAAAAAACCAAAACATAAATTGTAGGTGTAACTCCGAAGATTTGATCGAAAACGCAAAACAATAATACTTGAGAGTCTCCATCGCCGAAGATTGATCAAACTCTTTAATCAAGTTCAGAAACTAATCTGTAAAAAAAAAAACAAAAATATTTAAAAAATGAAGCACTTGTAAGAGACGAATTTGAAAGAAGTTGAATAGATGAATATCCATACCTTCATCACACAATAATTGCGAGTCAATATTTTGGAAAACCTCTTTGAAAACAACGTTCATAGTCTTCTTCTGAGTTTTACCATCGCTATCTACAATAAGAATTTTCAAACCTTTCTTGGATGTCACTCTAGAAATAGCCACATATAGCTGACCATGCGAAAACACTGGCTGAGGCAAATACAACCCAACTTCTCTAAGAGACTGTCCTTGACTTTTGTTGATGGTTATCGCAAAGGCAACAGATAAAGGTAGCTGTCTACGACGCATTTTGAAATGTAATCTTGTGTCTGAAGAAGTAATCAATAACCTAGGAATCACCCGCCCATAGTGCGGGAATATTTGTTGTTTATATTGTAATTTTGAGTGGTTTGTTGAGTGAATGATTAAAATGCATAAGCAAGGAAAAAAATGAATGGTTTGTTGAGTGGATGGTGGCTAGCTAAGAGAGTCGATTTAGAGTTTCTAAAAATTATATTTTTAATGAAATAAATCATTTGAAAAGCTTATTCCACAATTTTCGAAACGAATCTTAACATAACGTCGAATTAGAGGAATTATTTTATTTTGGTACAATTAACAGATCATGTGTTTTCTTCTATATTAATTAAGTTAAAAATTAATAATTATTTAATTAAGAAAATTATCCACTTAAAAGTTTAAATCTTAGCGATTGTACCAAAATAATTTTCTTTAGTTTCATAATTTTTGTTTGGAATTTGTTTAGAATATCTCATTTAGTTGATCAAGAGATGGTTTTTTTAACTTTTTTTGTTTGTTTTCTAATAATAAAGAATAAGGAAAGCAAATTAAATTGAATAGTCGGTATTTCTAGCGATTTGGTTACTGGACGGCCTGATTTGTGCTCGTGGTATTACGAAATGTTTAGATTTTAAAAATTAAAACCATATTTGTTTTTGGTTGGTTATTATTTATTTAATTAGTCTAAAATTAATATCCATGTCATTTTTTTCTAAAACTATGTCAGAGTTTACAGCCAACCAAATTAAAACACATAATTAAACTATTAAAAGCATTTCCTTTTAATCAGATTATCAACCAAATTATCAACCAAAATTATTTTATTACTTTGAATTCAACTTTTCTAAGAAATCTTTGAGTAAACCAAATTATAGATTCTAAATGAATAATAAAAATCATGGACCGAAACGTGAGGGCATATCTTGTAGGTGTAATTGAGATTGGGATTGGAATTGTTGTTTCCGTTGCAATTGTTGTTTCTTTTCTTTCACTTTCTCAAACAATTTAGAAGATAAATATAACATTTGTCGGAAAAGGATACATGTCAAATTACATTTAATTTGCCTGATTTAATTAAAAAAAGCACAAGTTATTTGAACGGGAGTATAACTACATAAACGAAATTCGACATAGATATACATCAAAACAAATAGATTAAAAACCATGAAAAACAATGAAAAGAAATAAATTACGTCAATTTAGGAACTCTAAAGAAAAGAACATTCTTTTAATGAAATATATTATTAACAAAAATCAAAATTAACTCCGCATCATTAACCAAATGATTTTCATGGCAGCAATTATTTTTAAAAATTGAAAGAATTTGTGATGATAAAAATATACCTACAATATATGATATATATCCTTTAAAACTAAGAATATACCAAAATTAACTAAAATTTTTTGGAATATATAATATTGTTATAGAACATTTAGTCTCGGAAATTATATTTATGGGATATAAAATTTATAGAAATATCTTTGCCATTTTTAATTGGTATTATGTTAAGTGTCTATAATTAATGATAGTGCAATAATTTTTATAATATATAAAGAAATTATGATTAATATAATGGCAGGTCATTTTTAAAATCAAAAGCAATTGAATGTCAAGATCGTGTGTTATAAGAATATTATGAAACATTGTCATTAATTACTTTCCAAATCTTTTTAATTTTTCTAAAAATATTAAATAATTTCCAAAAATTAATATTATCAAAGATTGTCATTTAACTACCTTCCAAACATTGGGCTTTGTTACCTTTTTGGCTAACTATATATATGAAACATTAAAATGTCAAATTGATTAAATTTTGAAACAATTTGGAAAGTACGTAATATGAGGAAATTTTTCAAATTTAAAAATTTAAGATATATGTAATATGAGAATTTAAAATATACCAAACAATTTTCTATGAATGTACTATAATAAAAATTTGAAATTTGGAATTAATCAACAAAAATGTTTTCTAATAAAGAGTCGAATATCTTATTATAGTTTAATCGTCTAACTATATATCATCACATGTATAATTATAACTTAACGACATTTTAAATTGGTGTAAAAGAGCCGAATATGAAAACCAAATATGGTGATGATGAGTGAAGAAAAGTTGATGGTGATTTTGCTCAACAATCTTCATCCTCCCTTAAAACTGAAAAAACCAAATAAAGATTTTAACAATATTCCATGATTCTGACAAACAAAAACAAAATGGATTCGTTAAACAAATTATATTATTTATATATTTAAGAGGATGCTTGAACATAGGAACTCTAAAGAAACGGATATTCTATACAAATATATTACACGAAAATAAAATAAAAAAAATCTGCATTGTTAACTAATTTATTTTTTTGGTATAAATTACTTTTGAAAATTGAAAAAACTTTGTCATGAATCATATAAAAACTATAATCTCTTTGGCAACTATGGTTTATTACACTTTTTGTTAAAACCAAAAAAATATTAAAAAGAGGGAAGAACAATTAAGATGGGGAAAAAATTAAAAATTTACCACATTGAAATGAGAGAGACATTTACATGATTTGGTATTTACTATCTTCAGAGGATTTGTTATCATGTCTTGAAGAGGCAGATGTTGTAGTTGATGACGGCGTGACAAACAAAAATACTTGCTAGACAAAAAAATAGAGGAAACATAGGAAAGGGAATACGTTGATTAGTAAATATACCTTGTTCAATAACCAAACAGCACGTATCATGTAAACCAAAAACCTGGTTTGAAAAAATCTACAAAAACAAAATTCAAAAGTCAGAATTGATCATCAATGAAGTATTATGCATACAGAAAAAAAAAAGCAAAGAACATAATGAATAAAAAACCAGAAAAACGGTAAATAAAACAACCAAAGGAATAAAACACTATATATAGTTCTCATAGATTTAGGGCTTCACTACAAATAAAAAATTTGAGCCGACTTTTTAATTCATTAATTAGAAAATAATTTTATCATCTATTAAAATTGATTAAGTTAGTTTATAAAGATTTTTGTAAATCTCGGTGATTATAAATATATACCAACAATAAAGAGTATATCCCTAACAACTAAGAATATATCAAATTTAACCTAAAATCCAAAATATCTGATATTTTTATAATCCCTAAGATTCAAAAATTATATTTATGAGATTTTAAAGTTAATAGAAAATTGTGATTGCCATTTTTAGTTGATATTTGTGTTAAATGTCTATGATCGTATGATTAAGCAATAATAAATTTGATTATATATCTTGCGTAGCATTGTTAGGGAAAGAAATTGATTGTGCATTAATTTTGATAACATATAGGGAAACTATGATTAATTCAATGACGTGTGATGTGTAGGATCAAAAGAAATTATACCTCAAGATCCGTAAGTTTTATTTTGTATTTGAAAAGATTTACTTTGACAAAAACAAAATTTCATAAAATTATGAAAATGCCATTAATGAATCAGTCGGGTTGAACCGGGTCGCACAGGATCCGCGTGTCTGCAGTCGGATCCAGTTAAAAAAATGTCCAAAATTTATCTGAAAATTACTTAAATTGTCATTGCATCTATCCAAAATTACCTTTTTCAATTAAATCAATTTAGTTATAATGGAATGGCAATTTCAATAATATTTGAATCAATTTTGAACATTCTACTATATGTACTTCTCTTTTAATATTATAGAGATTTGTTCCTATAAAAAATCACATTTTAAAATATATTATAGGGTTGTTAAGGAAAGCGATTTTTTTATATACCTTTGATTGTAATCTTTGATAAACTTGTAGAGGAAGATTTCAATATTTTAAAAAGATTAAATAATTAAATACCTTCCGAATTTAACATTACCAAAGATTTGCATTAACTACTTTGCAAATTTTGGGGGGTTGTTACTTGTTGTGGAGTAACTATATATATAAAAAACAATTAAAATGTGAGATTGACTAAAATTTGATGAATTACGAAAATGCCATTAATGAATCTGTCGGATCGCGAACCAGATCAAGAGGATCCGCGTGTCTGTAGTCGGATCCAGTTAAAAAAAAGTCCAAAATTGATCTGAAAATTACTGAAATTGCCATTACATCTATCCAAAATTACCATTTTCAATTAAATCAATTTAGTTATAAGGCAATGACAATTTCAATAATATTTGAATCAAATTGGGGTTTTACAAACTTTGTTTTTTTCATATGTTAAATAGTTTATGTTTTAGAATTAAATTGGGGTTTTAGGCATCTTTTCAACAAATAATAATAAATCGGATCCTAAAGATTTTATGAGATTATCTTTACTTTGAATATCCATTTCTTGTTTAGATTTATTATTAAGATTAATTTAGGAAATTCCTATTGAATTAAATAAAATAAAAATACAAAGAAGGAAAAAAATGAATTACTTTTTAATCAAATTAAATTTTTGATAAAATTATTTATATTATTCGATTTAATTATGCAGTTAAACTTAATAACCAAATTAAAACGAATCAAATATTTTGTTTTGAATGCCTATTAGATTAGGCTTCCTGCTCTTACCGTTGTTCATCATTTTGTTTCTTTCTATACTATGTCTTTGGATTCAAATTCATTTTCGTATCCGATGTGGGATTTTGATAAACATTACTCTTTTCATATGTTAAATAGTTTATGGTTTTTTTGAAAAATTTGAATCATAACATATGCAGAAAAAAATCTATGTTTTTTTATTATATAAATTATCCGATTATTTAGTTTGTATATTAGAAATATCATCAAACAAAGATGAATGGGAGATAGAATTTTAAAAAATTTATTATATATTTTTTATCATTTTTTTTTATGCAGTTATAAAACTTTCCTAAAATAACGAAAATGCTATTAATGTGTCATAAAAAAAACGAAAATGCCTTTCAAAATGTCTGAAATTGATCCCAAAATTACTGAAATTGCCATTACATATGTACAAAATTACCCTTTTCAATTGAATTTCTTTAATTTAAAACCAATGGCAATTTTAGTAATATTAGATAGGATTTTGGACATTTACTCTAAATGACTTCTCTTTTAATAGTATAGAGATATCCAAATATATAATATAGTCTTTCAATAAACATATTTTTAAAAATTAATTATAAAAAATCATTTTAATAACAAAAAAACTATTCAAAGACAAAGTTTAATGAAAAATAGTTAAGTTTATATGTTAAAAAACAAAAAAATTAAAAAAATTAAACCATAACAAAAATTAACTAAATTCAAAACTAGTATTTGTTTCTATAAATTTTAATCATAAAAAAAAATTAAATATGAAAAAATGGGAATTAAAAAAAAAAACTAAACCGGGTCAACCCAATCCGGGTAGCTGGCCGGTTTGCGGTCGAACCCGGTCCAACCTCCGGTCTGGTCTAGTTTTCAAAACATTGCTAAGGACTAGTCTCCCCCGAAATTTCAAAGTTTTGTTTTTCATTTGTGTAATTGAAAAAGAAACACCTAATAATAGTGACCAACAAGGACAAATCTGCTTACAAATGAGGAACAAGGAGAGGAAATCATGTTTTGTCTATTGATAAGTTTTGAAAGAAAAACAAAAAACAAAAGAAGCGAAGACTTTTCTTCCAACTCTCGAACTTATTAAAATAGGCAACAGTTTTCAACTAACACGCAAGTTTTTTAGGAGGAGATGAGTTTCTTTAACTATTCTATGGGGGGACTGAGAGCATAATCAATGGTAGTTGTTAAGTTGGGGTGCTAAGTGAATTTTTTTATTATAAATTGTATTGTGTTTAAAATTAGAACCCCAACATAATTTTTGTTGTTTTTTGTCCTCCAATGGTAGTTGCTATGAAAGGGTTCTAAATATATATAAAAAAAAAAATTCAAAATATTTTCTTAAGTAGAGTTTATTTTCAAAATCATAAACGGAAGCAACATGTTCTTTGAACGGAAACAACATGTTCTTTGCTACTCACTGACGAAACAAACTTGTCCTCATCTTCTTTGTTTTACTCATTGACCAAAGCAACATGTCCTCATCTTCTTTGTTACTCACTAAACACAAAAAACAAAACACATATGATGTTGCTAGATTCATATGCGATATGCATTTGCATTAAGTGAAGTTAGAATAAACAAAGACAAAGAGTTTAAGGTTTGTAGGTTATTTTGAGCTAAACCCAAAGAAGAAGAAAAGGAACAAAATCTTATGAGATGATTCATCAAGGAACGGAGTTACAAGTAAAGATGAGAATAGTTACCGTTGGGATTGCCTTGCTCATAGAAACATTTGAAAAGATTGACAGCTTCTTCTGCCATTATACCTCCTATGCACTTGTACTCTTTTCCTCTTTGATACTCATCACTAGTGCTACTATCAAAAATAGAGATCAAAGAATTCAATTAATAAAGCTTACTTGAGATCTGATTTCATAGCATTGTAGTGATCGTAAGACTTACATGAGATCTGATTTCTGAGAATTGCCTAAGTGAAGGGACAAGATAGAACCACATCCCCCAAATTTATCATTTGCACATCCATAATACACTTCCTTTATACCTTCAATTGAAAGCAGAGCAGATAATTTATCATCGGAAACAAAATCAAAAAAAAAAAGAGTGTAATTCTATAAGGAATCATACCAAGAAGTATGATCAAGGGAACATCCTTACGTGTCATGGTAAGAAACACAAATTGGATGAAGTAAAGGTAAAAAATTGGAGACAACGGTAGTGAAGATTTAAAAATATTTTATATACATAACAAAACAAATCTAGATAAAACTATATTGGCGATAACTTTGAAAATATTGAACATCATACAAAGATAATGATGCAGATAATCAAGTTCAGTAGTATTATGAGTGTAACCAACAATTAACCAACAATGGTCGGTGATTGTGAGAGAAGGGGATCACGAGAGAGAGAGAGAGAGAGAAAACTGCAGACGAATTCCGAGGGAATCGCGAGAGAGGTAGAGAACTGTATCATCTCTGATTTTTGTGGGTTTCGAGTGATTCAAGCGATCGGAGAAAGAGAGAGAACGGCGGGGGAAGAGAGAAGAAGAAAGAAATATTTTGTTTGGAAGAAATTTTTTTTTTGCATTTTATATTTTATCAGACCCATTTAAAACATGACACGTGGATTTTTTTTGGGGTTCTATAAGTGTTAAAATTAGAACCGGTGTTAAGCTAAAATCTGATCAGTTTATTTTTTTAATTATTTTTATGCTCTTAGCACTCCATAAAAAAGACCTAGAACCCAACGTTGATTATGCTCTGAGAAGAAAACACAACCACTAAACATTATACCATTTTTTTTCTTCCAGTGAATCGTTCTTATCCCAAATATTTACCTAAACTTAATCCTTATTTACTGGACAACTTGTCACTTTAATTTTTTTTTTAATTTCTAAATTTAGCAATTCGATCTGTGTTTGTTTATTCTCTAATCTCTCTATAAATACACTTTCGCACATCCATTAGTCTCTGACACTGTTATTTTGTTTCAAACACCACTAAAAAAATTATTCTGAGTGAGGATGATCTATTTAAATTTTTTTTATTTCAATAGATAGATAGAGATTTGGAAATTCATATCCAGATTGCCCAGGTAATTTGTCCACTGTATTAGGATTTAAATGGGCTCATGTTTTGTTTGTGTGCTTTGGGTTTGCACCATCAATCGTAATGTGTGTTTGGTAAAAAAAAAGATTTTTACTAAAATAAACAAGAAAGGAGATAAATCCCACTTTTCTAGTATCTATTAATTAACCCAAGAATCTCGTGAACATAAAACAACATCTAACCGTCGTCGTAGATAATTAGACTAGACAGAGATTATTAGCACGAGATGGTCAAAGGGATTTAGGTGGTGTGGGTCCCACTTAATTTAGGTCTGGAGAATCTTTTCTCCCTCTCGTCTTCTTCTATCCTCTCTCATTCTCATCTCAAACAGTAACATTCGTTTGTGCCAATTATAATATAACTCCTCACTCTTTGGTGAGACTCTGTTCTTAAGTTTGAATGTTTTATTCGACCAAAACAAAAAAAAAAAGGTTTGAATGTTGAGAGCATTGTCACTGTCGAATTTAGTCTCTTCTTTTTTTTTTTAATTATGTATTATTCTGATCTATCCATATGTTTCGTTTAGTTGACTGTATGATGATGATGAGTCAAAATGCAAAGGAAACAATATCTCAAAGCATTTAATGATTGGATCATTTCACTTTCCCCTTTTCGAGATTCGTTTCTCTACTCGTATAATCTCAAAAGCTTTTCTGGGTTTTGTTACAGGTTACGAGTGAAACTCTCTCTCTCTCTCTCTCTCTCTCTCTCTCTTGTTTCCCTCTTTTGATCGTGGTTTGGTACAAAATGGTGGAAGGAGGAATAGCGAAAGCAGACAAAACAGAGTTCACAGAGTGTTGGAGGACGACATGGAAGACTCCTTACATCATGCGCCTCGCTCTCTCCGCCGGCATCGGTGGTCTTCTCTTCGGCTACGACACCGGAGTCATCTCCGGCGCACTCCTCTTCATCAGAGAGGATTTCAAGGAGGTTGATAGGAAAACATGGCTCCAATCCACCATCGTCAGCATGGCAGTCGCCGGAGCCATCGTCGGAGCAGCCGTCGGAGGTTGGATCAACGACAGATTCGGCCGGAGGATGTCGATTCTCATCGCCGACGTCCTCTTCCTCGTCGGAGCCATCGTCATGGCATTTGCTCCTGCTCCGTGGGTCATCATCATCGGAAGAATCTTCGTTGGATTGGGCGTTGGTATGGCTTCCATGACCTCTCCTCTCTACATCTCTGAGGCTTCTCCGGCCAGAATCAGAGGAGCACTTGTCAGCACCAACGGACTTCTCATCACCGGAGGACAATTCTTCTCTTACCTTATCAATCTAGCCTTTGTACATGTAAGTCAAAACCTTCTTCTATCTTTGAGCACTTGTCTTGTCTTGTGTTGTGTATTATCAACCAAACCAAAATTGTTTGTTTGTGGTAATGAACAGACTCCCGGGACATGGAGATGGATGTTGGGAGTTGCAGGTGTCCCGGCGATAGTTCAGTTTGTACTGATGCTGTCTCTGCCAGAGTCTCCACGGTGGCTTTACAGGAAGGACAGGATCGCTGAATCGAGAGCGATCCTTGAGAGGATCTATCCGGCAGACGAGGTGGAGGCGGAGATGGATGCGCTTAAAGAGTCGGTTGAGGCTGAGAAAGCGGACGAGGCAATCATCGGAGACAGCTTCGTAGCCAAACTCAAAGGAGCCTTTGCAAACCCTGTCGTTCGACGTGGACTCGCCGCTGGTATTACAGTGCAGGTTGCACAGCAGTTTGTCGGGATCAACACCGTCATGTACTACAGTCCCTCCATTGTGCAATTCGCCGGTTACGCCTCCAACAAGACAGCAATGGCCTTGTCTCTCGTCACTTCAGGTCTCAACGCGGTGGGCTCGATCGTGAGCATGATGTTTGTGGATCGCTACGGTAGAAGGAAGCTGATGATCATCTCCATGTTTGGGATCATTGCATGTCTTATCATCTTAGCCACAGTGTTCTCACAGGCTGCCATTCACGCCCCAAAGATCGACCCGATGGAGTCCACCACCTTTGCGCCTAACGCTACTTGTCCAGCGTTTGTCCCGCTCACAGCCGCAAACGCTCCTCCCTCGAGGTGGAACTGCATGAAGTGTTTGAGGTCGGAATGCGGATTCTGCGCCAGCGGAGTAAAGCCGTACGCACCAGGAGCATGCGTGGTGTTGTCGGACGACATGAAAGCGACATGCCACTCGAGAGGAAGAACATATTTCAAAGATGGGTGCCCAAGCAAGTTTGGATTCTTAGCTATAGTGTTTCTGGGATTATACATCATAGTGTATGCACCAGGTATGGGCACTGTCCCTTGGATTGTCAACTCCGAGATCTATCCGCTCAGATATAGAGGCCTTGGCGGAGGAATAGCCGCTGTCGCCAATTGGGTGTCCAACCTCATTGTCAGCGAGAGCTTCCTCTCACTCACCCACGCCCTCGGCTCCTCCGGGACATTCCTTCTCTTTGCCGGCTTCTCCACTGTAGGGCTCTTCTTCATATGGCTGCTTGTGCCCGAGACCAAAGGCCTTCAGTTTGAGGAGGTAGAGAAGTTGCTAGAGGCCGGGTTCAAGCCCAGTCTCTTGCGGCGAAGGAACAAGTCCAAAGATGATGATACAGCTTAAGATGATGATGATCACTTTCTCTCTCTCTTTTTTTTTTTTTGTTTTGTTATTACAACTTGGTTCCAGTTTCTAAATTGTACGAAATCGGAAGCAAATACTACTTTTTTTGAAAAGCACAAGTTTGTGTAAAGCCAAAGCATCAAGTGAAATATCTACTTTTGAGACATAAGTGTGAATGGTGGGACAAACTACTGTTTCAACGCTAACCATTACTATTATAAGACAAGAAACCAGATGGTCTTATATGCTGACTCACAAATGATCTACCAGATCCACTGTCTCTGCACAGACACAGATCCACACACACACACGAACGAAAGATCCAAGTATAATAATTGATCAAGATAAATCGATTAAAAACTTTGTTCTTGAACAAGCATTTGCCGACGCTACAAGCTATTTGCCTTAAAAATCAGCATCACACCAAAAAACAACAAAGACAAAACCTGAATGCTAGAATTACTTCCCTTAGAAACCTAGCTTAACATATCATCATCATCAATACATGAAAGATCACTTTTGCCCACTAACTTAGCTTAACTTCTTGGAATCATTTGATCTCTCTTTACAGTCTACACAAAAGACGCTATACAGAAGAAACCCACCAACACATACACTCAAGTATATACATTACTAGACTGATGATGATTGGTTGCAATCAAACAAACCATTTCAAGGGCTTGATGAGCACCCCTCTTTCCTTGGCTCCCGAAGATACCCCAGAAGTCTTTCTGCCTGCACCATACAAAAACATCACAATTCATCAGATTCAAGCTTTTTGAATTCACGTCAAATGGATCTACCACACTGGTTTTTTTGGGACCAAGTCGATACAAAAACTAGATCTGATACCATTTATCAAAGCTAAACGAAAAAGAGCAATCTTGTTGTTACCTTGCGCTTAGCTCTAACACTGACGCAGCCACTCTGAGAGAGACCCACAAGCGGAGGAATCGCGCCTTCCCTCACAAGCAACCCACGGTTTCTGACGCTCTCTGCACAAAGCTGCAACAGCGTCAAGACCGCAAATTCTTTCCCTTTTACCGATCCATCCTCAATAGCCTCCACGAGAGCTGCGATCCCTCCTTCCTCGACGATTGCCTCTTTGCCTTGGTCAATCGCTGCAAGGCTGCTCAAAACCACCATCGCCTTCTCCGACATTCCAGTCCCTTCCTCCGCCACGAGGTCCACCAACGGCTTCACTGCTCCGGCGGTAACCGCTCTCTCCTTGTTCTGCTGAAGCGTGCACAGCTTGTAGAGTGTTGTAAGCGCATCCTTTTTGCCTCTACAAGATCCGTTAAGCAGAAGAGAAACAAGCGGCGGAATCGCGCCACAGGCTCCGATCGAGGCTTTGTTCTCCTCCACGAGCGCCAAGCTGAGCAACGCGCATGCGGCGTTCTGCTTTGAAGTCTCGGTCCCCGTTTTCAGGACCCAAACAAGTGATTTGATTGCTCCTCCGGCGGCGATTACGGTTTTGTTCTGGTCGTGTAAAGAGAGATTCAATAGAGCTGTGACCGCGTGCTCCTGTGTCCATGGATCGTTGCAACGAAGAAGTGGGATCAGAGCTTGAATGGCTCCAGATTCCCCTATCAGCACACGGTTATCCGCCCGATTCTTCGCCAGGAGCCGTAGCTTCGCTGCAGCAGATCGCTTGATGGCCACCGAAGAGGAGCGAAGTCCGTCGATGCAGAGTTTCACCGTCGGCTGGAGATCTTCAGGAGAAATACACTCAATAATCTCCGTAGAGAAGTTTTCCCTCTGAAGAAACCCTAGACACGGCTCTGGATCCTGCGCTTCGTCATCTCCGACGTTCTCCTTTCTCTCGGATTCAGGGGACGGCAGGCAAGCGAGACGCTGTAACTCGCCGGAGATATCGCTACTACAGGCGGAGAAATCACTGAAGGCCTGAGAAATGTCGAGGAAGGCTTCCTCCTTGAGTGAGGAAGCGGATGAATCGAGTGAGTTACTGTTCTTCAAAGCAAGCTCGCCGAGCCTCATGTCGATAACGGAATCCGAGAGGTAATCGGAAGCATACTCCGATTTATCGCCGACGGAGCCGACGAACGAGAAAGCCTGATCGCCGCTTTGATAGAAATTAGATCTTACAGTCCTCATAGAGCGGCCAGTTTGACGGTGTAACCTCGCCGCCGACGGCGAAGATGAACCGCAAAAGTCAGTTGTGAGCGGAAAGCGAGTAGAATTCGAATGGGATAACGGATCCTCCACCGAAACCATGTTGGTACAGATCGGAATGACCAAAATTAAACTTGCGTTTTTGTCCTCAGATTCTCACAGCTCTCATGGTGAGGTTAAGGAGGAGGCTTTATGAGGAAGATGAACAAGTTTTTAAAGCTTGCAGCTGTTAGTATGTGGGTGACTCTGCACTCACGGGACTGTCACGAAGCAGTGACACGTGGAGAGATCCAGAGTCGTATCTATTAAAAATCGACGATTCAGAAGAAGCAGCGTATTGGTTGCATGACTGTCTCACCAGCCATGTGGCTGTGACTTTTTAGGTGAGCCCAGGAGGTTCCCCAAATGAAAAGTACATAAAAGCCCTTACAAACTAACGAGTCGACACGCGGGGCCAGTTGGCTTTTTTGGTAATTCCTATTAGCTGCCGATGGGGCTGAGTGAGCTATGAATGGCTCAGGAAGAGAGGTTTAAGACCGTCAGATCAGATATCCAACGCTTCTTATTGCTTTGAATCGGCACGTGCAGATCCTTGCTCACACGTGTCTTGTTAAGTACGGTGAAAACTCCCTCGACAATTTCATCGTTTAGTACAAAAGGAATTGTCAAAGTAAATAATTTGGCTCATTTGGTTAGGGAAAAATTAGAAAAAAACATGTTCATCAATATGCAAAGGATGAGTGGAATAATTTTTATATAATCAACATATTTGATTAGTCTATTTGCTATTCATCTTAATTCCATTTATTCATCTCCTATTTTGTATTACCGACAAAAAGAACAAATATTTCTCTATGTATTATTATATAGCCTCGTTTGGTTGGTTCGTTTTTTAATGGTGGTTCGTCGATAACCCATCATCATCAACATTCTTCTATGATGATTGATGAATAAACTCGTTCATTAGCATAACATGTGTCGAGTTTTCAGAAATGGGCCAAATAAATTGCATTTAATTGTTATTTTTTATTTTAAAGAAATAATATTTTGTTCGTTTGATCGACCAAAATATTTTAAAGAAATAATTTCTTATTTTAAATAAATAATAAATTGCATTTAATCGACCAAAATATTTTTTGTTTGTTTGTTGTTTTCATATTAAAAGAACGTAAGATAAATGAAATATATTTAGTTTTAATTCAATCAAGCCAAATTAACAAGGAATAATTGCAAAAATACAATTTTTGGTGTGTCACTCCATTTGTAAAAATACCACTAATTATTGATTTTTCTAGTCTAAATCTTAAAATTTTAAACCCTAAAAAATGTTTTAACCTCTTACAGACCATAATACAACTTACTTAACCCAAACATAAATAATATAATGAATAAATAATTTTGAAAACTGATATTTTTGCAAATATATTGAAAATATGGTATTTTTGAAAAGTGGCACTTCAAAAGTGGTATTTCTCAAAAAATTTCAATGAACAAACTGATCATAAGAATTTTCTTTTTATCTAAAAAGGTATATTTTAATCTATTTATTTTTCAAAAAGAAAATCGTTGAAAGATGTTAAAAATAGATCATGAGAGAATTGTGTTCTAATTATAACAAAAAGATAAAAATAAATAATGGTATGAATTTTTTTTTTTTGCAATTAGTTTTAAGGGTGAATTAGTTTAATATTATTTGTGGAGAATATAATTAGGAGAATAACATAGATATAATATAAATTAGATGAGTAAGAGAGATGTAAGATATTCAGACGAAATTGTCTTTATTTAATTTGGTAAGTAATGTCAAAAAAAAAAATAATCGAATAAAGAAAGTACTAAGGAAAAAAATCCATAGAATATTTTTTTATTTAAAAGAATGGTACTTTTGACGGTGATTTGTTTTGGCGAGCTATAAGGGAGACAAAATCAAAATTTATCATGAATAAGACCGATATATCAATAGTCAACTGCGTAGGTCTTATAAGTAACTATCCATGTGTTAAGTATAGTTGACTATCGCTGGATATTGTATAGATATAGTTAACTACATAGGTCCTATAACTAACTATTCATGTGTTAATTTATTTAATAACATAGTTAACTATTCTCGTAACTACATATTATGTTAATTTCATAACAATAGCTAACTATCTTACGCTATTTTGTTAGTATCTAAAACATAGTTTACTATTTTTAACAAAATAATTATGAATTTAAATAGCAGAGTTTAGTTATTTTCATAATATAGTTAACTATTTTTCTAATATAGTTTTATAAATTTATTGATTTCATAATATAGTTAACTACATGAAAATGTTGTTGTAATAGTTACTTAAACAAACATAGTTCATTATCATAACGTAGTTAGCTATTATAGTTTATATATTGAAAAAGAATGATATAAATAGTTAACTATTATCAGAAATATAATTATAACTATTATCTATTATTAGATGAAATAATGATATTGAAAAAACGAGAAGAAAAAGAGAAATTGCAAAACGATTAAAAATAATAAGAATTATGTGAGTATTATGGGACATAGAGGATTGCTCAATCCTTAATGGTCTTGATCCTAAATCGATTTATGAGAACATCAAATCAACCCTCTCGAATCAAGGTTATACATGGCCAACACACATGGAGAATAATTTAAAAAGAAGAATAAGAAGGATGTAAAGAAGAAGAAAGACCTGAAAAGAAGGGAGAGGAGGAGGATGTGAAGAAAAACGTGAACGGAGAAGAAGAAGAAAAAGGAAGATGTGGAAAAGAAGAAGGAGGATGTGAACGGCGGTGGTGTTTAGTAGATTAGGGTTAAAATAATTTTAGTTTTTATTTTATTTTATTTTTAATGTAAAAAATTCTGAAATTTGAAAAGGATAAAATTGAGATTTTAGGTGTGTTAACCGGTAGTTACTATGTTTTATTTTATAAGATGTTAGTTAACTATACGTGGAAAGACTAATATATAGGCTAATTTCTCTAGTTTAGATTTTTACAAATTTAAAGTTAGGTTTAAATTAATACTCCTTGCTTAAAACATATAAGTAAAATAGTGAAGAAAATGTTATTGCACGTACGGTTGATTAAACATGAACAATCAGTCGCCAAATCCACGTATTAATTAACAATTAAAAACATGTTCAACTTTGTCTCTCAGAGGTAATACCAATTATAATGATTTAGCAAAGTACTCTGAATTGTTTGGGAGGCAAAGTATCTCAATGTAATATTTTAAAAAGGTAATGTGGTGTTTAATTATGCAGCATGTGTGAGTTGTTCAACACCCCAACAAGAATCTAAAATGATTAAAAATTCAATTAAACAAATGTGATTGTAAAGATTGTGTTTGTCCTCGCTCTAGCAATTGTTTAGACAGCCAGAGAGAGAGAGAGTAGGTACGTATGTATATCCTTATTACGGCGATCCAAAATAGGCAAAATTCTATTGTTTTTTTTCTTTGAATTACGAGAAGATTCCGGTGGAATTCTGTTATTTTTCCAGATCCAAAATTATAGTATGTAATATTGGTTTCGTCCCAAAAGTCACTCCAACCACCGATCTTTAAATTTTGCCTAAGATCTTTACTAGTTGAGCTATAAACTCTTCGTTTTTTCTATTGTTTTTTTTTGACAAACTTTTATTGTATAAACAATACGTAATACTTAATATCCCCATTCGTCGATTAATGAAAATTCTAAGTAGACCATTTTTGTCGTTTTTGTAATTTAATCTTATTGATGAATGATTCCATCAAGAAATGTCATTTTCGGGACCCACCAAAAAAAAAAATGTCATTTTCGGCAAAGTGGGGTGTATGCATGTATGTACATCAATCTTAACACAATTGTATATGTCTACGCGTATATGTTATGTTCAATAATATCATATGATAATTTCGTCCATATTATATAATAAGTGTTATAAAATAAAAAGAGATAATTTATTATCTCAATAAATATAAAAGAAGAAGAAATTTTTATACCCGATAGGAATAGTATACTGAAACTATTAGAGAGAGGCGAGAGAGAGTTTCTTATTATGAATGTTATGTATTTACAATCGATCGAACCTCTTTATATAGACAATGAAAAGTAAGTTACTGTGCATGCATAGTGACAGTGGGCTCCACACAAATAATAAACTGCACGCATCTTTTGACTCTGAATCATTCTTCTCGAAGCCTACTATTGTTGACTATTATAACACTCCCCCTTGGAGACCAATTGTCACTATATTTCTTGCATCGTGTCATCTGTTGCCTCGTTAAAAACCTTTCTAGGAAAACCCATTGGGAAAAACCATAGAAGGATAAAAAGAGTGCAACTACGCAAGCTCCCCCTCGAGGGATCATGAGTCATCTTGTAAATCTCGTTGATGACGCATTCCAATGTTATGGACATGTTTCCTGAACGTGGTGGTAGGGAGCGACTTTGTGAAGAGATCAGCAGCATTGTCGCATGATCGAATATACTTGACTTCAATGTCTTTAGCCTTCTCAAGTTCCTGAGTGTATGAAAAAAACTTTGGAGGGATATGTTTGGTTCTATCACTTTTGATATATCCTTCCTTTGTTTGAGCGACACATGCAGCATTATCTTCATATAAAACGGTTGGCTCCGTATTTTCGTGGATCCCACTGCTTGATTTGATGTGTTGGCTTATTGATCTCAACCATACACATTCTCTACTTGCCTCATGGAGTGCAATGATTTCAGCATGGTTTGAAGAAGTTGCCACAAGCGTCTGTTTCTGAGAGCGCCAGGATATAGCAGTGCCTCCGACCGTGAAAACATATCCTGTTTGTGATCTCGCTTTGTGCGGATCTGACAAATATCCTGCATCTGCAAAACCGACCATTTGACCTTTTGAATTTTTAGGATAAAACAGTCCTAAATCAATCGTTCCTTGAAGATATCGGAAAATATGTTTAATTCCATTCCAATGTCTTCGTGTAGGAGACGAGCTGAATCTTGCCAAAAGATTAACAGCAAATGATATATCAGGTCGAGTACAATTTGCAAGATACATGAGAGCTCCGATAGCACTTAGATACGGTACTTCAGGACCAAGTATCTCCTCATTTTCCTCATGTGGTCGAAATGGATCATTATCGACTTGGAGTGATCTAACGACCATAGGGGTACTCAATGGATTGGCCTTATCCATGTTGAATCGTTTTAGCACTCTTTTGGTATATGTAGATTGGTGTACAAATATACCCTTTTGAGAATGCTCAATTTGTAGGCCAAGACAGTACTTCGTCTGCCCGAGATCTTTCATCTCAAATTCTCCTTTTAAATAATTTGAGGCCTTTTGTATTTCCCCTTGAGTTCCTATTATGTTTAGATCATCAACATACACCGCGATAATCACAAATCCGGATGTTGTTTTCTTGATGAAAACACATGGGCATAAAGGATCATTTACATATCCTTCTTTTGTTAGATGCTCACTGAGACGGTTGTACCACATGCGTCCAGATTGCTTTAACCCATATAATGATCTTTGCAATTTTATTGCACATAACTCTTTAGGTTTGGAACTTAATGCTTCTGGCATTTTAAACCCATCTGGAATTCTCATATAGATATCAGTATCTAATGATCCATATAAATATGCTGTAACAACATCCATGAGACGCATCTCTAGATTTTCGTTAGCCGCTAGACTCATTAAGAATCTAAACGTGATTGCATCCATAACGGGGGAATATGTTTCCTCATAATCGATCCCAGGTCTTTGAGAAAATCCTTGAGCAACAAGGCGAGCTTTATATCTCATAATTTCATTTTTCTCATTTCGTTTTCGAATGAAGACCCATTTGTATCCAACCGGTCTCACATCTTTGGGTGTGAGTGTAATAGGTCCGAATACATTTCGTTTATTAAGCGAATCAAATTCAGCTTGTATAGCATCTTTCCATTTCATCCAATCTTGTCTGTTTTGACATTCATATACAGACATTGGTTCTGGATCATCGTTTTCCTCATTTATTTCCTTTGCCACAAGGTATGAGAAAACGTCATCGACTACATTCATTTCAGTACGATTCCATATCTTTCCATTATGAATGTAGTTTATAGAGATCTCATGATTTCCTTCATGAAGCTCTGTATTGTCGTTAGACTCATGATTCGTTTCATCCAAAATACTTTCAGTAATTTTGGGATCATTATGCTTCTCAGCTTCCCTTCGTTTTCTAGGATTTTTATCCTTAGAACCAACGGGTCTACCACGCTTCAAGCGGGTTCTAGACTCACGTGTATTATCTGCTCTTTCATGTTCATTTGGTATCTCAATTCGAGCAGGAGCATTTGCAGCCGGTATATGTGATTTCGTTACCGTTTTAGTATCTGCAAATGCATCAGGTAGCTGGTTTGCTATACTTTGCAAATGCATAATTCGTCGAACTTCTAGTTCTGACTGTTTTGTAGGAGGATCAAGGTGTAGCAAAGATGGCACACGCCATTCTATTTCCTTTCCTACTTTGTTATTTTCTCCCCCTAGAACCGGGAATACTTTTTCATCAAAATGACAATCGGCAAATCGTGCCGTAAAGACATCACCAGTCTGTGGTTCTAGGTATCGTATGATTGATGGGGAATCACAACCAACATATATTCCCATTCTTCTTTGTGGTCCCATCTTTGTACGTTGTGGTGGTGCTATAGGCACATATACCGCACAACCAAAGATTCTTAGATGGGATATATTTGGTTCTCGACCAAAAGCTAATTGCAATGGAGAATATTTGTGATATGCACTTGGTCTTATCCGAATGAGTGCTTCTGCATGCAAAATGGCATGTCCCCATACAGATGTTGGGAGTTTTGATTTCATGATCAATGGTCTTGCAATTAATTGCAGACGTTTAATTAATGATTCAGCCAAGCCATTTTGTGTATGAACATGTGCTACCGGATGTTCAACTTCTATTCCCGTTACCATACAATAATCATTGAAGGCTTGGGATGTGAATTCACCAGCGTTGTCTAGTCTAACTTTCTTAATATGATAATCAGAGAATTGAGCCCTCAGTTTGATTATCTGAGTTAGAAATCTCGCAAATGCCATATTTCGAGATGATAATAGACAAACATGTGACCATCTGCTAGATGCATCAATTAACACCATAAAATAGTGGAATGGTCCACATGATGGGTGTATTGGTCCACAAATATCGCCTTGAATTCTTTCAAGGAACTTTGGTGATTCTTTATCAATTTTGGCTGGCGATGGCCTTTTGATCAATTTTCCAAGAGAACACGCAACACATGTCATTTTATTTCCCTGATATATCTCTTGGATTTTCAGTGAATGACCATGTGAGTTCTCCATAATATTACGCATCATTGTGGTGCCCGGGTGACCGAGGCGATCATGCCATAATGTGAAATCTTCTGGATTTCTTTTAACCACTAGATGTGATTCGATTGCATTTATATGAGTATAATGCAGTCCTGACGGAAGTTTTGGAAATTTTTCCAATATAAGCCTTTTTCCGGGTTTATCGGAAGTTACATACATATACTTTTTTCCATTCTCAGTTGCAGACTGAGTATCATATCCTTGAAGGTATATGTCTTTGAAACTCAACAAATTCCTTTTAGAATTCGGAGAATATAAGGCATTTTTTATGGAAAACTTGGTTCCATTAGGCAACATAAAGTTTGCACTGCCACTTCCTTTAATCAAGTCTGTAGGACCTGATATTGTATTGACAATAATGTTTGTCGGTTTTAAATTAGAGAAATATCTCTTGTCCTTCAGAATAGTGTGTGTTGTTCCACTATCTGGTATACAAATTTCTCGAACCATTTCCTTGGTTATCGATTCATCCATTTCCGCTGAAATTTACAAAAATTAGATGATAGAAAGTAAATGTTATTTATTAGAACATACTTAATAATTGCGCATTACAAAACAAAACAAAAACACACATTATTCGTTGAAAACAGGAATACATAATGGCATAACCGGAGATCTTTCAGCAGTCTCATTATTACAAGCATTTTAGTTATCCGCTATAGCGGTCTCATCAAAGTCATTTTCAAAGTCGGGAGAATCAAGGTACGATGTACCCTCAAAGTGTTCCGTGAGGTTCACTTCTTTCCCTTTGCCTTTGGTAGACTGTTTGTATAGTTTGCAAAGATGTTCCGGGGTACGACACACATTGGACCAATGTCCTTTGCTTCCGCATCTGTAACAGATGCTATCACGCTTCTGTGCGGTGGTCTCTTGAATATCTATTCCTTTGGGGGTTTGTTGAGAACGAACCCATTGGAAAGAATTTCTCCCACGTGAACTGAAATTTCTTCCGCGTCCGCGATTAAATCTGCGGGCACGACCCCGATTAAATCGGTCACGACCCCGATAGGTTTGATTTTTCTTCTCTTCCGGATTATGAAAATCCGTTGCATTCACCTCAGGGAATGCTCTGGCTCCCGTAGGACGAGAGTTGTGATTCTTTATGAGAAGATCATTGTTTTTCTCTGCGATGATGAGTGTAACAATTAACTCAGAGAACCTTGTGTATCCGCAATTTCTATACATTGCTGGTAGGACACTATGTTCTTTGTGGAATGTGAGGTATGTCTTTTCGAGCATTTCTGCTTCGGTGACAGGTTTACCACAAAAATTTAATTGTGATACAATCCTCAACATAGCGGAGTTATACTCCTCCACTTTCTTAAAATCCTGGAATCTCAGGTTTTTCCACTCTTCCATCGCATGAGGGAGGTTTATCTCCCTCTGATTATCGAACCTCTCTTTCAGAGCTTTCCAGAGCTCTGCTGGGTCTCTAATGTGCGCATAGTCATGCGTCACATTTTCATCCAAATGTTTCCGTAGAAATATTATTGCCTTTGCCTTAGCTTGGGCGGATGAATCATTTTCCTCAATGATGGTATCGGATAAATTTTCCGATTCCATATAGAGTTCTGCATCGGTTGTCCATGCTATATAATTAGCTCCAGTAATTTTGAGAGCTGGAAATTTGAGTTTCTCAACGGTGGCCATTTGATTTCTAAAAACAAAATCAAAAATATTATTATTAGAAATATAACATAATTTTAGAAACCGTATACATTAATCATAACAGCAATTACAGTGAACATTAAAGCATAAAAAAGTAAACAAAAATTTATGATATATTCTTCGCGGGTAAAGTCCCCGACGAAGAGACCATAAATAGCAGTAAAAATTACACCGATAATAAAAATTAAAAACAAACGAAACATTTTTCGTACAAAATCGGAATCAAAATCGGAATCAAAATATTTTGTAGGAGTGTTTGAAAGGAGATGAAATGATTGAATGATTTTGGAAGAGTGAAATATGGGTGTATTTATAGTTTGAAAATACTGTTCACTAGCCGTTGGAGAGTAAAGAAATTTTGAAAAATTTTGTGAAAAATTTCTTTGTGACCGTTGGGGGTCAAATCTTTAAGGAAAAATTAATCTGAAAATATTTGATAATCAATCAGATAAATTTACCAGTTCAAATATTAATTTTAGAAAAGATTGTTAAATATTATATATACTGCACATAAAATAAACAGAGAATTAATAATAAGGTTATGGTGACAAAGTCATCCATGGGATAATATTAAATAAATAATTAAAACAACAGTTAAAATTTCGGGCGGTTAAACCGAGCATAAATAATTAAAACAGTAAATAAATAAATTATGGTGTGTGAAACAACCACATAAATAAATAAATAATCAGGCGGTTCAACCGTCCATAAATAATTAAAAACTGTAAATAAATAAATTATGGTGCATAAGCAGCCATAGAAATAAATAAAATAGCAGGCGGTTTAACCGACCATAAATAAAGCAGTAAATAAATTATGGTGCGTAAAACAACCACATAAATAAATAAATTATTATAGAGACAATAGTCTCACACTATAGGGTATAATAAGTATACATATGAAAGTTGAAATTTTAGAGTGATCGTGCTGATAACGTGTTATAAAATAAAAAGAGATAATTTATTATCTCAATAAATATAAAAGAAGAAGAAATTTTTATACCCGATAGGAATAGTATACTGAAACTATTAGAGAGAGGCGAGAGAGAGTTTCTTATTATGAATGTTATGTATTTACAATCGATCGAACCTCTTTATATAGACAATGAAAAGTAAGTTACTGTGCATGCATAGTGACAGTGGGCTCCACACAAATAATAAACTGCACGCATCTTTTGACTCTGAATCATTCTTCTCGAAACCTACTATTGTTGACTATTATAACAATAAGAGTATTGAAATAGACTAACCTTTTATTTAATCGAATCCATATATGTTGATTAAATATTTGACTGATATTGATGGACAAACAATTGAAACCAGATGCTTTAGAAAATTAGTTTTGTTGTAAAATGTTTTTCAGAATTTGTTATGGTTTTAGAACCGGACATGTTGGTGTTCTAATGAGATATAAATTATAATTAGTATGATTGGTGGAAATTAGAGTAAATATGAGGAAAAAAAGACAAAAAGACAAAAAGAAAGAAACAAATGAGAAATATCCTTCTAGTCTTATGTAGATGACTAATTTATTTTATTTTGTATTATTTTCCATCGTTCTTTTACTTTAATCATGTCAAATATTCATATTCGGATAATATCAAATATATTAGATGATACGTAAAAGTTTACAAAACTTTCAAATATTTCATAATACTTATAATTTTTTTTTACCATGGTAATTTTGGTGAACAAAACATAAAAAGTAGGATTTTAAATAAAAAAATAGCAAACGTAAAATAATCTCAAACTGATGCAAAAACCAAATCTTTTAGCCATTTAAGCATCTACATTTACCAAGAAAAATTACAATCGATAGAACTTGATCTATAGCATCTACCAGTAAACTAAGTAGACAATCATAGCTATTTGATTATATGGTAATTCAATCATAAAAATAAATGGTCGTGAAATAACTACGACGCGTAAATCACTTTGTCCGAACCGTGTTGCTGCTCACTTTCTCCAGACCAACACAAAAGCTTGGATTTCAAAAGCTACCAAGAAAACATAACTTTATCAAAAAGGAATAATTATCAATAATATTTAACCACACTTTTCACTTTTTATTTAGTTATTTTAATAGTAGTTTCGTGAGGCTTTGCCACACTACACCCATAATGCATCCATTGATGCTTTTGCTAATTAAGAGGATTGATTATCTTGAAAACGGATCTCAATTCATACTACGTGCCCGTCATTTCCATGATTCCACTTTATGTTATTTAATCTAGCACCAAGAAAAAAAAAAGCTGGACCGGTAACTATTAATATTTTAAAAAATAAACCAAATATCTAAAAAAACTAATCCAACCCTCACATTTTCTTTATTTAGTTCATGAACCAATTGGATATTTATGTACCAATAATATATATATATTTTAAAATTTTATGGTCGTATTCATTTAACTAAGAAGTTACATAGAAAAGAGAAAAGTGCAAATAGCAATAAGCCTTCGGTCATAAACCATGAAGATAGAGAGAGAAAAAATTACATTACATAGAGAGGATCAAGTTCCTCCAAACCACATTCCTATGCAATCCTTGAAATTTGGTTTGTCTTTTAGAGCCAAACAAACATCATAAACCCTTTTATCAATTTTTCTGAACAGAATCTCAGTTGGGAATTTGTTATTCATAAAAATGCGATCGTTTCTCTGCTTCCAAAGAAAGTAGATAACAGCCTGAGCCATCAGCAACCTCAGATTATTCTCTGCGGCAATGGAGTGTGTTCTTCTAAGCCATCTCTGAAAAACATTTCATGTTCCAAAACCCATGAAGGGAGCTTTCAACCTGTGAAAAACCAATTGCCATATATCTTGACTATATGGACAGTTAAAGAACAGATGATCTCTAGTTTCAGAATAAATTTCACATAATTCACAAGTGTCATTCTCTATCACTCTCCAGTTTGTTAGCCTAGATTTTGTAGAAAGTCTATCCAAGCAAGCAAGCCATATAATATAACGATAATGTATCGATAATATATATATATAAACAAAACATCAAAAATTTTGGACCGCAAACACGAGATTGGTTTGCTTGTCCCCAAGACCGGTCTTTGGCACCAACCACTCTTTATTGGTTAATATATAAAAAACAAAAATAGAAATGGAATTTGAGGTGGTCAATGAGGAAAAATAAGCGGGCCATCAACATTCGCAATATTGCTTACGATAAGAAGATATCCTAAAATGTCTTATCGTTTAATTATATTAGAAGAAGTATGTTTTATATATAGTTTTGGATAAATGTTTAGGTTTGTACGTAATGGTGTCCAATAAGAAATAGAAAGGACATCTCAACTTATTATGATGTCATGTGCTTTGACATGAATGTTTTTTGGTTTAAGAAAAGTTTAATTATTAGCTAGTCAACTCTTTTATGGTCATCTCCTTATCACCCACACGTGTAAATAATGTTTTTTTTCCTTGCATTCGATTTCCATATAAATTACTCATTGTGCTAATTAGTGTTATCACTAATCCCACTGCCGGAAAAATCAAAATTCAACATTAATCCAACCAATATGGCACCATACAAAGGTCATCATTACCACTAATCAAAAGGAAGCAAGTAGAGGGTAAACATGCCGCCAAAGAAAACAAACAGAAATGGAACGAGTGTAAAGTGAATTCAATCTCAAATTGAATACATAACAGTAATAATTAGAAAGTCAGATTAAAAACTACATGCGTGTCTTCGTTTCGGACAGCCTAAAAAAGAATGTGCGGGTGTAAGGATTAAGGAAGATTAATGATTACTTTTTTTTATGTGAGAAAGATGCATAACCTATAGAAAAAGTGTCTTACATTTTTTTTGTGTGTGTTCACAAGTGTTTTGCATTTCAAAATCTATATGATTTTTACTTTTTTTACTATGTGGGATTGAAGTTGAAATTCGCACGTGTGTCCAACATAAAACCAAAAGGAAGTGCAATTTAAATAAAAATTGGTTGTATTAGAAAAAATCGATCTTTACTTAAGAGATTTAAGAAGTGATTCTTAGATGCTACGTATCACTTTTCGATTCGTAGATGATTTTTTTATAAGGAAAAACAAATAAACATGCGTATAACGTGTTTATTAAATGCAATATATTTTTCATTTTATTCAATACATTAAGTTCATGGTCGGCCTTGGGCTAAAGCAAGTAAAACATGTGTTTTAGGCGCCAAAATCACTTTATTAATTTGGGGACAGCAAAATTTATGTAAAAGTTTCAGTGGTGCAGTGGTCGCCAATGGATTATGTGAACGGGAGGTCATGGGTTCGATGCGTAATATTGTATTTATGTCAATAAATGGGTCAAAAAATTTTTTATTGTTTTAAATAGCCCATGGGCTAGGGCCGGCATTTTATAAATTTTGAAAAATAAATTCTATTTAATAAAATATTTTTATTTTTTATTATTATTAAAAATCTCTAATAGAATTCTACCATTAAAAAAAAATTATTGAAAGAGTTTTTAAAACATATTTATATAAAATATATAATAAACAAATTGGTTTGAACGTGTTGTAAGTAAGTGGATTTAGAAAAATAAAAAAAGAGAACTTAAAGAAGAAAAAAAAGAAGTGGAGACGAGAAGAGCAATGAAAGATTTTGACCAAATAAAGTGTCTGCAAAATTAAATATAGCAATAATAAATGGGTCCACCAACTACTATTCCTTTTCCATATATCATCATCACCTTTTCACTTCAAATAAACTCCATCCATTTTTTTCCAAAAACGTCTTCTTCTTTTGCAAAAGTACAAAGCAAGCAAACCTTAGACCACCTCTATCAAGTGGTTTTAAAATATTATTAGAGTAGGTTTTAAAATAATAATTTAATATTAGAAGAGTTTTCAAAAAAGATAAAAAGGATATATAAATTATTTCATTTGAGAATCTCTCCTCTCTTGTAGAACCATTCTTCATATTTTATTTATATTTTGTTTTATATAATTTTTTTTTAGAACTCTTTTAAAAATTTCAGATGGAAATGCTCTTAGATCTCTTTTAATAATTCACATGTTTTTGTTAATCGATAAATTTAGCATTTCAACCAATAACTTTTAAATTCAGTTTTTTTGTTTTTTTTGTTTACAAGTTTACATTAGCTATTCAAATTTTTACATTTTGGTCTTAAAGAGCAGAAAAGAAAAGTTAGACTTATATTTATTACTTCAATACAAAACCATCCAAATTGAAAAGCTTTATAGTTTGTCTTTCTTTATTTTCGAACACATTTAAAAGTACTTATCACATTTAAAAAAAAAAAATCATTTGGCTTAGAAAAATTCATACAAAGTACTTAAGTTTGCTATTCAATGGGCTTCAGAAAATAATAGTAGTTCAATTGGGCTTTATCTATTAATACCTCTTCCATTAACGGCCCTCGTATTTGATATTCCAGAACTAGTTTAGTTGATCTTGCTTCAACATTATGCGCATCTGAAACCAATACTGACATATTCACATGGTGTGACCATTTTCTCTTGAAAGCGTAAGCGGTGGCCATGCACAAATCATGCTTATTGATTTACATAAGCTGTTTAATCAACAAGAATGTAACTAATTCTTCAAGGATATTACAAAGTGATTAACCGTTTCATTGGTCTCCTGTTCAAAAATGGTAGTTGAGATGATTTGACACTAGTTCTTCACAACCAACAATCCTGGAACATATACCATCAAAAGAATATGCATAAAAACCGTGATAGATTAATTAACAGGTTGGATTAACCAAAATGTTTAAGATAAAAAAACAGCTCCACGTGATTGTGCCTCTTTAGCAAAACAATCGTCACATACATTGAAACATGGAATCATATATACTGTATATCTAATACTACCAAAATGATATAGAATACCATCTCATTAACAGTTTATACTGTATTTTGATTCTTAAATCACAAAGAATTCACAAAAAATGTTGATATATATGATACCAAAATGAGCTCCTTCCATATAACGTACCACCTCATCAACAATTATTATTTTTGATTAGTAACTAATTTTGAATTATAACTAATCTATTCAATCATTAATCGATGCGGGAAATTGGAACTCCACCTCATTAAACTGTGGCTTAGGCTGTTTCCTTCTCGGGAGAGCCTTTAGGAGAAGCAGGCTAAGAAGAGCAAGGGATGGGAAGAACTCCATCTACAAAGGAGAAGAGTTGAATGAGCTTTACGAAATTCTTCTGGAAATCCGAGTTTTGATTCTTGAATTGAGATCCCTTGAGTACTCTGTTTCTTAGAGTTATCATTATAATAATAAAACAAATGGTTAGAAATTCAGAACAATGTAATTTGTTTTTCATGTAATCGAAACACAATATATATATATAAAAAAAAAACAAATCATAGCAAAATCCAAAAAATGACTAGGAAGTTGAATCTTGGGCTTCTAGAGTGGCAATACCAATGTCAAACATGATTTACCCATTTGAACTCTTCAAGTTTCTCATATTTTTCAACAAAAATGCAATGTCTCAGTCTCTAGATTTTATTACCAACAAAAGAAAAAACAACACCACCACCATAGTTTCAAAATGCATAAATCGAAACCTAGACATATAATAATAAATCCGAAATTTTAACAGATCTAAACGGCCTTGAAAGACTCGAGCTTCCTGAACTTTTCATACGGCTTGTCCCACACGACGGCCTCGTAGTTCTTGCTCCTACCTCCTCCATTCTTGGCCGCAATGACCAGATCGTACTTTGTGCCGGCCACCACTTGCTGCTTTCCCTGGACCACCTTCTCGTAAACCAGACCCGGCTTGGACACCTTGTTATGCTCCGAGATCGCAAACTCGGCGATCTCAACCACGTTCGGATCCGACACATCCTTGATCGGTTTCCATCCTCCGAGAAGACCTCCTTCCACGACGGAGATCAGAGGTAAGAGAACGAGAGAGAGACAAATCAACGACTTCATCATTTTCTTCTTCTTCTTATCCTTTTCTTACGGTTTCTTGTTTTCTTTTATACCCAAAAAGAGAGAGAGAGAGAGAGACTTTGGGATGTGGGCAGAAACTAACGGAGGATCCAATCGTCTCACGCCCATTGTATTTTTCTGCACCGTCCGATTTGATACGTCCACGTGGCACGTGCTTCAAAGTCAACGACTGTCCCCCTCACGTGTCTTGTCAAAAGGCTCGCAGTGGAGTTATTGGTGGAGCACTAATTGGGCCCATATTTGTTTATTTGGGCCGACGTGGTGTGGACTCGCGTCGGCAGACTCGGAGCGATCAACGGCTCAGATCACTCTGCTTTTTTTTTTTGTTGGTCTTGTTTTATCGTAGACACGACCGCAGGTGATTACACAATCGGGGAGAGAGAGGGGAGACATGGAGGAGGCTGCGACGGCGGAGCTTGAGAGACTCCAGATCGAAATCCTCCGTCGAATTTCCGATCTCGAGAGCTCTATCCTCCCGCAGCCGCCTTCTCTACCGGCTGATGAAAGCGAAACGGTGACTCGCCTCTCCGCCATCCTCCGTTCCGGCGGCGTGAAAGACTTCTCCTTCAAGAGAGTCGCTCCCGATTACTACGACTGGCCTCTCGAATCCCGCCGTGACGTTCTCGGGGCGGCCTCTGTCGACCATCTCTGCAAGAGCATTGTTCTGGTACTTCAACGTTTCTCTCCTTTCTCGCAGCGACTTCTTTCGGAATTTGAATAGCATTATCGTTGTTTTATAGTTCATGGAACAATATTACAGTTCTCTGCATTACTTGAATAGTAGCTGATATGCGAAACTACACACACTGACTCAAGGATCAGAAGGCAAAATGTAACATGGAAAAGACTTATTTCTATTCGCTTGCCTCGCATAGAGTTTCATGTTACACACTTGAGCAATTGAATTAGTTTGTGTGTGTTTCCTCACTATTTGTTTACAATGCACAGGTTAATACACAAGCTTCATCAAATATTTTGGATTGCAGTGATCGCAACAACTCAAAATACTACGTTGTTGTTGTTCAGGTGCTCATGATGCTTCCTGGAGAATAGCATTCTCACCTTTTTTACATCTGACCACATATTCTCTTTGTTGTCCTATGGCAGTATACTGCCAGATTCAACGCGGATGCAGTGAAGAACTTTCTTTATTCACTAAATGAGGGCAAGATCCCTAAAAAAAGATTTAATTGTCAGTACTTCTTTACATGATCACAAGCTAACATATTGAAGTTTCTATGTTGATTCTATCTGATGAGGCTTGCACTAATCTCTGTGTAGTGAGACTTGCTCCTGAGGAGACGTCAATCAAATTGACTGGATTTGAGCACAATGCGGTTACCTGTATTGGTATGAAGACGGACATACCGGTAAGTTTTATTTCCACACCGTTAATTAAATATTTGCTTGAGATAACCCTTCACAGTCAAAGCTGAGGGGCTAGTTCCGCAGCCTGCGTTATTTGTCTGTGTTCTGGTAATCGCCTCTTTGTGCTTTCTCATCGCTGCTACAGTAGTCTCTACACTATTAATTACATATCAGACATGTTTAAGACATGGGGATTAGTATGAGAGGAATTTCTACCCACTTGTGTTTTCTTAGACAAACAGTTTTGTGCTGTTTTTTTGTGTTCATAAATATTTACAGAGCGTTTTCCCTATCACACACATGTGCTTGCCAAGCGTTTTCCAGACATCACAGACTATTACCCTGTCCTAATTGTCACAAAGGCCCGGAAGGTTGCAATGCCCAATGGGTTACACAGCTATGAGTCTGTACTCTGTACAGGAGGTGTGATACATTTTTACACAATTTGTATTTGATACGTACCTAAAGTTGGGGGTTTTCTTGTGAGCCAGCTGCTGTTCGTCTTACTTCATTGGCTTTAGTACTTTCCCCATTGATAGTAAAAAAATTAGAACCTCGTTTCTTACAGCTCAATACCTTCTTTGATCTACCAGGACCAGAGTTAGTAATGGGTTTCAGGCAGAGAGACTTGAATGGTGTTATTTTTGGTAACTGTGTATAAATAATTTTAGACTCGTACCCTACTGCATTGATGTGTAGAGCCTGTTATCTTCCTTTCCTTATGCAGAATTGGCCCCACTTCAGACAATACACTATTGTATTTCTGCTACTGTGACACATCAGTCTTTCAAAATCATCTTTAGACCTCAGTATTAACGGTTTTTCCCTTTTGAGGAACTAGTACTGTTGCTTGTGTTCTCATGATAAAATCTTGGTTCTCAATACGATTTGTGCAGAGTGGCTTGTTATTTGAAAGTATTCATAGAGTTTGCTTTAATGGAGATATAGATAAAAATGCTTGTTTGGTATTTATTCATGTTTAGAGTTTCTTGAGGCGTAATCAGACTAATTTTGCTTTCCGATATATTGATATTGAGCAGTATTGAACTATTGATGGTTTTTTTTGGAAATGTCAGGTGATATTGGATGAGGCCATAACCAAGCTTAGACCGGACTCTTTCTGGTTGGGCGGTGGAGAGATAGATCTGAAGCTGGGCGTCCGAACATCTGATTTCCTTGATTTTGTGAAACCATTCATCGTTCCGTGCAGCTGAAATCTTGGATTTCTGTTTAACCATATCCTTTATGTCATTCATCCTATTGAAACCAGAAGTATACAGTTGGTACTTTATCATATGTTACGGTTAGCTTAAGTTTTTAGCTGCAATGAGGGCTTGTGCCTCTCACACACTGGTATTCTTTTGGATTGATGCTGTTGCTTACGTGCTACTCAAGTGAATTTGGAGCTAAAATGGCGATGAAGATTTCTAAATTGTTAACAAGAATCTAGTTTGTTTGTTCCAGAGAGGGAGAAAGAGAGCACAAAAGAAGTTGGTTATGGATATATATATATATATGTATAGCAAAGAGTCATTACAACCACCAACATGGTGAATGCATATGCATAAAACAGTCGTATGATATATAGAAAGAGAGACGTAGGGATCGGGTAATTAGTTCTTCTCGTTGTGGATGGGAGGCTTACGGTGAGGCTGAGGGTAATCCATGACCACTACTTCTTCCCCTGTCTCGACTCCAACCAGCACCCGCCTGTCATTTATCAAAGAAGCAACCTTGTGTTTCCGAGAGTGGTGATGCCTCTGAGAACCTAGGCGGCGAGCATGGGCACTTCCAACATTGGAAGACAAAAGCAGAAGAATGAAACAGAGGACCATAACGAGTCCACTCCTCAGAGAGCAAGAAGACATGACCTCTATTCTTTGTCTTCTTCTTCGTGAGATAGATACTTGTATGTATATGCTGCTGCTATGTTTATATACTGAGAGAGAGAGAGAGAGAGAGAGATGAAGAGAGCAGGAAGGATATAGTTTGAAAAGTGTTTGTGGTGTAAAAGAGAAAAGAAGGAGTATTTGTAGGGGGAAGGAAGATAAAAAAGAAGGGAGCTGGAGTAGTAAAGAGAGTAAGACAAGCATTGAATGCAGGTGGGGAGGGGGGTCCTTCATTATCACAACATGCTCTTGTTCCTCTCCTCTTCTTTCTCTCTCTCGTCTATTTTTCAAATATATGTTTTTTCATTCATCTCTGCATTTATATGCATACATAGATAGATCTATGGTATGTATGTATTTGGGTGTCTTGATCGGCCAAACCTTTTGTCTCCTCGAGAGTCTTGGTGGGCATTCCCATTTTTCTTCTTTCTCTGATTTGCTGCTAACTTTTTAACCCGCCATTATTGAGTCTCTTCCAAGTCAACGATGATCGATCACCTTCCTTATCATGA
>OZ053307.1:31964511-32165554 GCA_964056655.1 Arabis hirsuta | reverse complement strand
CAAGGAAAAGAAATCGGCAAGAGAGAACTTTGTCTGTGGAGCATGTCGTCAGGTATAATTGCTTTTTAGACTATATTACAAATCTAAAACTGCTTCTTAGAGAAAAGCGTTTGACTATTATCTTCGTGGCCAGCATGGACACATGAGAACCAATAAACACTGCCCAAAATACCGAGAAAATACAGAATCACAGCCCGATGGTATAGATATAGAGAAGTCTGTGGGAAAACCGAGTTCTTCAGAACTACCAGGCCAGGTCAAGCTGAAACCTATCAAGAACAGCAAGGCTGCGCCGAAAAGTGTAATGAAAGTTTCTGTAGATGAAGCTTTGAAGGGAGATAATTCAACTTCCAAAACGGGGGGTCTCCCTCTGAGGTTTAGATATGGTATCCCGACTGCGGGAATGTCAGATAAACTTGGTTCGGAAGCTCCAGGAAGTTCTGAACAAGCAGCTGTATCTGAACTAGACACTGGGACTAAGTCCACATCTAAGATTAAAAAACTCAAGATTTCAAGTAAGGCAAAATCTAAAGAGTCAAAGGTTGAATCTGACGGACCTTTGCATTCACTGATGCCTACATTTAGCAGAGAGAGAGGGGAGAGCGCATCTCACAAGCCGTCTGTTTCTGGACAACCCATGTCCGATACAGAGAGAAATCAAGGTGCTACAAGCAGACCCACTATTTCTATTCTGCAGCCATCGTTAAGCATGGATAGAGATCAAGCTGAATCTCGTAGGCCTCATCTCGTGATACGACCGCCGACAGAAAGGGAACAGCCTCAGAAGAAACTTGTTATAAAACGCTCAAAAGAGATAACTGATCATGACATGAGTAGCCTTGAAGAGAGTCCACGGTTTGAGTCAAGGAAAACAAAAAGAATGGCAGAACTGGCGGGTTTCCAGAGGCAGCAGAGCTTCAGATTGTCAGAGAACTCTGTAGAGCGGAGACCAACAGAGGATAGAGTATGGTGGGAGGAAGATGAGATAAGCACGGAAAGGCACATGGAAGTAAGGGGGAGGAGAGATTATGATGATATGACTGTATCAGAAGAACCCAACGAGATAGCCGAGATTAGAAGATACGAAGAGGTTTTACGGAGTGAGAGAGAGGAAGAGGAAAGACAAAAGGCCAATAAAAAAAAGAAGAAAAAGAAGCTGCAACCTGAAATAACAGAAGGATATCTAGAAGATTATCCTCCTCGTAGAAACGATAGAAGATTGTCAGAAAGAGGCCAGAACCTCAGAACCCGGTATGTCTCCGACTTTGAAAGAAATGGTGCAGAGTATGCGCCGCAACCAAAACGCCGCAAAAAAGGAGAGGTAAAATTCTATTTTACATTATTCGCTTTATGTTATTGCTGAAATTGGATATCGCCCATATAGATATTGAAATTTAAATCCGAAAAATGGGTTGATACACGATCCTATGTGGTCTGTGAAACTTATCTCTGTCTTTTCTCCTCTTATCACATTTACCAACAGGTTGGCTTAGCAAACATCTTGGAACGCATAGTGGACACGCTACGATTTAAAGAAGAAGTGTCACGCCTCTTCTTGAAACCGGTTTCCAAGAAGGAGGCCCCTGACTATCTCGACATTGTGAAAAGACCGATGGATCTATCGAAAATACGGGATAAGGTACGGAAGATAGAGTACCGAAACAGCGAGCAGTTTAGACACGACGTCTGGCAGATCACGTTCAATGCTCATCTTTACAATGATGGGCGTAATCCAGGAATACCGCCTTTAGCAGATCAGTTGCTGGAGATTTGTGATTACTTGTTGGATGATTATAAAGATCAGTTAAAGGAAGCTGAGAAAGGTATAGATCCCAATGACTAGGAGAAATTTATGAGATAGAATCTGTATCCCCTCTTTAGGCAAAAAAAAAGGGTGTTTTTAGCTTAGCTAATGAATTTTGTATGAAAAAGAAACATTGTCATGTCTGTGTAAAGCCGAAGTAATGAAAAGAAAAGAAATTGTTTTTTTTTTTGTAAACAATTTTGCTTATGCGTAATTGTGAAATAAGCACCTGCAAATTGCTTCGATCTCTCAATAAGATACAGAAGCTACTGTAAATCTTCTGATTTTTATAAGAAAGCGTTTGAAAACAAACATATTAACTCTTCTATAATAATTATAAATGATAAATTTCTTCTCTTTTGACCAAAAAAAAAAAATCCTCTCATATTCCATTAGGTGGGAAACGTCCCTCTTAACTTTTTGTTTTCTTTCAAATTTGTAGCCAAAATTTTTTTTCAACTTTTTTTTTAATGGTATAAAAATAGAGTAATTTGGAGTAATTGTTTTTTGGCCGAAACTTTTACTATAAAGATATTATCAATCACATCATTTGTGTAGGGGAAAAAAAATTGAAAATGTATTACACATATTTATATGGCTCATAATGATAATAATAAACTGAGTGTCAAAAGCATAAATTTTGTATGGAAAAATAGTGGTTGAGTAGTCTTTTTTTTGTTTTTTTTTTGGTCAAAGTGTCTAGTCACACATCTCAAGAGTATCGGTCCAATCAAATCAAATTTGTGATTACTTGTTGGATGATTATAAAGATTAGTTAAATGAAGCAGAGAAAGGTATATTTTCCATTGCAAAATTATACGAAGATGCTTTCCTTGACACTATCATAGTATCATATAAGATACTAGTTAAAAAAAAGAAGAAAATTTAACAGAGCTAATACAAATATACGTGTAGACAATGAACTATAATGAATGGATTTTTTCCATAAATAACCGGTTCAGCTAGACCGGTTATCCAAACCGAACCAACTACTATTTGTAAACAACAGTGATTTTTGGTTTTGTTTAATTTTAGATCATATGTGATTTATTTAACTAAAATATGAACAAATTTGTTTATTGAGTTGTAATCATTGATCTTTATCAAACACTAATCGAGAAAACTGCTAAAACAATCTTGAATTTATGAGTTTTCAACATAATCAAATGATTTTGGAATTGAGCAAATTTTGAATCTAACAAAGCAAACATACAGTGATAAGATCAATGAAAATCCAACGAGATTACAATCAACAAGGTTTCTCAATGCTGAGTTCTAATATCTAATTTGTGCTCAACTCTACTTTACAATAAAATCTTGAGTCTTCAGGACCAGCAGCTTTGAGGGATCTTTGATCTATAGTACAACACCTATGATCACAAAAGATCGGGTTTTTCTCGCAACCCGAACATTCGATTCATCGACAGGATGTTCTTAATGTCTGTTCTTGACTTCATAAAGTTTCCACTTTGTCAAAAGATTGGAGATCCTCGCCGATTCTTTGAAGTGCGTCTTCACTGATCTCAACTTTTCGGACAAAGCCCTGAAAATTCTTGTTCTTCTCGGCTGCTGCATTGGAAGAACCTTGAACATAGAGCTTCGATTTCATCTCTAAGCAAGATTTGAGATCCTCTTCGGTTCTTGATTTGTTCAGTTTATCGATTATTTCACTCAAAGCTGAAGCTTTCTCTTTCCATTTACCCCTTTTTATCCGTCTTTCGGTTTCATCTGGATCCTTTGAATTACCACCAAAACGTGGTTTCTGAAGCTTCACCAAACCGGCTTTGACAGTCTCCCTGATCCGCTTCTTGAAGCTCTCTGTTCTTTCAGAGTTTGATCTCATCCTCAGTTTCAGCTCTGAAACAACTTTTTCCTCTTTGTTTTGCTCAGAAGCTGCTGCTCCGGAATCCTCTTCAGGTACAGATGTCAATGAAAAGGCTTCTTCGAGTAAATTCACATTACTCATATACCGATCAAAAGCTTCATTTTCCACCTCGATGTTTCTGTCTCTGTATTCTTTTAACTTTGTAAACCGCCACTCATTTAACGCTTGAGCATCCTGGAGAATATAGGCAGAACAACAACTGATAAGAGCAAACCATTGATCGAAGAGTATTGTAAAAGAACTACGTGCTAATTAGTACCTTTATCGTCAAAGGTTTTCTCTGGCGGGAAGCAGCATTCAGGTTATTAAACTGAGCAAAATTGCTAGAAAGTTGCCGGATTGATGAAACTCTAGTTGTAGTCCTGAAGCAGTTTCCAATAAAAGAACGATGTCAAAACAAAGATACCATCTTTCAGTTCCACAAGAACATATACCGCAGCTCAATATTAACTACGCCCAATAAAACAAGAAACTTTAGCAATGTCCTAACAAAGCAAGCAAACCGGTTTACCATCTGAGATTTACTTGCTCGCAGCAGCACATTCAAATCACAAAATAAGAGATACGGTTTGTATATATGTACCCGGGAGTGCCTTCAGATGCTTTCTGCTCTGATGACGGAGTACTTGGCGCCTGCGTCTTCTCAGCAGACGTTGCAGCTGCTTTAAGAACTGCAGCAACAAGAACAAATAAGCCTCATACAAAAAAGCAGTCGATGATAACATCTCTCTTTCTCTCAGCTATCACAGGCACTCTCAAAGAATCAGTCTTACAATACTCTTTCCTAGTTCCGGTTTCCCTATTGGCTCTATTGTTCAGTGATAACCATTGTTCTTAATGCTTAAGTGACAAAGCGAAATTTAACATGAACACTCTACAACTGGTATACCCGAAACAATTATGCTTATCGAAGTTATGAACATAAACACTCTACAATTGGTTTCTTTAGCTGATTATCATCTCAAATTTAACAGCAGAATTGGTGTGAAAACATACCGTGAATCGGGCAAGGGTTTTCTGCTCTTGAACAGCAACCCTTGCAAGATTGAAATGGGCATCTGCATTGATCACATCCAAGCAATAAAATTAATAAACCAGTTCCAAGTTATCTCAGAAAAATGATCTTTCTACAATAAAAGCAGAACCCGGAAAAATGAAACTAAAGCTCAAAACTATGAACAAAATGGTACGTGACTAAAACAAGCTCAAGATTTACTACTGAGCTCAGTCACTTAAGAGCTATGCACAAATCCTCAAACACTTCCTTCAGACTCAGCCCCCAAATCACTGAGAATAAACCCTAAATCAAAACGAAACCGAGAAATTCGGACTCCTAAGTCTCCAATCAGATTCATTCCCAACGAATCAGCCTGCAGTTTTAAAACTTAGCTACCGAAATCGAAATCTCCGATGCATGAAATCAAATTCACAAACCAAACAATGCGTAGACACTACGAGAGAGAAAGAGAGAGAGAGAGAGAGAGAGAGAGAGAGAGAGAGAGAGAGAGAGAGTTGCCTGGAGCGAGCGACGTTGCCGCATTGGATACACTTGGGCTTGTTGAGACCACGGAGAGTTTTAGGAGGAGTGACGGCGGAGGAAAGGCCATTGTTACTCAGAGACGGTGACGAAGCCGCCATGTTCTTCACCGGTGACTTTTAACGGTTTCAAAAATTTAAAAACCGTTACGAACGAAAGAGAAGAAAGCTTAACTAACCAAAAATCGTTAATCAAATTTTGGAATCCAAAGAGTTTTTTTTTTCTCTCTCTGATTTGATTTGAGAAGTGATTTCTCTCTTCTACGCTCGATTTCTCGGCAACTCTAGGGCTCCGGTTATTAAATTGCCACGTGAGTCGATTTAATGGGCCTGGGTCCAAAGCCCAATACCCTTTTTTCCTCTTTGTAATCCAAAACGGAGCTTAACCAAACCCGAAAATTCATAAATCGACGTAGATATTAATAATTTTATTTTTTTGGTCAACAAACTTCTGCAACTTCCTCAGCTGTGGTTGAGCATGTCTCCCTTTTTCCTCTGGTGATCTGATGTTAATAGCCCGTGGGAATGGAAGTTTAGGCTTGTACACCATTTCCTCTGCGTTGACTGAAGGTTTTGAAGAAGGTGGGCTGTTCTGGGCAACGTGTCGATCGACATGATCATTGTGTCGATCGACAGGAGGCTTCCTGTCTGTTGTATCACTGATTGCGTAACACTCTGTCGATCGACACATACTAGTCATGTCGATCGACACATACTAGTCATGTCGATCGACACGAGCGCTGCTGTCCCCAAATCCGTGTTTTCATCAGGCTCCACGACTTCCACCTCCTCTGAATCCTTTCCACTAGCTTCAAACACCTCTTTCTTATTCCCCACAGTGATGGCATTGACATGGAGCCTTGGGTTACCTCAGTCTTAGCCGGGAGGAATCCCTCCTGCCTTTTCACCGACTCCGCCATTTGAGCTACCTGAGTGTCCAGCTTCTTCATGTGGATATTGATTGCCTCAATCTTCCCATTCAGATCAGTGTACATGGCATCCATCTTCCCATTGAAGCTCACTGTCATCCTCTGTTGACCCTCCAAGATTTGTTCTAGCATAGACTTCATCTCGCTATTCGTAGATTGAACAGGAGGCGTCTGGTAAGAAGAAGAACTGTAATTCCTTTGGTAGTTGTTGCTCTGAAACGGTTTCTGGAAATCATTCCTCTGATACCCTTGCTGACTACCAAACTTCTGACCCTGATAACCAGCTCCATTGATGTAGTTAACATCCCTTTCCTCTGGCTCGAAAGTCTCCACTTCTTGAGCAAACTGCACTGTCTTCTTCCCCACTAGAAGGTGATGCACTGAATCTAACGTAGCGTTCACTTCAGCAATCTGGCTTCCATCCATGTTGCCACCCAGCTTCTTCCTTTCGAAGTCTGCATTCTTGGTACTATTGCTAGAAGCCAAGTTCTCGATGAGCACAATTGCATCCTCTGGATATCTAGTGTTGAAGTTCCCATTTGATGCAGCATCCAACGCCATCTGATAGCGCCAATCTACTCCTCTGAAGAAAATTCCCAACAGCTGAACATTACTAAACCCGTGATGAGGACAATCTCTCTGGTAAGCCTTGAATCGCACCCAAGAATCTTTGAATGCCTCAGTAGGACCCTGCTTGAAGGTGGAGATCTTGGTCCTCAGATCCTCTGATCTCGCCTCATCGAAGAAGTTGTTGAGGAAAGCATTCTTGGTGTCCTCCCAAGTGGTCAGTGAGCCCGGCTCTAACTATTTCAACCAGTAGGCTGCTTCTCCACTAAGAGAATCGGGGAAAAGCTTGTAGTAGAGGTAGTCGCTCGAGACTCCATTAGCCTTGATGCTAGATGCTAAGTCCTCAAATCTCTCTATATGATCCATGGGGTGCTCAGATGACAGGCCATGAAAAGGGTGCTGGGCGACAAGTGAGAAGAAAGCAGGCTTCCGCTCAAAATCGCTCCTCTGGAAGGCTGGAGGGCGAATGGCTGCCCTGTTGGCATAGAACTCATCGGGCCTGTTGTACTCTCCCAGAGTACGCCCACGCGCAGCAGCTGTTGCTGGCTCTTGGTGCTGCAGAACCTGTTGCGCAGGCTGCTCAAGCTGCTCCACAATCGCAACTCCATGCTCGTATAACTTCTGACCCTGAGCATTGTACCTCTGACCCTCTTGGTCATGAAGAATCCCATCTTCTCCTCTGATCAGAACTAAAGGATTAACCATCGTGGCTACCTTTTTCTTTGCTCGGTTAGCTCGCTCTAAAGCTCCTAACTCAGAAACGAAATCCACTAACTTTTGATTCTTGTTGCTTCTGGTCGTGCGATTAGGCATGCACCTGAAACCCACAAAAACAAAAGAAAACGGAAGTAAGTAAACAAAAAGTAAAACGTAGACAAAATTCTAAAATCAAAAATCGAGTGGTGAAATCAATTCCCCGGCAACGGCGCCAAAATTTGATATGCTCATCTATGACTAAAACCCTAAATTCCAAATTTCTTTGCAAACTTAGTAAATAAAGACAAGCATTAAGTTCAAGTTTGATTGTTCACAAAATTACTAAGCCAAATTTCTTTGCGAATGGATAATTTTGCTCATATAAGATTATGTAAGGTTGTTAATAATACTTTCGTATCTATTAAAGCAATCTAGGGTTTCTAATTTCAGTTGATCAATCCTAACATCAGAGTTATAGCAATCTAGATGAAGAACAAGAAGATAATTCCCAACAGTAATCAATCCTAGCAATTTCTCATCAATCCCTTGAATCCCCAAAACCTAACAAGGAATCTACTCAGACATAGATGATGAAAACATTATCAATGGAAAAGAGTAAAACAATTGTCTCAATAGAAAACAAGATGTAAAACTTGAAAACCTAAAAGAAAACTATATATAAGGTGTCAAAAACGGATTGGGCCTTGTCTGTAGACTTCTGGGTTTTTCGGGCAAAAGATGAAATTTTTCAAACATCTTTGTCAGATACATGTGCGTCGATCGACGCTGATTAGCTGTGTCGATCGACACAAAAGCTCAATTTTTCTTCGCGAAGGATATGTGTGCGTCGACCGACGCAGACTGGGTGCGTCGATCGACGCAGGCTCCAAATTTCGACTCCGACTTCATCATTTCGGCTCTTCTTCCTTGATGCTCCAAAATGCTCCAAATATTCCCATTAGGCTCCAAACGTTCAGTGACCTACAAAGACTCTAAAACAATAGGAAAACACCAAAAAGATTCTATTGAAAGGACTTATATCATGGTAAAAAACGGGTAAAAACTATGATATATCAGCGAGGCTGGGCTCGGCTTACCAAAGTAATCTTTTATAACTAAGTTTACGAGATGGGCTCGGCTTATTTGCACTTAGTTTGTATAAAGTTTTTTTGTGCGGGACTGGGCCCGACTTTGGTGTCATCTAGCTCGAGCTATTTGAACAAGTTAAAAAACGTGGATTATTTCATCATTACATCCGTGGGGAACGTGATGATCAAATACCTAGCCAGGGCATCGATGTTGGTTTGTAGCTCGAAGTTATGGTGTTCTAAAGATAGCGTAAAGTAAACTGATAGCAAAAAACAAATTGAGAGATGTAAATAAACTATTAAAAACGAGGCGAAGATTTTTTTTTTATATATATATCATAGCTGGACCTCGTGAGAGGCTGTCTACGTACCCGTTAAGTAGGGATCAAGCCAATCGTAGTTCGATTACATTAAGGACGAACTGGAATAGAAAGCGAACTCGTAGAACGGGTTTTTTTTTTGTTTTTATGAATGTTCTAGACAAAACTGAAATGTGATTAACTGGTTATGTATAGTGGGACGAGCTGACTGACGGTGGGACTTGGTTGTGAATGGCTTCAACTAGCTGATCCTATTTGGTGATTAGATTGGGTGAGGCCGGGGTAGTGCGGATGAGCTGATCTTGAATGTTGGATCTCTCATATATGTACTGGCATTTCAACTTCTCTCGATTAGTTTTTTCCATCAGGCCTAATTCCCATTTTGAACAAAAGCTTTATATATATATATATATACCAAAATATGTAATCTATTGGTTTGTGCTAGTGTCGTCGTTGAGGTGATAAACATGTTTGTATAATGGTTGATGCACAAACAAACATAAAAAAAAAAATTAAAAAGATTTCGTTTAATCATATTATAGTGGTCATTGATTTGATAGTTCTTATGACTATGACCACATAAGTTTCCAAAAACAACCACACAACCTTTTGTGTTGACTGAAATGAATGACTCTTTCCCGGCTAGAGTCTTTTGAATACTCTTCATTATTATTTTCCTATTTTAGCGAGAGGAAGAATCGGTTCTTATCAGTAGGTCCAAATCCCTTAAGAGTCCCCTTTTGTAGGATCAAGATGCAACTGTATTGTGTATATAAGAATGTTGTGACGAATCAATTGATTAATACAGTAAATAGATCATTCTTTCTCTAAAGAAGTTCTGATACCAAATGATAGGTCTAGATCAAAGCTTTAAAGTAGAATTCAAGTGATAGACAATGTTTTTTTGCTTCGATTTCGACATCCTTCGATATACATCGATCCAGAGGTTTACCATGTTTTGGTGGATACCAGCTTAATCAATTTCTAACATCCTCCATCCACAATAAGGTGAATCTTCAATGACATTTATCTACCATAGAGCATCAAAATGTCATTTATTTCCCTGTAACAAAAGGACTAGACATAGTTTAATTAGTTTACTGATTTTCTGTTTTATTATTGGCTATAAAGTCCACATATTTAAGGACAAAAAGTAAATAAATAACATAAACACCTCTGGTTCTATCAGAGACTCGTATTAGTCATCAAATGGACGATGGTAATGTCCCCAACTTTCTCTGTTCTTCCCATTTTTCAACCTTCAGAATTTTTTAAAAATAAAAAAATGAACATATTATTTTTTATCAAAAAAAAACGACCATATTATATCAATTTCACATAACCAAAATTTTTTTTTTTTATAATTCTAATTTTCATATCATGAAAGATTTTCTCACCAATTCTTCAGGGCATAATGAACGTACGTAATCTCTCAAGTTGTTGCAATCATTAGCATCGCTTCCCTTTTTCTCAACGCACCTATGTATATATTTTAAAATAACAATTGAATTTAATATATTAAAACTCGCACACTCTAATCATTTAATTAAGTGGTAGATTCTAAAACTTACTTATGGTACTGCATGTACCGATTGAAACAATGTCGAGTTTCACTCGTGACCGGAAACCCTTTATCCACTGTCGAATCCCTCTCTTCGCCACCGTCTCCGTCGTCATCTCCTCTCTTAGCTCGAAACTTCGGCTCGTTCTCCGGTGACGGCGACACGGTACCGGGAGTGTGAGCTGGTCTTGGAGCTTGCTGGCCTCTCGCGACTTTGCTTAAGTCACGTGATCTCATCTTATCATGTGGATCCATTTGCGCCGACGACATCTCCGATCAACTTTTCCGATTTGAGGATTTCGTTTGAGTTATTTCATTTTGTTACGTTCAAAAGCAAAGTTTAATAACAGAGCATCAATGCCACGTCATAGCGGTTGAGTTACACGTGGGGTGATCGAGAGACCTGAATGTGTTTCAGCTTTTTGTACGGTTAAAAAGGCTTGGTTCAAGTAACTTTCATTTCATGTGATATTTATGAGCCTAAAATTTGGGCCCAACGTCGATCTGATGTTTAAGTTTTTAACAAGCTTATAATTATTACTAGATTTTGATGCAGCCAGGCGAAATTAAATAATTAAATAGAATGGTTAATCGATTTTAATATATACTATAGGAGAATACCCGTTCGGTCCCCGAACGACGATCAGAATTTTTTTTTAAGAGTACTATTGGTGTTAACAAATTGAAGAACGGGTATAGGCATTGGTAGTATTGGTATATGTGAGAGGTGTGAGGAGTGTATGAATTTGTTTGTAGTATTACTTGTATTACGAAAGAAACTCTTCATTGAACGGGTTTTAAAGTAGAATCATAGAATTGTATATGACATTAAAAAACATTAAAATATAGAAAAGAACATGAATAGTAGAACTGTATATGACACTACAAAATATATAATATCTCATCGAAGAGTGGAAGTTTTGAATGAGATAGAAGGTAATCTCCAATTTGATAAATTGCCAAGCTCTGACTTTCTTTCCTTGTGCTTCAAGTTTTCGTACCAGCCGGCAAACAACATAGAGAAGAACAGACAAATGTTACAACAAAGTTAAATACTTATATGGTTTAGTTACTTACATGAATATTAGTATCAAAGCTGTTGAAGCTTTGCGTTAATTTTGGCGAACACCTCTTTGTAAACAATATTCAACGTTTTCTTCTGTGGTTTTCCATCTTTGCTTACGATTAACACCTTAAGTCCTTTCTTAGATGTTACTCTAGAAATTGCAACATAGAGTTGTCCATGTGAAAAACACGGCCTCGGAAAATAGAGACTAACCTTGTCCAAAGATTGTCCCTGGCTTTTGTTGATGGTGATAGCATACGCAACTCGTATAAGCAATTGTCTTCTACGCATTTTGAAAGGAAGCTTAACATCTGATAGTGTTATTAATTGCCTAGGAATAAGAACTATATCCCCAACTCTATCTCCTGTTATGACCACAACTTCCACAATGAACTCAGCCATTTTTGTTATCTGTAACCTAGTCTCATTCATCAAACCTCCTTTCAGATCTATGTTCCTTATCAACATAACTGGACAACCAACTTTCAATCTTAAACTATGGCTTGGCATTCCACTAACCTTAACACTGTTCAGAAAGTCTGTAGTAAAAAGAGGATTGTTCTGAGAACTTGTGTTTGAAGGATCCAAGGAATCAGAACTTAAGAATACACTTTCCTCACCTATTATGTAACCGGCGATAAAAAATATTATACAGTCACTTCTCTCTCCCATTACGTCTCATTTTCCACCGTCTCTTCCCTTCACGCGACGTCGTCGATTCCAACGTCTCTTTCTACGAAGGCACCGTTTGGCACCACCGTCTCCGTCCTGTCCAACACTAATTCCGTTACTCCGTTCGTTACGCTCTCTACGACCTCAACAATGCCCTTGATTCGCCTCCCGATCATCTATCCGCCGACAAAGCTTGCCGTCTTGTAGAGAGTGAAGAACACAACGCCATTCAATGACTTTTTATCCTCAAATAGTCACAAAAATTGATTGATGCAATACCTAACTGGCAAAAATAATAATCTGCGTTAGTTTTCTTTCAATATGAACTTTGGTCTTGAAAGTCATAATAGAGTTAGGTCTTGAAGATAAGAATAATAACATGGAGTTTTTCCACATCGATAAACAGAAAAACATGGTCAAATAAAAGCAGATTAGTTACTATGAATAACAAAAGATTAAAAGATAAAAATCAAACTGATTGCCATTTCTCCAACTCTAGTCGACATCAGCCAGATGATTCTCGAATACCAAAACAAACAGAAAAGCAACATAAATTATGAGAGAATCGTATACCAATGGAGAAACTATGATGCCGTCGGAGATTAAACAAAAAGATTATAAAGCCTAACCTCACATCTTAGGATCATATTATTATCTATTCCTCCGTCCGTCCGTTAAAAAATAATACTAACATATTTTTATGTACCTAAACTCCAAGATTTACTCAATGTAGTAATATCATTGTTATATACTAGAATATGAACCGCGCATCGCGCGAGTTTTTATTATACAATTTTATCAAATTTAATATTTTTTATTTATTTAGTAATTTAGTATTTATATATGATAAAACGACCAATTATTTGTAAATACAAAATAATACTTGAATTCTGATCAAAGAAAATAAATTAAATTAAATTTTTGATTTATTATTAATATTGCTTGAAAATTTGAAGTGATTATCAATCACTTTGATACCGATAGTTACCATTGAAAATATATTTATTTAAAACTTTGTTACATACGTATATATGACCATTAGAAAAATCATGTTATCTATATTAAGATTTTGAAGATAAAATTTATCAATCATTTTCAAATCTATCTTTATAGTATAATTATAATATGGTTACTTCTCATTTTCTTTTGTCATCTATCTTCGTCTCGTGAGTTTATATATATTTTGATTTTTGTTCATCGTAAAGTAATATTTGAGATTTTATGATACTATATGTTAAACGTTGGTCTTTGGCTGAAAAATAAAAGAGGTAAGGTAATGTTTTAAGTTAAATTAATGTCTGTTAACCAAAATGAAGTTAATTGAATGTAAGAATTTTTTTTTATTGAGGTATAAAACCTTTTAATAAGAAATAAACCGTTTATATTTCATGAAATATATATATCTTAGAAATAATATAGAGAATATTCTTTTTCTTGTAATATTTTAGAAATATGGTTACCTCAGCTGGTTAATAATTGTTAACTATAATATCATAAACACATTTTTAGTTTTTTAATAGGTGTGATATATATATATATATATACACTATAGTCTTAAATTTATTAATTTATATTTTGATTCATTTACTTAATGTTTGAAGTTTTTGTTCATTCATTCAGTTTTACTAATTGTTTCAACTATAAATTCATAAACACATTTTTGTTTTTTAGTATGTGTAATATATATATATATATATATATTTTTTTTTGGTAAAAGAGAAATTAATATTAACATTACTGATAAAATATTTCATAGTCTTAAATTTTTTATTTTTTATTTTATTTTATTAATTGTTTCACGTTTTTATTATAATTTAATTTTCTTATTAGTTATAAAGATAAATAAATATAATTTAGTGTGTATTAAATAGACATTTTTAAATTTAAATGTTTTCAAAAATATTTTTGCCTATGTGTACACTCTAGATGGAGAGAAAACTCTCCTATCATATAATATAATAGATTATATGTTTTGATATTATGAGTATTTCATTGAAGTAATTAATGATATATTAATAGGAAGGAGTTAATAATATCGACATATATATAATATATAACTTCTTATAAAGCTAGGGTTCATATAAAACAATATCATCCTCATATGAGTGGTCAGCTGATGAGACCACTGCATAAAACTCAAGATAATGAATTACAACTCAAAGGCAAAGAAAAAATATTATAAAACCCAAGAAACAAATTACTGATCCAATAAAAATAATCAGTCACGACCACATGGATCCATGAAAACCTACAATTATGATCAACAAAAGATACATAAAGAAACATTCTCGTTATTGTCAAGAGTCGCCGGCGTAGATAATTTAACCGGTGTTCTTAGCCAGAAACATGCATTACCACGTCATCATCTTCTTTCTTCTCTTCATCTTTGGCTTGCGTCTCTTTGAAGGGTTGGAGGAGCCTCTTGTTGTTGTCGGTCGGAGACTGTGCTTCTTCTTTATGTTTTATTTCTTTTGTTGTAGTAGTTTGCTCATAGAATTTGTGAGGTATCGGTGTTGTTCCTCGCGACGGAGTAAGTTCTGTAATCAATTAAATCAAATTTGTAAATTCAATATTATCATATCAAACGGATAAATTGAGCTACTTAAAAAAAAATCATGATACGAATTGGAAGAACGAAATAAAAAGAAAATTAAATTGGAAACCTACCTTGTTAATCATAGTGTGGACACCTATAAAACATCAAAAACGAAACCTAATAGAGAATCAATCAAACGAAAATCACCTTGTTAATGTAGTATGAATCTACGAAACCTACAAGAAGGGTTGAGAATATTGTAAATTTACAAAATTAGAAGTCACGATAATCCTAAATAAGAATAAGAGAACAAACATTCGCTTGAACCTGTATAAGAAAAACACAAACACAACCACAACCAAAAAAAAAATATAATTGTTAAATACCATGACAACCATAATAAACAACAAGAAAATTAAAGAAAAAACAACAATTATGATTTGCAATTGAAAGAAGAAGCACGTATATCTATATTTGCTCAAACATGTGGTAAATAATTTTGTTTCTTTGTCTTAAGCTTGAGAGTAGTATTTATAGGAATAGAGAACATGGTTCTAGAAATTAGGTTTGCCGTTTTCAATGTTTATCGAATATAGATATTTAATTTTGAAGAGATTTGAATGGCGATAAGAAGAGATCTTTTGAAAATATTTGATTAGGAGCGTAAATCTAGCCTATATCTGAACATTCCTTTGAAGTAAGACTTGCATATATTTTGTAATTAGTGAATTGCGTGGTGGTTACTAATTTCCGAAAATGTAGCTAATCACATTTATTAATTGTTGGTATAACCCACAAACCCCCTTTAAACAAAAAAAAATTAAAAAAATAATAATTCGGATTGAGTAATATTACGAAAATGCCATTAATGAAATTCGGGTCGCAGAGGATCCGCGTGTTTTTGATGGATCCTTTTTTGTTGTGACTCTATTTTTGCCCCTCTCGATTTCAGAAATATTTTTAGAAAGTGAATTTTTTAGTGGCAATTGACATAATAAGAACTCAATTTCAGACCTGTTAGTTAATTCTACTGCTGATTTAATAGTATTGATAATTTTTTATATTTAAATATATGACAAATTATATAATTTATAGTATCTATAAAGCATATAAAAATCATATATATTATGCATAAATATAATAAAATTCAATACTTTTGATCAACCGTATGTTAAATGCAATTATTTTAAATATTTTTATATGTAAAATTAATCAAAATATATGAAAATATATTTTTTTAGTGTCTCCTCAATTAATATATAGAGGATTTTTGTCAAAAACTTATAAAAATCAAAATTTCTATTCTTACAAACCAATTTATTTGTTTAGTGATTCTTAATTAATTGCGACTATAATAAACATTTTGATGAAACTTTTCATAGGTATAAATTTTTCAAAACGATAATTATATTTCAAAAAGCAATATTAGTTTTTTTATGATCAGGATCATGTTCCATAATCTCATATTATAGGTTTTTAATTAACAGCACTTCGAACTTTTCCTACAAAAAAAAACCTCTAATTAGATAGATTAAAGCATTAATATGTTGGTTTGTTATGTTAGTTTATAATCAATCGAGTCTGTATAAAAAGGTAGGTGAATGTTGGTCACCAGTTCATAAATGAAACAAACGAATTGTTTTTTATGACGTACAGCTTAGCTTACGATTATCACTATAATTAAGAAACAATTAAAACAACACATTTATTTATCATATTCTATTAAATTTATTGTTGGACAATCGGACGAAACAATGTACGTGGTGGTGTGAGTGGGTTTGGCAACATCATGACACATGCTATAGTTCCTTTATTACTATTTTTATAGTAGTATAAAAGTACTAATACACAATTTAAAAAATGAGCATATAATATAATTAAATATTATGGGTTTAATTTTTTTGTGTCACGTTTCTAACAAGTTCGAGAGAATTTTCAACGGCCAAGATTACATCATCCGGAAAGAAATGCCGTTTGGGCAAATGGATGGGCAAAAAGAAGAAGATGGCGATAAAGGGGCCCCACTTCATAATTATAATGCCCATTTTAAAAGCCCATTCTCCCTACAACCAACTATAGCGCAACACGTGGTATGCAAGTAAGTCACCGCACGTGCACAACTCATGCTCAAATGAAAAAAGCCTTAAACCATGAAGTACTCTTTTATCATTCATTTAAAAAATATATATATTAGATTCATTTTTATTTTTGGGATTGATTCACAATAATATATTCCTACCGATTTTAAATCCACATATAGTAACACCGTGATCACATTGTATTACAAAACCGCAAGAACGTATATATTTTTGTATATAGCAACAAAAGATATTGATGCAAATAATTTATTTTACTTAACTGTACGAATGCTTGTGATAAAAAAAAAAAAGAGTTTTGGTAAATATAAAGAGATTGGTTTCATTGTGTTTCGGATTCAAATTTTTTTTTGGTACCAAAAATTATTTTTTTAATCGGAATATCTAAAAACTGAATCTAGATATCGAAAAAACTGTGAACCACAAATCTAGAACTTCCATGATTTAATCAAACAAAAAGAATTGAAATCTTTAAAATCTAAGAAAGAGAGAGGATTGCACTTCAACAAGCAAACCATTTAAAATGAGACTATTCAAATGTCATAAACAAAAAAACTACGTGGAAATTTCCTCGATCCAGTGGTTTGATAGAAAATTTATTAATATTTCTACATCTACATGTGTGGAATTCGAGTCCCAAAAAATACAAATTATAACGGAGACAAAATTTAAAGAAGATTTTCAGCGTGGTGTAAAAAAAAAATTATCTAAAATAGTCTCGTATGTTAAGACTAACATTGTTCGTAGTATAATCGTCCGCTTAATTGTTCTCCTAATTTGTTAAAAAAAAAAAAAAAAGACTTCCATAGTCAAGCGCAGTAATTATATGTACTCTCTCTCTATTTCTCAGGTCTTTTGATATTGAATCATTTAACTTGCATCATATTTTAACACCCCCACACTTTTTTGGAAAATGCAACTTCATATCGCATATTGAATCAACTAAAAAATGAGATTTAATATGAACAAAAAGACAAGACACAAGTACATCGAAAGTAAATGCCTTTTATTTCATTCACATTTGCATTGCATCACATATTTATTGGTACTATTGTCTTTTTTCCGCAACAAGCTATTCTACATTTACATATTTACCCATTTGGGCCCAAAATATACAGGCACAAGTATTCTTCACATGCTTCTTTCTATTATCTTTCCCACATTTTTACCCATTCACATCTACACAACACTATGATGTTAAGCTTTCCTTTTTTAGATTGCTTTATACCATTATAGACATATATATATGTACATAGATATACCCTCCCAAACTACTAGTGATTGTTATTATTAGCATAAAGACTATATATATTACCATTTTTTTTGTTCTTAGTATTCTATGATTAGTCCTCCAAAAGGAGCACGGTGCGGAATTCCCTTCCTTCGTTTAGCAATCCGACGATTAACGGCTGAGAGAGGCGGTGTTGATGGTGTGAAACTATCATCGTTCTTCTTGAGCCTCTCGATACTAGTACTGCTGTACGAATCATCAGAATCTGAAAGATGGTTCGTCCAATCCTTTCGTTTCCTGTCAAAGTTCTTCGAGATCCCAGAGATCTAATTAAACACAATATAAAAAAAAAAAAAAAAAAGATCAAAATTCAGAATTTGAAATGTTTTGTTTTTGCTAGGGTTATGTTAGTAATTGTCTCTTAAAAACAAATATGAAATATGTTGAAAGCCATGGAAAAACAAGTTAAGAAAATGAAAAGACCTTTAAAAATGGGATTTAACTTAAGGACTAAGCTATAGATTGACTTGGAATTTTCTCCTCTATTTTCTCTCGTCAACCCAAATGCTATTATTTTTTTTTTTTTTTAACTCTATAATTTCTTGAAGTTGCTATCATTGCCCCATATTTTTCTCGCCCACCCAACAAGAAAAACTCTTAATTTTTAAAGTCCTTTTCTCAATACCCATCAAACAAGGATTAAAGAATAAAAGACGGTCCAAACACAAAATCAATATAATTAAGGAAAATTATTGAATTGAATAGTAGTTAGATTACCTATTCAACAATAAGTTTAAACTAACTAGACTTTTTCTATATAAATTAGCCTTTGATTATATATGTTTATCTAGTTAATATACTCCACAAGTAAATATATACATTTATAGACCCCAAAAATTTGACAAAAACTAGAGATTACAACTAGATTTTTTTTTCCCGCATTTCCACAACCAAACAATACACAACTAACACCTAAACCATTTAAAGATTGAAAACAATTAACTCTTTTTTTTATTTGATTGTGATAAGTTTCAGAATTTGTTTACCTTGCAACCAAGAGAGCAGAATCTGAAGGAATCAACGAGACTTCGATAACAGACTTCACAGGTATTGATTACACCTTTCCCTGGTCGAGGTTGAGGTCTCTCGTTCAAGAACACAACCTTAGCACTGTTTATCACATATGTCTGAACTCCTGTTATGTCCAGAAATTTCTGAATCTCTGATACTCTTATCACATCGTGATACGACGATCTCCTTATCTGTGAATCATAATCAAAACATTCTCAAAATCAGAATCAGTGAATCACCAAGAAAAAACCAAAATATCTCGGGAAAATTTCCTCAGTGAATAACATATTCTCTCTTTTTTCTATCTCTCTCAGTAAAAAGCTCTAAACTTTATGGTTTCTGAAAGTGGAAAGAATCTGAAAAGAAACAGAGAGAGAGAGAGAGAGAAAAGAAAAGGACGAACCTGAATGGCATGGTGATCCTTGTGGAAGGAGAGACAAAGAGAACAGAGAGGACCATTGGTACAATCTAAACAGTACATGTTACACTCACTCTTGTGTGAATCTGCGTGTATTTTACATTGTACAAAGAATTTCTCTCGAAGCAAAGGCTTTAACCATTGAGGCCACCTTTTATTCGTTTCTTCTTCAAATCCCTGTAAGTAACCACAAACAAAATCTCAAAACAGAGTCTTATAGAACAGAGTCGAATCTCAAAGTAGAATCAATTTAGAGGACGAAAGAGTTGATTTTAAAGATAACCCATTTGGGGAAAAGGAAGATTTGATCAAAGCTGGAGAAAAAAAACAGCGTTCTTGGTGGAATTTGAATCGATTTCTTAAAAAAAAAAACAGAGCATTTATAACCAAACTAAAGAGAACCCATTTGAAGAAACTCAAATCTTGCTTCTGTTATTACCATGATGATTGAAGATTCTTGTGTTTTGTTGGGATTGATTTCTCTGACAGTAGCTTAGCTTTGTTGATGATTCGCTTCGATCGCCAAAGTTTTTAGTGAGAGAAAGTAGCAGAGGAGAGAGAGAGATGCGCGTGTAGAAACAAGAGCGAAGAGGCGTTCTTATCCGCACAAAAGTCGACAACTCCGAACCTGAAAACCGAACCTAATTAATATACCCGAAGCTGAGACTCTTTGCTTTTGCTACGGAGGGGTTCAATGAACCGAACCCACCTCTCTCACTTTCCTTCTTTCTTCTTCTTTTCACATTTATTTATTTGTTACTAATTTAATTTCTTGATTTTAATTTTATTTTCTTGTTCATTACCCCCACTTTTTTAACGTAATGGGAGCCTAATCAAAATATCCCATCCAAATCTACTTCGAGATGGAGACATGAATATAAAAATCATAATCTAATCAAGAGAAAAAGAACTGTTTTTAAATCGTCATTAATGAACAGTAATTGTAATTATTGTTGGTTTGATTAAAGGAATTTACACGTTTAGCACAACTTTACACTGTGTTTATTTTACTTTCTAATAGTACTACTGCAATTTGAAAATATCTTTATATGAATTATGATTTTAAGTAGAAATGAACAAAATAAAGTCTTATAATAATCGTGTAATTCAACGCCCCAACATTTTGTTTTTAACCCAAAAAAATTGAGCCGAAGCTCTGCTAATTTTTCAAAAATGTGATTGTTAATAATTTATTCAGTAGGATTTTTAATGGATTTAAAATGAGATATTATTTCGACTAGTTAAATAAAATAAAGTATTTTTGCTTAGAATCGAATTCGATGAAAAACGGGTTTACATTTTATCTCTAATTTTTTACCATTTGATTTGTCGGTTTTTTTTATTACTATGGACTATGGAGGATCGAGTTCCACTTCCACCCACTATAATTCTATTTTAATTTTTAAAGATTTAACGGATAACTTAAGTGATAAAAAATAATCTGTTATCCTCATAATACATGGAATAATATAAATTATAATATATGGCTATCCCATTATCATAAAAAAAAAAACCAATCTGTATACAGTCTTTCAGTGGTTCTTTTGTATCAATAGTAAACCGGCCAAAAACTATTGTGTACCAGAACATTTTCAGGTCATAGTCAAATCGAAATTAAACTTCTACCAAATAAATATGACTATAATCACCTCACTAATGGATATCTACGAACAAAAATCTACTAAAAAGAAATCTAAATATATAAAATCAAATTTGCTCTATGTGTATAAATGTCACTAATTATGTATAGTTGGCATTAATTTTATGTAATGTGATGATGCCAATTTTATATGCATATTAATTTAGTGGATGTGAATGTACATTGAGAAAAGAAAGATAATGACAACCCTAATCAATGGACACTACTATTATCTTATTTATTTTATGGTTCTACAAAAAAATATACTTATTTTGTCATAATACTATTCTTTTTAAGTGTTCTAGTTTTATCCATCAACCCCCTTTATTTAATAGTGACAAAACGTATCCGTAGTATATTTATAATACTTTCATAAACATTATCTTGTGTGATTTTTTCTTTTTGTCATTTACAATTCATTCACATATGCAATATGTCAAATTTTCGTAGCAATGGTAGTACATATCATTCAATTCCCACTTTGTTCACATCTTAAGCCAACATGTACTCCTATATAAATCGTTTTGCCATAGACGCATTTATTAGATTTCATCATTTCACATAGCTCTATAGCCCTATTAATTAAATTTGTTTTTGAAACAATGTTGCTACTGTCATTTCAAAAAAATAAATAAAACAATGTTGCTACTGTGTCGAATCAAGAGGGGATGAGTCTTGGATGAAGCAACAGAGAAACTTTTAAATGGATTGGCTAAGTTTTCAACTAATCCAACCCATTTAATAGTGAATTATAGCGTAGACTAGCTCCTTTATTTATTTTATATTGTCTAATTCCAATTATTTGAGGGTCTGGTTTAAGTCAATCGTCTACGGTTTATAATACTACATAATATTTATATTATTATTAAAAAATCTTTTAATAAGGATTTTTTAGGCATCTCAAACAGGTTAATCCGGTCCGGCCTGATCCGGCCCGATCCAAAACCCGTAAAACCCGTCTATATATAAGCCCGGTACAAAAAATATTAGGATCTATTTTTCAAAGTCCGGTCCGGTCCGAACAGGACTACAAGATTTTATGAATTTTTTCGTATTTATATATAAATAAAAATAAATTAAAAACAAATATTATTTACCAAAATAAATCCAAATTTAAATAACTACCAATATATTTTTATCAAAATCCAATTTAACTAAAAAAAAGTGTGACCAAATGAATGCAAACGTCAAATGAATTCAAATAACTATAAATAAATAGTACTGTCAAATAAAACATAAGCAAAATACCAAAAATCCAAATAGTAGAATAAGAGTTTTTGGTCAACAAAGTACATATATATAAATTATTTTAATTAATTTATCTTTAAACAAAATTTATTACTAAATTTATAAATTATATGTTTATTTTTAGGATTTCTACGCCGATCCGAGCCCAACAGGACTAAAACCCAAAAACTCAATAGTTCGAGTGGATTTAGCCCGAAAGACCCGATTTTTTTTAATTTATATATTCAAGCCCGAATCTATTTTTAAAAGCTGAGCTTCACATTTTGATTCTAATTGATATGGCTAGGATTTTTATCTATTTTTAGTCCTTTGCCGGAAATAGACGACAAAATACCTAATCAGAATACATATTACATGTTTATAATTTTCTCTGTCTCCTATTAATTGGTCCACCAATTAATGGTAATATTATATTTCTATCCAATAAATATATACTAATATTTGTGATGCAGACATTTTGTGAACATACTTTAAAATACAGTTTATATTTGTTTTCACCTAAATTGACCGTGAGAGATTGATAACTTTATGGCTCTGAACGTACATTTGTAGAGTAAATAAGAGAAAGAATAATAAATGGAGTAAATGTTAAAAGTTAGCGCTTATTTTTCTTTCTCTAAAAGATAGTGGGATAATCATAATACCATTGTTTTCATGCCCGACTCGGTCGGTCTGCCGATCCAACCGCGACCCGATCAATATTACAGTTTGAGTTTGATGGTAAAATCCGCTAATTAAAAACCAGTAGAATCTTAGAAAATCTGCTATTAACCAGCAAAAATGGTTGGTTGAACCGGCTGTTTGGGTTTTAAAAAAACTTTTTTTAAGTTTTTCGGGTATTATTATATTTTTTTTTGTTTAGTTTAAATTTTGAATGTTCACTTGTGGTTTTTATTAGACATTTCATACTCTTTGATATTTAACATTATTCTTCTAAATTTTAGACATAAACTTATTACAAAGAATTTTATTCGTTGATTGTTAAATCAAAGGAAAAAAGCTTTAAAACTTTATTTTTTGTATTTGTTAGTTAGGGTATGTATTTTTTCTTTATATATTTAGACAATATATATATACATATATAACTTAATTATTTTTTATCTTCGGTTGGCCCATAGTTGGACTGGTGATTCGATTGATAATTCGGTTCACTGTCTGGGTCGGGTTAAAAATATTTATGGATTCTAACTAAAAATTATTAAATTTTTAGTGTTTTTTTAAATAAAATAACACCTTTTATTTATCCAAAATATTTTAACCATTAAAAAACTAGTTAGTACATAGAAAAGTGAAAACATACAAAATTCAAAAAACCAAAAATACAATAAAATTAATTAGTTGTACATAGAAAAGTGAGAACATCACTTAATAACAAACAAAAAAAAACCTCTTCGAACATTATATATTTACAAACCTAGGGAGTATAGAACAATTCCCACCTGTGTTACTCAAATTTATTTTCAGCTCAATTATTTAGCTGAAAAAAGAGTAATACACATTATATTACTTGATACTACAAAAGCTAAGTACATGAAACAAATTCATGCCAGACTTCGATGGTTGTGGTAATTAATCACGAAAATACGTGTTTTGATTATATTGAAATGAACACACAGAATATTGTCAGATCTTTATCGATTTCCACGTAACATTTAGTATTGTTGTGTATACATAATATAACGTGCAACTTGTGGTTGGTGGTATGACCAAAGAAACTTTTCGAATAAATAATGTATCTTTCGGCTTCATTTCTAAGATTTTAAGATATAAAATGTAGACCCAAGCAGGTCAAATTATCTACAATATATAATCATTTCACTTGATTGTTATCTCTATGTACTAAGCTGTGAATGGTAAACATATGAGAGTAATTGGAAGTAAAATGATGGAAAGTAATTGGGAGTAACATGGAGTAAATATTTTTTTGTTATCAAGTGTTTTGCTTTTTTGTTGGCTAAAATAGTGGAAAGTTTACTCTACTTGTAAGGATCCACATAAGTTTTCTTTTACTTTTTTTTCCATCATTTTACTCTCACATGTTTACAGTTCAAAACCTATATTTTTTTCTAAAAAACTGAAACTTGTTATATCTATGTACCAAAGTAAATAAATTTGGCATATACGTTTTCATTATTCACACCATCCTTTAAATCGTAATGACGTTTTCTTTCTTAAAACGGTTTATAATGACCGACAAATTTAAAGTTTAATGCAAATAAGTTTTATACTTATTTAACTAACATATTTGACACATAATTGCCTTGCTAAATACTCCATTTAGGTGTCACTTGAGGAGATAGAAAAGAGTTATTCGTCCTCCCATCAGACAAAGCTCTTGGTCTGGATGGTTACAAAGGTGAGTTTTTCAAATACTGTTGGAGAATGAATGTTAAAGATTGATATGAAAAAAGCTTTTGATTCGATTGACTGGAGCTTTATCCTTGATACTCTAAAAGCTACAAACTTCCATCCCTCTTACATCAGGTGGATCCAACAATGTATCTAAACAACCAGGTTCTATGTGGCTGTGAATGGTGAACTCTGTGGATATTTCAAGGGTACTAGAGGTATTCGACAAGGAGGATCCCCTATCTCCCCCACTGTTTGTGATAGGTATGGATGTATTCTCTCGACTCCTTGATATTCGGTTTGCCGCTGGTCAGATTGGAGCTCATCCTAAAGCAACAAACCCAATGGTATCTCATCTGGTTTTTGCAGACGACATGATGGTCTTCTTTGATGGCTCTCAATCATCTCTAAATGCAATAGTGATTCTCCTCAATTATCTCTCATCAGTCTCTGGTCTTACAATGAACACAAGTAAGACTTCATTATTTATAGCAGGCACTTCCCAGGCTGAAAAAATCTCTCTAGCGGCTTCTTTTGGCTTCACTCTAGGCTCTTTACCAGTTCGGTATCTAGGACTACCTCTTCTTCCTCGGAGAATGTCTAAGCTGGACTATGCTCCCTTGATAGAGAGAGTTAAAGCTAGGCTGCACTCATGGACCTCCATACATCTTTCTTTTGTTGGAAGAAGGCAGCTAATTTCCTCAGTCATTCCAAATATTATTGCTTATTGGTGTGCAACCTTTGTACTCCCCAATAAATGAATAAAAGATATCAACAAGCTGTGTAGGAAATTCTTATGGTATGGGAATCCATACACTTTAAGTAAAGCTGCAGGCAGTTTGCTCCAAATAGTGAAATAGTCACAAGTTTGCTCCCCTAAAGTTACATGCGGTTTAGGGTTGAGAGACCTATCTTCTTAGAACAAACTCTTTGGACTTAAGTTGATTTGGTTTCTCTTCTCTAAATCAGAGTCTCTCTGGGTTGCTTGGTGCATGAAAAACAAGATGGGCATGAAATCATTCTGGAGTTTGAGCCAATGGTGGTTCTTCTACCTGGTCACAACTCCTCAAGCTAAGACCGATTGCTGAGAAGTTCATCACAAGTACAATGGGTAATGGGATGGACTGCTCTTTTTGGTTTGATGAATGGACTCCTTTTGGTAGGCTCATCTCCTTTATTGGGCAGGAATGGCCGAGGATTTATAGTCAAGATGTGTGGAGAATGGGGATTCGTAAACTCAATGCTCCTTATGTAGGCTTTGGTACATGGGCAGTCTTTCTAAGATGGCTAAAGAGGAGTTACCCTAATGCTGCTGAAAACAACTTGAGGCTTTAAATCTATGCTCTGTAGAAACAAAAGAATGATCACATCTTCAACAACATTGCTCTCCGTGCTGAGGATTTGTTTAAGAAGGTAGATAGAGGTGTCCGAAATTCTTGTCTTACTCGTAAGGATAGACCAAACTTCTCAGAAACTCTAGGTATATAGTTCAGAGGTATTTAACATCTATTGTAAGTTTTTTTTTTCTATACCTTTATGGTTTATGGCCGAAGGTTTTTTTTCTATACCTTGAAGTTCTAACTGGATACTATTGGCGATTGCTTTCATTTGTGCCATTTGTTTAGGGATTTGACTTGAAGTTCTAACTCGATATTATTGGCGATTACTTTTCGTAATTATAGTCATTTCTTTTTAAAAAATGTAATTGAAATAAAGTTGGAAAGAAGGAATGTATTATCAATGCGGTGGCAAAAGATTGCAATAATAGGATAGTGTTTATGGAATTCCATATTTAAATTTTCTAAACTGAATTATTGAATTAGACGGAAAACAGATAAAGAGGAAAAATAAACTATTTTGGGCATTGATCAATGATCATATGTCGACCAGAGAAGATGATCTGGATGTATTGCCACGTGTCGGAATCTTAAAAAGCAAAATGTGTGTGTTATAATTTGTCGCGTAGTGTGGGCGAAGAAGATTCAGCAACTTGTGTGGAAGTGGAACTGAAGAAAGTGGCATTGTGACTTTTTAATGCCACGTGCGCACAAAACCCATTTGTCCTCTTTTTGTCTTTTTTTTTATTTTCCTCCACTTTCTATTTCTTTTTCATTAACGTAAAATTACAATCACTTCCCAAGTTAAAAAAAACAAAATAAACTAAACTATACATTATTGTAGAAAAAGTATATAACGGAACCAAAACTAAATTTCTAATATACAAAGTAAAAAAAATACATTCTTCACTTATTTTTCATTAACTCTACATATACTATTTTGTTATTTCACCATATTACTATATCGCCTACTATAATTTATACAGTTGCTTAAATGTCTAATTTTGAGAATTTTTTTTTTTCTATATAGCTTAGCGGAAACATAATTGTTGACTTTGACAAAAAAAAAAAAGACAAAAAAAATGGTTAGCTTACATAATTGTTGGCTTTGACAAAAAAAGAAAAAATAAAACATATTCTTTAAATGAAAAAATATGTTTTTAGCTTGAACATTTGGGCTCTCCAACTAAAATAAAGGATCCATATATGGGAAGGTTTTGGTACACATGTGAATGAAATGTTAATTTAAATACCCAGCAACAAAGCCCATATGTGAATGAAATGTGGTTGATAAAAAGCCCAAAATATCAAAAACCCAATTCTTGTGAAGGAAGGCAAAAATATTAACTTACTAAATAATTGTTCCGTTCATAGATTTTCAAATGTTTAATTTAATGTTAAAAAGTTTATTTATGAAAAAATGATGAAAAACTTAACCTTAGATTGAAAAATACAAACTAATTTCAACCATAACCAGATGTGCTAAACCAGCGAAAAATACTTTATTAGTTCATAACCTTAAATTTTAAACATGATTCAATTTTTGTTGTCAAGAAACAAATGTCAGTTTTGAAAAGATTCGAGATCATGCGTTCAGATTAATTTCCAATTTTATACAACAACTTTGACCTAATTTCACTTTTTGGCTTAGAAACCAAGTGGCTATGATCTAAATATTTAGTTGGTGAGGTCACTTTCTTTGCAAGTAAGCTTGTCTCCATAACTCGGAACTGTCTTTATCTAAGCACATACATGCTTTCATTTCTACACGTCAAATATTTTGATTCGTTCACTTGTGAAATCCATTTTCATATTTTCATATTTTCAACATAACTCGATCTAAAATATCTTATTCAAAATTTCAAATTTAAAAAGTCTATTAAATTTTTCTCTTAAAATCCCAAAAAATTAGATTTTTCGAATTTTTCAGTCCAAACAATTGAACTGAAACAAATTTCATATTAGATAAAAAAGAAACTATATTATTTTACACAACATTTTATGTCGTTATAATTTAAGTAACTAGCTTGATTTTGACCCAAAATATATATATATATATATATATATATCAACACTAAATTTTAATCAATATCCCTATGTGAATTTAATTGAGAAAATTACAAAAATACCACTTTTTATGTGCACATTTGCAAAAATAAAGGGGTGTTCATTTGCAAAATGCCACTAATTATAGATTTTTAAACTCTATATCTCAAAATTCTAAATACTAAAAAATGTTTTGACCTTTAAACGCCCATAAACCCTCGTAACTAAACTCTAATAGAATATATTTAACCCAAACATAAATAATATGAAGAAAAAATAATTTTGAAAAAATGGCAGTTTTGTAGGGATTTCAAAAGCGTGGCGTTTTTGTAAAGTGGCACTTGAAAAATGATATTTTAAAAAAATTTTCAATTTATTTAATTTAGCCTATTCAAATATATCAATATTTTGAAATTGAAACAATTTTCCCTTTCGAAAATCCCGGTTCAAAAATTTTCAATTTTGCTTCGGTTAATTAATAAAGTAAAGTCATTTCGAAGTCCAAAGTCATGCCACACGTGAATGAACTTAATGGTTCCAATACTGATGGCATAACCGTAATTAAATATCAATCCCAGGGAGCTGTTTAAACGAGCTAATCAAAACGCAGCGATTCATTAATCAAAATAAATGATTCGACGACACTTATAAGTTAAACCATATGATTAGTCTAGTAAACCAAACGCCGTAATAATTTAACCGTAGTTAAAACGCAGAGTAAAAAAATGGCTTTATAAAACCTCTCTCCTTCTTCTTCCTCTCAAAATTCTCTCACTCCTTCAAATTCCCGAGAAAGTGAAGAGAGAAAACGCAAGAAAAGTTTAGCAAAAAAAAAAAAAAAAAGCAAGAAAATAATTACTCCATGGAGGAAGATGGTTTCTCGCAGTGTACCAAACACTTTTCGAAACGCGGTTATTTTAGCGGCGGAGGCGTTTGTCCGTTTTGTCTCCACGAACGTCTCTCTTCTCTTTGTCCTGATTGTGCTCACGTTCTTCCCTGTTCGTGTAGTTCACGCGCCGCCGCGTATTTCTCTCCGTCATCTTCTTCGTCTTCTTCGTCTTTCTCTCTCTTCGCCGGAGATATCGGAGTTAGTTTCACCGGACTTGGATCGGTGGGTCGAGTCGCGAGTTTGATGGAATGCGAACCGGCGTTTCGGAGATCGAAATCGATGGCGGTTCCGATTAAACCGGATACGGTTAACGATTCCGGTTTAGAATCGGATCGTGGTAGGAGCAAGAAAACGTCGTCGTTTTGGAGGTTGTTTATGGGAAACAGAGGAGATAATAATAAGTCTCCGGCGATTATGAGGAAGTCGAGATCAGTTGTTGCAGTTGCCGGAGAAACGAGATTTTCGCCGGCTCCGGTGACCGGAAAGGGTAAAGGTTGGAACTTTCCGAGTCCGATTAAGGTTTTCCGGCAATCGAGAGTCTCGAAGATGATATTTCCACAACGGTCTCCATTGTATAGAGGTTGAGATATTTTCATTTTTAGTTATCTTTTGGATTATTTTTGTTTTAAGTATTTTTTTTCCGCAAATTATTAGTTTGATCAGTTTATGTTTTCTTAAGCTCTTGTATTAGAAAGAGGAAGAATTAGTAATTTTCTTTGAATTGTTTTTTTTTATTTATTGTCAATGGTTCTTATTTCTGTAAATTGTGGAATGGTAAATTTATGTTTAGTCATTCTGCAAATTCAGTGAGTCAAATTGTAAAATTTATAAACATTATACAATTTTTTTTTTATTTTTAAACCAAAACAATCTGTTTAATAATTTTGAAATTCCATTTGATAGATAGTTTGTTCATTAACTTATAATTTTTGTTCTTTTTGAAATTCCAAACCTGCTCTGTAATGTCATTTTCGTTTAATTTTGACATAAATTTGCAAATTGGGTAACTTTCTGACTGCAAACCTTGGAGATATTGTTTTTCAAACAAAAAAAACTTGGAGATATTATAGTTTATTTTTTCAGCGGATATTATGCAGATTTTTAGGAATGAGGAGCATGTTTGGATTAGTTTTTCTTAAAAAGATTAATAATTAAAATATTAGTTGAGGGATTATGGAAATATACTGGGTGATTTGAGTGAGATTTCGACAGGCTTGATGTATATATGTTGGTGACTGGCCAATTTTGGTTGTTAAAGATTGGATTAAAAGGAGATTTTCAGTAGAAGAAAATGTGATTTGGCCAGCTAAAATATCTAATATGTTGTAAAAATAAAGATGAAAAGTTTATACCCGATGGAAATTGTGTATCCGATGGAAATTGCCCGATGAAATTGTGTATCTCAAAGATATGAAAGAAGAGATTAAAGTTGAGAGAAGAAGTTTTAGAGAGATTTTGTATATTGAGTTATGAATTGATCATTTACAAAGATGTGATGCATCCTTTATATAGAAGGAGAAAGTGATGATGGAATTCACACAAAAATATTTTATAAAGATAGTGCAATTGTTTGGTGAAGTGCAAATGTTTGGTGAAGTGCAAATTCACTATTGTAACACTCCCCCTTGAAGACCAGCGTCACTATTATCTCTTGCTTTACGTATTAGTTGCCTCGTTGAAAACCTTTCCAGGAAAAACCCCGTGGGAAAAACCATAGTAAGGTAAAAAGAGTACAACCACGTAAGCTCCCCCTCGAATGATCAGGTGTCATCTTGTAAATCACGTTGATGACGCATTCCATTGTTATGGACATGTTTCCTGAATGTAGTGGTAGGTAATGACTTTGTGAAGAGATCAGCGGCATTGTCACATGATCGAACATACTTGACTTCAATGACTTTAGCCTTATCAAGTTCCTGAGTGTATGAAAAGAACTTTGGAGGGATATGTTTGGTTCTATCACTTTTGATATATCCTTCTTTTGTTTGGGCGACACATGCAGCATTATCTTCATATAAAACGGTTGGTTCCGTATTTACATGGATTCCACTGCTTGATTGGATGTGTTGGCTTATTGATCTCAACCATACACATTCCTACTTGCCTCATGGGGCGCAATGATTTCAGCATGATTTGAAGAAGTAGCTACAAGTGTTTGCTTCTGGGAACGCCATGATATAGCGGTGCCTCCGACCGTGAAAACATATCTTGTTTGTGATCTCGCTTTGTACGGATCTGGAAAATATCCTGCATCATTCTTCTTAGAAGTTCTACGTGTTCTTTGTTGCCTCGTTAAAAACCTTGTCATGGAAACCCAGTGGGACAAAAACCATGATAAGGAGAAAAAGAGTACAACCACGCTCATCATCATATAACTCCTATAAAATATCACATTCATGAGATGCATTATATATATATATATATATATATATATATATATATATATATATATATATATATATATATATATATATTCCACTATTTTAGGAGTTTTTGTGTGCTCTTATGTTGTATTGTTAAAAACCTTATCATGGAAAAATCTAATAAAACAAAAAACATGATAGGATAAAAATAGTACAGCCACGCATATCATTATCATTCTCCCCCTGGAAATGCATCGTCTACCAGAGATACATTCCAATAATTCATACTCTCAGCTATGTCATGTAGTGTATGAACATGAAAAGTGAATGCTTAACATCTGAATATGTAGGCAATGAATCTTGAAAAAAAAACCCGTATTTCATGTTGTCAACAGACATACATGTGACCATCTTCTAGATGCGTCAAACTGATACATAAAGTATCAAAACAGCCCGCAAAGTGGATGAATAGATTAACATATATCGCCATGTATTCTTTCCAAGAATACAAGAGATTCATTTCCAACATTGGCTAGTGATGGCCGAATTATGAGTTTTTATTGAGAACATGTCTTACATGTAAACTCTCCTGATTGAAAAAGCTTCTAGTTTTCCAATGGATGGCCATTTGAATTTTACACAAATCTTCTTATCATGACTGATCCTGAAATGTCCTGGTCTCTCTTGTCAGACATTAAATGTACGAGTAAACTTCTGGTTCACTGTAACATAGGACTCAGTCATATTTATTTTGTGCATTATAATCTGGAAGATGTCATTGGTAACTCTACCAATGTATTATTTCCCTCTGATATTATACAACAATATTCAATGTCATTCTTATTCATACTTTCAATATGATATCCGTTTTCAGGATATTTCTGAAACTCAACAAGTTTCAATATGAATTGGGAGAATATAAATGTATCATCATTTATCTCAAACTTTATCCCCTTGGGATTGATAACATGACTCTTCCAAAGTTCATGATGATCTTTGCATTATCAGATATAGTACTCATGCTTTTAGCAGAGTCTCTTAATTTGAGATCGGAAAAATTATTTTGATCTCTAAGTATTTGTGCGTTGTCGCACTGTTTGTTAGACATATATCTCCGTCTTTGATCTCAAATTGTGACATCTCCTTTTGGAAGATTCACTGAACAGAGACTTAGTGAATAAACTCATATGATCTTCATATAATCTCTCGGTTCATTGAACATCTAATCCTTCCTGTTCACATAAAAGGTCACTTTTCATCTATTTGGGTTTCTGGCCCAAATTCTTTTACGTACAATCTTCTAAACATTCGATTGTACTTACGAGTTATTCATATTCTCTTTAAAAACTATTTTGGCTTTCTTTTGAAAGCACATCGTATACCTCTTAATATTTTATACATGAGGTATCACTATAAGTTATTTATATAACATATAGAAATTTGGTACATCTTAACCAAAATAACATTTCCTTTAGAAATGCTTAGATGTAAGTTTTATGTAAATCCTCTTTGGATTTTCAGATAACATCTCTTTCACTAGATGTTTGATTTTGGAATACCTGAGGACAATGTTGTCCTTCCAAAGTCTCTGATTCCAAAATATTTTCATTATACTACGATAACTCTTCAGGAGTTTCAATCGCGTAGAGTTCTCGAGAACATAATAATGATATCATTAATCTCTCTAGGATTATTCATAGAAATGTTGAGGCGCAATCTAAGTCAATGTCCATTCATTCTCTTGGACAAACCTTTTAATGTTTGGACTTCTGGTCCAAAAACTCCTCGTTTGTCAAACGAGTATAATACAGACTTGATTGCCTCTTTATAACTTATTGGCCAATATTAATCACATCGCGCTTTCTTGTTTATATTGTGTCGACATTTATTTGATCTTTGGTTCTCTCGTTTTATCGTATTGACATGGTCGATATCTCTTTATCATTTACAATGATAATATCTAGGTACCTGATTTCATTATTAACCATATCAACGATCTCTTTACTCCTCCTGAGGAGTTTAATCCTCCTTTTATTTGCTCCATTTTCTTTTCGAGGATTTTCTTTATCTTTGGAACCAAAGTAGTCTATCACGTCTTCTACGTGCTATAAACTTAACAGATTCTCCTTCAGAGTTATCTATTCTTATTGGAGCATTTCAGCTGTAATATGAGATTTTACTTTTCTCTTAAATGAATTATCTTTTAAACTTTCAAGTTCATACTAATGAGGATCTTTGATAATTCTTTTCTTGAAATCTCATCCATCAGCTCTTTAATTGATTTGCAACATACTTTCGAATAGTGATCCTATTAAACTTTTTGAAATCCATGTTCAATATTAACTTGCTTAAGGATACCAACTATTCAGTCATTTTTCCATGAATTGTTTTTCATCAAAATGATGATTGCAAATCCAGCAATAAGCTCATCTCCACTTGACGGCTTAATATATTACATGCATGACTGCATGTTCTATGCCAAATCATAGAGATTAAAATTCACCATAATATATCTTTGCAATCCCTTGGACTTGCTTTACAAATTAAATCACTATGCTCATTTCGAATGTGAACATAATCTTATTTATGTTCTCTATCTTGACATATAGTAAGTGATAAACTTTAGGATGCAAAATCAGCAAAAATGATCAAGTTTTGGGATATAAGCTCACCAAAGTTATCAACTTACTTGTGGGATTCTTTAATTCTCTCCCTCGAGATAATAACTCTTCTAGTTCATTATCTCGTACAGAATCTCACTTTAGGATCAATAACATATCCATCTTGGATCATGTGTTTTATCTCGGATCCTTTAAAATACCAATAAGGAATTCTTTATACCCTTTTCAAGACAACTGGCTCATTCATCCAAACCGAATCTCACTTTTGGATTAATTACGTTGGGTATAATTCTGGAGATTAAAGAACTCAACCACCATATCTAATGAGCTCTTTTGATATAAAAACATGGTGACTCATCTATGAATCTCTCATGATGGCTTTATTTTCGCTTAAGACATGCTATGTGGAAAACTTCTGGTTTTCACATGAATTTCAATGATAATTTATATCATTGCTAAATTTGGACAGCATAACTGCTCATAATTTTTTTTCTTTTAAATCACGTAGTAAACTTCTGATTTACTACCATAACGATTCAGTAAACTTCAAGTTTACTATATATTTTGCTATCCTTATTCTTTGTATGTACGATTACATACAAGCATGTCTCAGCCATAATGCTTTTCAGAGCATTCGTTCTTTTATAGCGTTTGCACTGTCCAATATTATATTGACAACGATTCCCGTTGGTTTAGAGAAGTATTTTCTATGTCTCAGAATAGTGTGTGTTGTTCCACTATCTGGTATGCAAATTTCTCTAGTATTTCTTTCGGAAATCATTCCGTTTGTTTTCGGTCGATCTGTCGCTCTACCGATGGTTTGACAGAAAATTGGATCGATCGATCCTCTTTAGGATTGGTCGATCGATAGACCAAAAAAAATGAAGATGATGGATGGATCGATCGATCGACATTTGATTTCCGAAAACAAATAAAAAATATTATTATGAGAAATATGGTTTTAGAAACCTATTATAGTAAACATTACAACATAAAAGAGTAAACCGATATTGATGATAAACTCTTCGCGAGTAAACTCTCCGGCGAAGAGACCATAAATAACGATGAGAAATAAACCGATAATAAAAGCTAAAAACAACCGAAACATTTTTCTTACAAAAAAATAAGAACTAAAAATATTTTCTTGTAGAAGAGATTTTGAAGGAGATAAAAATGTTTGAATGATTTTGAAAAAGTGAAATATGAGTGTATTTATAGATTCAAAATTACTGTTCATAGCCGTTACTAGCCGTTTTTAAAAGTGAAAAATTTGAAAAAAAATTTGAAATTTTTCTTTGTGACCGTTTTTAAAAAATCGGTGGAAAAGAAAAATTAATTTGAAAATATTTAATAATCAATCAGATAAATTTACCAGTTTCAGATAAAATATCAAATTTATAAATAGGTGGTTAAATATTTTGTATAATAATCATAAAATATAAACAAGAATTTGATAATAGAGTTATGGTGACAGAGTCATTCACGTTAATTAAATAAATAAATTATGGTGTGAAAACAACCATGAAATAAATTGCTTGAAATGAATAAATAATTAAAGCAATAAATAAATAAATTATGGTGTGTAAAACAACCATGAAATAAATTGCTTGAAATAAATAAATAATTAAAGCAATAAATAAATAAATTATGGTGTGTAAAACAACCATGAAATAAATTAGTATGTCAGTATGGAGGCGGTAATCCGCACACCGTAATAAAGAATAAAAATGGTGCATAGAGCAGCCATAATAGTTAATATGAAGGCGGTAATCCGCTCTCCATAGGATATAATAATTATGCATATGAAAATTAAAATTATAGAGTGATCGTGCTGATAACGTGTTGTAAAAATAAAGATGAAAAGTTTATACCCGATGGAAATTGTGTATCCGATGGAAATTGCCCGATGAAATTGTGTATCTCAAAGATATGAAAGAAGAGATTAAAGTTGAGAGAAGAAGTTTTAGAGAGATTTTGTATATTGAGTTATGAATTGATCATTTACAAAGATGTGATGCATCCTTTATATAGAAGGAGAAAGTGATGATGGAATTCACACAAAAATATTTTATAAAGATAGTGCAATTGTTTGGTGAAGTGCAAATGTTTGGTGAAGTGCAAATTCACTATTGTAACATAATATATGATTTGACTACTAATCATGGAGCTAATTTATTTAACTCATAATAATCTTTGCCAAGTCTTTTGACCTTCTCTTGCTTCAAACCCTCCACATGTAACGTCGACTTGCTCAATATTGCTACGAATATAATAAACAAGAGTAGGTTTTTTTAGTATATATAAATTTATAGAATTGTAATCGAATTGTAATGGAATTTATAGAATTTATAAAGCAAGAAAATAATGGAGGATGGGAATTGCAAGTATTTTTTTATTTTTTTATTTCGATGTCGAGCAACTCCAATGGGACTTTTTTTTTTTTTTTTTTTTGAAATTTCTAATTTTATATCATTAAACCGGTATTGGACCATAATTAATTAGTACATCGATTAGAATTGATTTAGCGATCCGATCAGCTTCTTCATTTTTGGATCTAGGGACAAACAAACGAAACATCTAATTTCTTGGTAATTTTGTTGATGTCTTGGATGATTCCATAGATTTCTAGGTGCAATCTATCAGATTTGATTAGGTTGATCAATTGTTGTGAATCCAATGCCATTGTGAAGCGTGTGAAATTCCTCATCAAGGCTTGTGTTAGCGCTTCCCTCATTGTCGTGGCCTCTGCCATTAGCGATGACCTGATCTAGGTCTCTGTTGTAGAGCCTTGTGCCACAGTTCGTTTTTGTTAGTCCTTGATGATCCAGCCCAGATCCGTTTTCCATGACGCATCAAAATAGCACCAGAATCCGGAGGTATCCAGTGAAGAGTCGCGGCTGATCTTCTTTCTTACTTTGGTTTGCGCCTGAGGCGAGATCCATTCCGAAGCATCATGGATTGTCTTTGTTATCGTCTCCCTCTAATAGGACTCGAAAACACTAAATTTGGTGTTATTTGATCTCAAATGAGACTTTATATTTCACACTAAAACTTTTTTTAATGTTTTATGAATAGTATCACATATAGTTTGTTTTTCCATCTATTTATAAAAAGTTATGCACAAATTTAATATGAAAAACTAAAAACATAAAAAAAAAATTTCATATAGTTTTCTAAAAAGTAAACTCTACAGAAAAATGCTACCCGAGCAAATAAGTTTTCTGTTATATTCTCATTGTAGATTATTCTATCTATTATGAGAAATATAATAAGTTTAACGCCTCTAAGAATTAAAGAAATAGGATAAATTTTAGCGAAAATTAAAAAAATAGGCTATATCCTTCAGAACTGGTTTTTCAGCTGGGTTTTTCAGTTAGGTTTCTCAGCTGGGCTTTTCCAAGCTAACTGGAGCACTATTGGGCTTGACATAGTCCAAGAGATACATGACTTCTCCAAAACTGGAATCCTGCCAGAATCAGCAAACAACACACACATAAGGCTCATACCAAAGGTAAACAGTCCCACAACTCTACGAGAGTATAAGCCAATAGCCCTGTGCAGTTTATACTACAAGATTATCTTAAAGATGCTGACCAAGAGGCTACAACCACTACTTCAAGACCTGATTTCTGAGAATCAATCGGCCTTTGTGCCAGGAAGGGCTATTTCAGATAATGTTTTAATAACACATGAGGTTTAACACTACCTAAAGACTTCAAAAGCGGTAAAGAGAGTATCCATGGCAGTTAAAACGGACATGTCTAAAGCCTATGATAGATCGGAATGGGATTTTATCAGAACAGTGTTAGAGAAGAAGAGCTTTCACTATTAGTGGATCAACTGGGTCATGCAATGCATTTCTACTGTCTCATATTCCTTTCTACTCAATGGGACAGCTAAAGGCTATGTCAACCCCACAAGGGGAATCAGACAAGGTGACCCCCTGTCACCTTATCTATTCATCCTTTGCAGTGAGGTCTTATTTGGTCTATGTAGGAAAGCGGAAGCTGATGGTAGGTTACCTGGTATCCAGATTGCAAAGGGTTGTCCAAGAATAAATCACCTCCTCTTCGCGGATGACACAATGTTTTTCTGCAAGGCAAACACAAAAAATTGTCACACTTTTGAAGATATTAAGAGAGTATGAAGCTGCATCTGGACAACAAATTAACTGCCAAAAGTCAGCTATCACTTTCTCAGCAAAAATAACACAATATATCAAGAATAGAACCAAGAACTACTTAGTTATTCCAAAAGAAGGGGGACTTGGTAAGTATTTTCGGCTTCCTAAGCATTTTGGTCGTAAAAAGAAGGACCTTTTTAGCTTGATTGTAGACCACATACGACAAAGAGCAGTGAGCTGGTCATCTAAGTTTCTCTCCTTAGCTGGCAAGATGGTGTTACTGAAATCAATTTTGGCTTCCATGCCCATATACACCATGTCTTGTTTCAAGATCCCTGCTGGACTCTGCAAAAGAATTCAGTCAGCTCTTACGCGTTTCTGGTAGAATGGAAATGATGACAAGAAAAAGATGTGTTGGGTGGCCTGGGATAAACTCACCAGATCAAAAAAGGAAGGGGGATTGGGCTTCAAAGATATACATATTTTCAGTGACTCCCTCCTAGCAAAACTGAGCTGGAGACTACTCACCAATCCGACTTGTTTAATGGCTAAAATCCTACTGGGCAAATATTGCAAGCACAAAACTTTTCTGGAGAGTACACCAAGCTCAGCCTCTCATGGTTGGAGAGGTATCATCATTGGTAAATAGCTCCTGAAAAAAAAAACTTGGAAGAATTATCGGCAATGGCAAAACCACATATGTATGAAGAGACCCTTAGCTATCTTTGGATGAACCATTACTACTTGTCGGACCCCCTAACAAGGATGAAATGGATCTGAAGGTGGAGGATCTCCTCTTACCAAATCAGAGCGCATGGGATTCTGAGAAGATAGATAACCTCTTCCCTCACCTCAAGCAGTGCATACTAGCCATCAAACCAAGTTTAACTGGTGTAGAGGACAAATATGCCTGGCTAGGCCAACACTATGATATCTATTCCTCTCAATCTGGCTATCACCTTACAAAAGCTTTACTCGCCCCAAGCCATATACCATCTCCTCATGCCATACAATGGAATTCACTCATCTGGAATATAACAACCTCCCAAAAGCTGAAGCTATTCCTATGGAAAATATTGAGTAAGGCATTACCAGTGGGTGAGAACTTGGCGGCTAGAGGAGTAATGGATCATGTACTATGTACTCACTGTAGTGAGGCCGAGACCTCAAACCACCTGTTCATCACTTGTAACTTTGCCAAACAAGTTTGGTCTTTGGCACCTTTTCAGGAACAATTGGAGATACTATCTCTTGATGATGTGATTTCTGTTCTTGAAAAATCAAAATTTGCGGTATGTCTCCCTCCCACAAGTATCTCCTCAGGTCCCCTAGTCCCTTGACTCCTATGGACTATCTGGATAACACGAAACAACAAGATCTTTAACGGAAGAACCTTTACGGCTGAAGAGACAATCACCAAAGCTATAACCGATGCGAAAGAATGGATATCAGCTAATACCTCTCTAAAGGAAGAAACAGCTCAGATACAGGAGCGCAAGAGACCCGAGATAGATCACGGACCGCGACCATGACATGCTATACAGATGCGGCATGGAGATTAGACTCTCTATCGGCAGGGCTGGGATGGGTCATCCGAGATAACGCATCCAATTCTGCAATTGCCCAAGGACATCGATTCATCTCGTCGGTACGAAGCCCTCTGATGGCGGAGGCTCTAGCTCTGCGGGAAGCCCTGATCCAAATCCAATCAATCCAACAACCGAATCAAATCTCCAAGGATCTGAGCATCGCCTCAGACTCCAAAACTTTGATTAGCCTCATCATTGATCAATGTTTTCATACCGAAATCTATGGAATTCAGTAAGATATCATCAAGCTATCCAAAGATCTCAAAATCGCTTCTTTTTCTTTTGTTTCGCGATCTGGCAATATGCAGGCCGACGCTATTGCAAAACACTGCTTGTATCAGGGCTCGGTTTTATCCGGTTTTAGCCCAAATTCGGTTTAAGTTATCAATCAAAATTTTGACCAAAAAAAAAAAGGCTACATCCTTTAAAATTAAAAAATAGTCTTTTTCTTTATAATGTGAGAAATATTCATTCTTAAATTAACTACAAAAAATCTAATAATGTTTAAAGAGAATATTAGTTAAATTAAAACAAAATTTAATACAAAAACTCAACTAAGAGATTTGGAATCTCCGTGACCGGTATTGGCTTATTCTTGAGTCTGCTTCAGATTCGAACCAATCCAATAGATTTTCAGTTAAACGCATGTAACTCTTCAACCACGTCTTTAAATGACTTGAAATCACTTATATTAGAAAGCTAATTCAAAAACCTATTTCATCATCAATTTTCATCCAATTCTAAGCTGTCTAGGACCTCCATCGAAGGGTAAACTTATGGTTCTTCTACTCTGTCATAAAAATGTCTATATCCTTTGAGTTTTGTCGCTTGGATGATGTTTTTTGCATTTAAAGATGATTATGATTTACATATAGTTTATCCATTTTGAATTTTTTTGATAAATTTACCTATGAAGAGCGAAAATATTAGAAAAACAAGAAAAGACATGACTTATTTTTTAAATTATAAAAGATGTGGTTTATTTTTTAATTTTAATTTTTTGGATTATTTTCATAATTTTTCGAAATAATAAAAAAAACATTATATAAAGGGACAATTACAAAAATGCTACTTTTTGTGTGCATATTTGCAAGAATGCCACTTAGGGGTGTCCATTTACAAAAATGTCACTTATTATAGATTTATAAAACATATATCTTAAAATTCTAAACTCTAAAAAATGTTTTGACACCTAAAACCCCCTAAACACTCAAAACTAAACCCTAATAGAACATAATTAACCCAAACATAAATAATATAAACAAAATAAATTTGAAAAAATGATATTTTTTTAAAGACTTCAAAAGTGTGGCATTTTTGTAAAGTGGTACTTGAAAAGTGGCATTTTTAAAAATTTCTATTATATAAAATTCATTAGATTACAACAAAAAAATGTTATAATATTATGTAGTATATAACTATAATTTTATCATAAGTTAGATCAGAACAATGCATATGTTGGATGACTCCAATGTCTCAGTTAATAAGTTTTGTTATCGTGGAAGCTAAAAACAAAAGAAACATGGGACTTTTTGTAGCATGCATTCATTTTTCTAAATTCCATATTTTTATAATTTTGTATTTGAATACGCATTTTTCCATTAAGTTAGATCATAAAATATCAAAGAATATGAATACCCTGCATGTACATCACACGACGAGACCTGCGTCGGTTCACCAACCAAGAGTCAGATCGTTATTGGCTTATTCGAAACATTGTTTAAAAGAATTCTTTTTTTTTTTTTTTTATCTTCATTTCTTGTAAGTACATAATTTTACCATGCAAAGACTATATATATATATATATATACTTGAATTTAAACTTTTTTGGGGTCAACTGAAATTTTAATTTAAACAACACATTATATGTCAAAAGGCATTTCATAGTTGGTTATTTTAAATCAAATTCCAAAATACATAACCAGTTCCGATCCGGGGCTTTGGCAAAAGAATTCATGGATTCGAGACTTACTTTTTCTTTTTGAACTTTGTATGTGATTTCTATAAACATTGGATCGGTTTTGTTGTACAATGTACCTACAAAATATATGAGCTCGAACTTCGAACTGCGTAAAACATATCAACATCGTGTTATGAAACGGGAATAGAATAAATAAAACAAGTTGTTCATTAGGACATGCACATGTTTCAAAAAGGTAAAGGCAAGAAACAGTGAAAATAAAGCTTTCTTACATATAAAAAAAAAAAAAGATTTCTTACATAGATTTGATTTAGCAACACATTTTATGATATATTTGTTTTTTTTAGTGCAAGAAACCCACTTAAAACTGTGAATTACATATATATATATATTATCCTTTCTAAACCCTGTGAATTTATATTAATTATATGTGGTAAATTGGAGTATTAGTTGATATTATAATGTTAAAATATCACACATCAAAAATTGAGATTTTTTAAAACTAGTTCATACTATTTGTGGTTTAATTCATTCATTATCGATTAGTTAGACGTGGAAGCCAATGATTTCTATTAGAGCTAAGTTAACCTAACATGTGTTTTCCCAAAAAAAAAAAATCATATTATATGTCGCACGTATTATTGTGGTATTTACGATATGATTATGCGTTTCCGCCCTTATTTCGAAGAAATTTATTACTAAGATGTTAAAATGTTTCACAATTAAAAGTTGAAATATTTCTAAACTGATGTTCCACATTATACTAATCCACTTATTGAACATTAATTTTGAGTTAGAAGTAGCTTTTAGTCGTGACCCAAAAACAAAAAAAACAACACTATAGCTTTTAGTATTGACCATAAACGATGATATATTAGTACTATTAACTTAACTGATTAACTAAATGCGCCGTTTCATTATCATTAGATTCCTTGAACTAGTTATTTATTAGCGGTGATTACTCATCACTAAAAGTATAAAAATGTACTAGTATAATTTGTCCTTAATCAATCTACCCCGAGATTCTATATATCTTTATCAGAATAAATAAAGTGGAGATGTAAGAGTGATGGATATATTTTAAAATTAATGTGGGGATAATTAAATCATATACTGTAAAATTATTCGAAACTCTTAATCGAATCTTATGTGAGCACTATGAGTGATATTGGTTCACATGGAAAATAAAAACGACAGCCGATTAAGCTCACATTCCATACAAAAAAATAAATAAAAAGAACATGTTACTTGCAATTATTATCAAATAACTATTCAAATAGTATAACAATTTCAGTGTATCTACTAAGATTTCATTTTGTTTTTAATAGACTATTCCCATTTGCTTATTTTCCCAGTTATAATAAGAATCTTCGGCGCTATAATGCAAAATTGAATGCTAATTTCATCAAAGCAATATATTCACATTATTTTATTTGTTGCGCAAAAAGTTATGTACACAGACTATGTCAAATATTATGAAAGTAATCTAGATATAATTTACGTTAGTCTAACTGAAAATATATAAATATGAGAAGATAACCTAACTGTAAAAGTTTTTTCTATCAAAAGTGAACATTAAAAGCAACATATAATTTGTTTTGTCCTTAAAGATTTGGAGGACTCATTTTCGTCATTTCCACTCCAATATTTTTGGTCAACAATTGCTACAAACTTAATTGGCCATATTAGAGTGTTATTTATCCAATTTTGTGTCTCAAAATGTTACTATACACCTTTTCACCCTATTTATTACAACTAATAACATAGTAATTGATTATTTAACAAAAATCACATCTTTGCTTATTTATAAGTGTATCATATTCATTTCATTTTTCGACTAAAACCTTTTTGAAAATGGAGGGATAGTAGACTAGATATTTAGATTAGTTGGTGAATCCTAGGCTGACACGTGTTGCACCCCGGACGATTTACGAGCAAAAGCAAAGGATCACGGAAACTCATACATTATCCAATTGCGTATAATAATATATGGGATTAAGAAGCTATTATCATTAGTTTTTGACGTAAATAATTAAATTCCCTTACTTATGTTTTGTCATATTCAAATAACTGATTAAGGTGCTGGTCCACTACACTACACTCCAATAATTATCGTTTAAAGCAATAAAACAAATAACAGATACAATGAGTAATTACAATCAATTAAACATATATTCGAAAATCTCTAAGCAGGACTACTTATTATTATTATTATTTTTCTTTGAAACTAGGAACTAATTATTTCGAGCAAAAAGAATAAAGAATATGTCAGATTCGTGGTGATTGGAACCAACACATCTTGGTTCGAGGGTCCATATATTTTCTAACCAATAACCTTATTATAAAAAAACAAGTAACAGCAAGAAAAAGAGAAATTTTAGAAGTTTTATAAACTACTGAAATATATAAGGAAAATATTGTTCTAAAAATCCAAAACAAACTTAATTTCATGAATTGTTACTTGAAATTTTATATATCGGAAAACCAACAAACTTAGATTTAAACATGAAAATTTGATTGATGATTTTTTTTTAATTTCGTGTTTTCTAGTAGTTTCCTTCATTGATTTCTATATATAAAACTCAATAATTGAGGGGGAAAAAACCTTAATATAATTAGCTTTTAGAGAAGGAAAAATGATATTTCGATGGGGAGGCAATAGCATGTGCAGAGAAGCCCTACAGAACAAGTGATCGCCCTCTTCTTCATCTTTGGTCTTCACTTTTTAAAAGATCAACTTTATCCTCTTTGTCTTTTTTCTAAAGTTGAATCTTGATACTTTTTTTTTCGTTTTTATTTTGTTTGCAGAAAATATTTTGTAATAGTTTCTTAATTATCGCAACTACGACTGTATGGATTTAAAAATTAACATTGTAAAATTTACAATAATTCTAGTTTATTCGTTATTTAATTATTTATCTAGGTTAGAAGGCTAAACATTTGGAGCAAAATATTGGACATATACAGTGTTATATGCGAAAAGAAGTAGACTGTTCATTAATAAAAATTACAATGTATCCATATGGACGATATATTCTTTTACACAAATCTCTAACTTGTATGTCTTTATCAATATTCACTGCAATTCCCTAAAAAAATGATTGGTCGTCTTTTTTCTTACATCAAATAGGTTTGTAAAAAAAATCTAGTGATTATATAAGTTGTAGTATGTTTTGTTTGTATCGAGACATCTGCATCATCGCAACATTGTTGGAATGCATCTTTGTGTTTTATATCCTTAGAACCTTAAATTGTAAGGAGAGAATAATTAATGTTTGATTTTACTATTTTTTTTTCCATTTGGGTTTTTAATTTATTTATTGAAGAGAAAAAAAATAAAGAGAATTTTTGAGAAATGCACTTTTAAAAAGTGCCACATTTTCAAAATCATTTACTCAATATATCATATCAGTTTGGGTTAACTATGTTGTATTATAGTTTAGTTTTGAGGGTTTAGGGTTTGTTTGGGGTCAAAACCTTTTTTAGGGTTTAGAATTTTAAGATCTAGGTTTCAAAAATATTTAATTCGTGGCAATTTTGCAAATGGACAACCTATAGTAGCATTTTTGAAAATAGACACACCAAAGTGGCATTTTTGCAATTATCTCAAAATTAAATGGCTTTTAATAACTTTAGCAATTAGTTTTAACACTTTAATAGCTAATTCTTATGTAAATTAATTTCAACAAATTACAATTAAGTGTCTTGTGTACATTAATGTACATTATTATTTTATGTATAGAATATATATATTTTATTTATCAAATTCATTGATTGACAATTTTAACATTCTAACAACCTTAAAATTTCTAAAATAACTTATTAATTTTCTCACACTATTTTTTTTTTTGGAAAAATTGCAAATATGCCACTTTTTATGTGCATATTTGCAAAAATTTCACTTAGGGGTGTTCATTTGCAAAAATGCCCCTAATTATAAATTTTTAAACCCTATATAGCTATATCCCAAAATTCTAAACACTAAAAAATATTTTGACCCCTAAACTCCCATAAACCTTCATAACTAAACCCTAATAGAACATAGTTAATCCAAACATAAATAATATAAAGAAAAAATAATTTTGAAAAAGTGGCATTTTTGTAAAGATTTCAAAAGTGTGGTATTTTTGTAAAATGGCACTTGAAAAGTGGCATTTTTTGAAATTTTTTTTTTTTTTGTTAATGTTACAATTGTTTTTATTAAAACTTGTTGTGACTTTTTGTTTAAAAATCATAAGTACTTATATATAAAGTTTTAAATATTTTGTATAGTTTATTGTTGGGTTTAATAAATAAAATATAATTTTTTTAAACCGTTAAAAATTCACAATAACACATTTAATTTGGAATTATAGTTTTTGGTGGATATCAAAAAAGGAAAAAAAATAACGGTTAGAGTATTATTGGCTTATTATACTTAAACTGGTTATCCTTATGTTACACTTTAATTTTTGAAATTAATTTACATTATATTTGGCTATAAAATTAGAGGAATTAATTGTTAAACTTACTAAAAACATTTAATTTTCCTTCAAATCAAAAAAGACAAATGTCAAAAATATATGATATATGACATCCTCTCATGACCTTAAAATATTATATAAGATAACATTATATTATAACCTTAGAATAATGGTTATATTATAAAATTAGAATAATGGTTGAAATTAATTGTCAAAACTAATAAAACAGGATAGATATATAAGTTGTAACATTAGAATTAATGGTCATCATTAATAAAAACAGACAAATATCAAAACGGTGAGAGACACGTGGCAGCTCCTCAAAACTTTACTTTGTTGAAACCTTAAAATATTATATAATATTTAAAAACAGTTAATTTTCCTTCAAATCAAAAAGACAAATGTCAAAAAAATATATGACACATGACATCCTCTAATGATCTTATAATATTATATAAGATAACATTAGAATAATGGTTATATTATAACATTAGAATAATGGTCAAAATTAATTGTCAAAACTAGTAAAACAGGATAGATATATAAGTTGTAACATTAGAATTAATGGTCATAATTAATAAAAACAGACAAATATCAAAATGGTGAGAGACACGTGGCAGCTCCTCAAAGTTTCACTTTGATGAAACCTTAAAATATTATATAAGATAGCAAAGTTTTCTCTCCATCTAAGGTGTCTACATAGGCAAAACATTTTCTTTACAATTAGTTTTAATTTTAATTAAGTTTCATTTAATTCATATTTATGTATATTTATTGTCACTTATAGCTTCTAAAATTTTTAATTTAATAAAAACAAAAATAAATCAACAAATAACTAAAAGTAGTACATATAAAATATTTAAATATTTAAAATTACATCAATAAATATATTTGATTATGAAGTGAAAATCTTTCCTAAATTTTTTTTAAGAAGGTTTCTTACTTAGGAAGGTCTTCCTAAACAAGTAAAAATCATTCCTAAACTTATTTTTAAAAAGGTTTTCTACTTATTTAGTAAGACCTTCCTAAACAAGTGAAAATCCTTCCTATAGTTTTTTCAAGAAGGTTTCCTACTTGTTTAAAAAAGTGTTTAGGAAGGCATTCATAAACAAATGAAAATCTTTCATAAACTTATTTTTAAGAAGGTTTCTTACTTGTTTAGGAAGATGTTTATGAAGATCTTCCTAAACTTTTTTTAGGAAGGTTTTATACTTGTTTAGGAATGCCTTCCTAAACATGTGAAAATCATTCCTAAACTTATTTTTATACACTAATTTATACTTTTTCTATCTTTAAAATAATGGTATTATAACACTTTCAAATTTTTCTTTCATACTTATACAAAATTTAAATTAACATTATGAACAAAATCGTATATTCCAAATTTTCATCTTATTATCTCATATTTAGTGAAATGGTTCAATATCCTTTTAGTAAAATAATATATATTTTTTCTCTTTAAATCATCAACCACTTAACAATCGTTTGACACCAATATTATTTAATTTTTTTATGCCTTTTATATTTTTATTCATTTGTTCTTATATGTATATTCATTTTACATGTTTTCAATTTCTGAAATTAAATATATAAAATTTTATCGTTATTCTAAGCTCATAATCAAATATATTTATTGATGTAATTTTAAATATTCAAATAGTTTTATATGTACTATTTTTAGTTATTTGTTGACTTATTTTCGTTTTTATTTAATTTGAAAATTTAGAAGCTATAAATGATAATAAATATATATAAATATGAATTAAATGAAACTTAATTAAAATTAAAACTAATTGTAAAAAAAATATTTTGCCTATATAGATATTTTAGATGGAGAGAAAACTTTGCTATTATATATATATAGATGCTGAGCTATAGTAATATATATTGGTCACGAAACGAAGTAATTTTTTATCCTAAACTTCATTATTTGTTAGTTAAAAACGTTGTTGGATATTAAAATAGGTTATCCATAATTTAGACCTAACGTTGAGGTTTGGGTTAAAGGCCCTGCGGATTTAGTTATGTTTTGATATAGTGGACTTAATTACGAAGTTCAATCTTCGAACTTGTTGTTCTATTCAACAATCGGATCTGTAGGGATTTGATCCTCTCTTTTGATGTTCACGGAATAGTTTGTTTGAGCAATAAACTAAAAAACACAAAGAATTTAGGGAGACAGACCACGGTATGTGATCTAAGGCTCTATCTGGAGCTTTCCAGTAATCCACTATCACCACAGATTACAATAAGGTTTCTCACAAGATTTCTCTAAACACCAGAGGAAATCTTAACAACAAGCTTGACCCTAATTCCACACATGCTTAGCTTTATATAGACTAAGACAATTACAAAGATAAGACGGTTTAAACTAACCGAAGCCCAATAGAAATAAACCCATTCCTAAGTGACTAAACCAAGTCGCGGACCAAGTTAATACTCAATGATTTTCATTACCAAAGCTCTTCAAAGGCCCAAGCCTAACAAATCTCCACCTTGATGACAATCATTCCGAGTATAACATCTTCATCTTTGCTTGCATGTGCAGCTCCAGACCACACCAGCACCTTAGTGCTCTCCTAAGCTGAGAAAGCTTAGAGCCTTCTCAAACTTCTCCACAGGAAGAACCTTTGTCAACATATCTGCAGGATTCCTCTCAGTTGGGATCTTCGACAGCTTCACTTCACCAGAAGCAACAATATCCCTAATGAAATGCATCCTTCTCCTAATATGCTTCGTTCTCTCATGATGGACGTTGTTCTTGGCTAAACTCAAGGCGCTTTGAGAGTCACACCAGACCTCTACAGTATCATGCTTGTAGCCGAACTCTTCTGCCAGACCTCTTAGCCAAATCGCTTCTTTGACAGCTTCTACCAACGCCATATACTCTGCCTCAGTTGTAGACAGCGCAACAACAGATTGAAGACTTGACTTCCAGCTAATAACCGTTCCACCTGCCGTGAAAACATAACCAGTAATCGACCTGCTTCTGTCCAGATCAGATGAAAAATCAGAATCACAGAAACCTTCAATCTTGAACTCCTTTGTCTTCCTGAACACAATCTTTCGATCCAGGGTACCCTTCAAATACCTTAGCACCCACTTAACAGCAGTCCAATGTATCATGCTTGGCTTGCTCATGAACCTACTAACCAAGCCAACAGCATACGCGAGATCACACCTAGTCCCCAACATCGCATACATGATGCTTCCAATAGCACTCGAGTATGGAACATCATCCAGAATCGTCTCAGCTTCATCATCTTTTACAGCTGACAACTTAAAATGCGAACCAATAGGTGTTGTAACAGATTTAGAGTCATCCATATTAAATACCTGCAGGATCTTCTTGATATAACCAGATTGAGACAAGGTAAGAACTCCACCTTCACGATCTCTCTCAATATCCATTCCAAGAATCCTTCTCGCAGCTCCTAAATCCTTCATCTCGAACCTACTGCTCAACAGATCCTTCACTATATGTATCTCCTTCATATCCTTAGATGCGATTAGCATGTCATCAACATACAAGAGTAGGTAGATAAAAATCTCACCTTTGCTCTCCTTTATGTAAACACATGAGTCATACTCACTCCTTATAAACCCATGACTAACCACAAACTGATCGAAGCACTTGTTCCACTGTCTCGGAGCTTGCTTAAGTCCGTACAGTGCCTTCTGCAACAAGCAAACATAGTCCTCCTTTCCCTTAACAACGAAACCCTCAGGCTGCTCCATATAGATCTCTTCTTCAAGTAAGCCATGAAGAAATGCAGTCTTAACGTCAAGCTGCTCCAGTTCCATATCTTCTTTTGCAACAACCGATAGAAGAAACCTGATAGAAACATGTTTCACCACTGGTGCAAACACTTCCTGATAATCAATACCCTCCTTCTGAGAATATCCCTTGGCGACAAGCCTAGCTTTATATCGTGGTTCTTCTATCTTTGGTATACCCGGTTTCAACCTGTAAACCCACTTGCAACCAATGACCTTCCTTCCTTTAGGTCTCCTAACCAGCCTCCATGTTCCATTCTTATCCAGAGAACTCATCTCTTCATCCATACCTCCATTCCAGAAAGTTTTATCCCTACTTTCCATTGCTTCCTGATAATCCCTAGGTTCTTCACAACTCATCTCTGCAGCAGTAATCAAGGCAAAGCTTGCCATATCATAATCGTTGAAGTGATTAGGAAGCTTCGTGATTCGTCCAGAAGAAGTACGAATCTGAGGTATAGCTTCTATCTCCGAACCTCCAATAACTCCACCTGAAGATGAACCTTGGTCGTTATCTTCAATTGCAGGAGCCGATGATTCTGTACCGCCGTGTCGCGCGACACCAGATGGTGTGTCGCTCGACACAGTCGTGTGTCGCGCGATACCAATAGGTGTGTCGCGCGACACAGTATCTGGAGTCGGGTTCTCCAGCGAAGTCTCCGATGTAGAAACTTCATCCTTCAAGTCTTTGAACACTTTATCTTCTACAAAGACCACATTCCTGCTAACCACACATCTTGTTTCATCCAGGAGCCACACTTTGTACCCTTTAACTCCTTCCGGATAGCTAATGAAAATACCCTTCACTGCTCTTGGTTTTAACTTCCCTTGATCTACATGCACATAGACCAATGACCCAAATCTTCTCATGTGTCCATAACCAGGCTTTCTTCCCAGCCATAGTTCCTCAGGAATACCACCATCTAAGGCTGATGATGGGCTTCTATTTATTTGGTATACAGCTGTGCTCACCGCCTCAGCCCAGAATTCTTCACCTAAGCCACTCTCATCAAGTATACAACGCACTTTCTCCATTATCGTTCTGTTCATGCGTTCTGCCACTCCATTCTGCTGTGGAGTATAAGGACACGTCTTGTGTCTCTCAATCCCATGCTGCCTGCAAAACTCATCGAAGTCTTTGTTCACAAACTCCAACCCATTGTCTGTTCTTAGACACTTAACCTTCTTGCTGATCTGATTCTCAACCAGCTTCTTCCATTCACAAAACCTTGTGAAAGCTTCACTCTTAGCAGACAAGAACAATACCCATACCTTTTTGGTGTAGTCATCGATGATAGACAGAAAATACTGCTTACCCGACAGGCTATGAGTAACCGATGGAGATCCCCAGAGATCTGAATGCACATACTTCAGTGCTTCACCAGAGTTGTGCTTCCCAACGTTGAAGCTCAGTCTTTTGGTCTTCCCCATTACACAACTCTCACAGAAATCCATGTCCGAAATATTTCTCTTGTCAATGATGCCCCTTTTTGCTAGGATCATCAGGTTCTTCATGCTCATGTGTCCCAACCTTCTGTGCCACAAAACAGTGTCATCTCCCCACAGCTTTTTGGTAACACTATTCGACTGCCCTGTAACAGTCTCTCCATCAAGCAAAAACAGAGAACCATGTAGAGTGCCTTGAAGACCAATCTTCCCGTTCTTGTAGAACCTTGTCTTTCCATACCCTCCACCATGCTCAAAACCAAGCCTGTCCAGCATAGTGGATGAAATTAAATTTCTTTTGAGTTTAGGAATATACCTGACATTTTTCAATGTCTTGACCGTGCCACCTCTTGCATTGATGTTGATTGAACCAATCCCTTCAACAACAACAGTATAATCGTCTGCCAGTAGCACTTTTCCAGAGTTGACTTCCTCAAATGTATCAAACCAGTCTCTCCTTGAAGTCATGTGATATGAAGCACCCGAATCAATCACCCACTTCTCTTGATGCCAATTTTCTGAGACTGATAATGCATCAACTCCTGCTGATTGATCGATGACCACTGCTGCAGTGGCATCCTCATCATCGCCGCCCTTCCTCTTCCAGGCATAGCAATCAGCCTTCTTATGCCCATCCTTCTTGCAGTACCAGCAGGTAATTCTAGAGCCCGAATTAGACCTGCTTCTGCCTCTACTTCCTGAGTTCCGTTGATCTCTATTTGACTGCCTCCCACGAGCCACATATGCTTCACCAATCTTCTGTGAAGTCGAAAAGCCTTTAGCTTTCAGCTCAGTTTCCTTAGACTTTGCAGCATTCACCACGTCTTCAATAGAGATAGATTCTCTACCATACTTTAATGTCTCCTTCATGGAGTCATACTGGGATGGCAAGGAACTGAGTAAGAGAATCGCCTGTACCTCATCCGCGACAGTAACCTTCACACTGGCCAACTCCGAAACAGTCTTCAAGAAGTCATCGACGTTTTGATCGATAGACTTAGACCCATCCATCTTGAATGTATAAAACTTATACAACAGATGAATACGACTCGGTAGGGTCTTGGTGTTGTATAGCCTTTCTAGTGCTTCCCAAAGTTCACGTGCCGTTGAACACTCTTCTGTTTTCCTCAGAACTAGATCTCCTAGATGGAGAGTCAAGATATCCATAGCGTTCTCTCCTCGTTCCTTCTTCTTGAGTTCTTCTGCCTTAACTCTATCTGCAAAATCCTCAGCCGTTTCATCCTTTTTCTTCTTTGGCTGCTCAGATTCAGTGGCTGCAATTAACTCTCCCTTCAATCCCTGAAGATTCATGTGAGCTAACATCCTTCTCTTCCACATAGAAAAGTCACCTTGTCCATCAAAGATGGCTATCCTCACATTCAGCTTATTTTCTGTAGACATACTGATCAAACGCAAAACTTCGACTTATGCAGTCACCGTGTCGCGCGATACGGATGGTTGTGTCGCGCGACACCAGCTCTGTTCGTCGATCTCTTCGACGCAGAAAACCCTAAAACCTTCACCGCCTTTGTTCCCTAGCGATGACGCCGATCCAAGCTCCTAGACCTCAGCAGAAACTTCTCTGAACTAGCTCACAAACCTCGAACCTAACCTGTCTCTGATACCACTTGTAGGGATTTGATCCTCTCTTTTGATGTTCACGGAATAGTTTGTTTGAGCAATAAAGTAAAGAACACAGAGAATTTAGGGAGACAGACCACGGTATGTGATCTAAGTCTCTATCTGGAGCTTTCCAGTAATCCACTATCACCACAGATTACAATAAGGTTTCTCACAAGATTTCTCTAAACACCAGAGGAAATTTTAACAACAAGCTTGACCCTAATTCCACACATGCTTAGCTTTATATAGACTAAGACAATTACAAAGATAAGACGGTTTAAACTAACCGAAGCCCAATAGAAATAAACCCATTCCTAAGTGACTAAACCAAGTCGCGGACCAAAGCCCTTCAAAGGCCCAAGCCTAACAGGATCGGACACTGATCGAATTTAAATTCTAAACTTAGGGAACAAAATAGCGGATACAAATATAAGGTGCTCATTAAACATATATACTTCAAATATGTATACCTCAACTACTCCGGATGATTATTGCACAAACGGTGGTTTTCCACACTTGGAAGCAGAGGAACAATGTACTGCATAACAACCAGTACATCCCTCCTCTAACCATTTTCAGAATTATTGATCGTGACGTGAAGAACATAATCAACTCAAGAAGGCAGCGTAAGCGGTGGAGGAACCTCATGGTTCATTGGATTCGGTAATGCCCATCAAGTTTTACCCAAATCTCTTGTATTGTAATCTTGTTTTTATCTTTTTCTTTTTTTTGCCAAGATTACTCTATTATAGGTAATGCTCTTTTGTAATACCAAAACAATTCATTTTTCTAAATGATATTTACGGTTTAGAAAAAAAAAATGTATTTATTTGTTAATATATATTTGTATTATTTTTGTTTGCTATAGAGCTAAAACAGTAAAAAGAGTAATTATTGAGTTATTTTTATCATATTAAAATTTGCAGCGGGAAAGTGAATGATATTATCACTTGAGGTGAACCACTTAATTTAATATTTTTGTATATATATTTACTTTTATCGTTATTTAAGTAGGGTACTTTTATTTTTTATTGGTTTCATGATACAGAATCAGTAATGAAGTGCGTTTGTGACATAAAAAAAAGGTCAGATTTTGAATCCAAAACTATTTATTATCCTAGTAAGTTATGGGAAGTATGTTTTTTTTTTAACTCTGGGTAAATCCCAAACCTATGGTCCAGACTAATTTTTTTAAAGAGGTTAAGCTGATGGATAGATTTTTTCTGGATATTCAAATGGGCCGAAAATAAGGGATATGGGAAGTATGTTGAGGTTAATCTCTTGGTAATGATATGGTATGTCGGTTATTTCATGTATGTAGTATTTTTCATAAACTTTCTTCACGTTATTTATTCCTAATGTCGAACTCGTTTGATATATAGAGAGTGGAGAAAGAGAAAAACTTGTAAACTTCTGTTTTTGATCAAAATAACGTTGTAAACTACTTTGATATTGTTTTTGACCAATACAAATCGTGCATGCCTTTTTTTAGTTGTTTTATCAAAAGTCATTTCAAAATCCTAATAAAGTATGATTGGGAGGGAGGTTTTGTGTCTTAAATACGGTATTATCACCGTATGGTCCCAGAAATCGGGAGAGATTATGGATTAAAGATTCGGAATTTCAAAATTTAAAAAAAAAAAAAAAAATCCTAACAGAGTATTTTTGATGTTACAACGTATATATATTAGGTTTTGTTAGATTTTTTCAATAGGTGTTAACTTAGAGTGTAGTGGTATCCATAAGACGTATTATTCAGTTGATCGAAACTAAGTTACCATAAGATGTGTGCTTGTCATTGCAGCATGAAAATGCTATAATAATTTCGATTTTTTTTTTTTATAGGAAACTAGAAAAGAGAGGCGACAAAGAGTGGCACACGAATGGCCTTTCGCTTTCCTTCTCAACACTCTTGATACGACTGTTTCCTCCAAAAGAAACCCATCACGATAATTTTGTCATTTTCGGTTCTATATCGTAGACAAGTTACTAACAGTACTAGCTACATAAAAAGAAAATTAATCATACATAATAAAATGGCATGGACTAAAAGATAAACAATGTGCGCGGAAAAATTTATATGCACTTTCAAAAGACTTTGTGGTACTAGTTATAGCAAATCGAAAATCACTTGTATATATATATAGAGTATAATACCAAGATAAAACATTTAGTTGTTTAATTTTCTTTATCAAAATAAAAATATAATACCAAGATAAAACATGTAACCTAAAATATATCGAGATCATTCAGAAAAAAATAACTCTAATGATAAACGTTGACCACGTGGTAGTAGTCTTGAGACTTGAAAAATAATTTTCAAGTAGTTTTGGTGGTATAGTGGTCTTGAGACTTGAAATAGAGTCTTCAATTAAGGTCACTAGTTCAACTCTATTTGGGTCAAAGATCCAGCTGGCCCGGGTCAAAGATCCCGAAGTACAACGGTTTATCAAAAAAAAATATACACTCTAATGATAAACTAAACTATACGGAATTGAATGTTTTTCTTAGATGCTAAATCTGTATATATATATATATATATTAAGAGGACTTGATTATACAAAAGAAATCGCTTTTGTTTATGTAGTTTGGGATGATATATACGGATACATAAGTCCTAAAGTTCTCGACACAAGAAAATATCGAAATGTACCTTTATCTATATATATTGTTTTTGTTTCTGTAGTTCGCTTTTGTTTACATTTCCATTCTGATTTTTAAATTTGATTTTTCTTTTTCTTTCTTTTAATAAAAACTGAAACGAATAGGTTTATATAGTTGTGCTTTTGGTGTGAAGAATGTCCCACATCTGAAATGGGAAGAAATTTGATCCAATATATAAGGGACATAGGCCAATTCACTCATTGCCAATTAGTTTTGTGTTGGAAGCCCCTGAGTAAATCAAATTTAATATGGTATCAGAGCTCGAACACACGCTGCCCACCCGAACCGAAATCGATCTGGTCCGAAGATGGCCAGACCGGTGGAACCCGAATTTAATCCTATAATGGAAATTATCGAGATTAATGGCTAGACGGACCATTATCTCGAGAGGGCATGTGAAGAATGTCCCACATCTGAAGTGGTAAGGAATTTGATCTAATATATAAGGGACATAGGCCAATCCACTCATTGCCAATTGATTTTGAGTTGGAACCCCCATGAGTAATCCAAATTTAATATTTGGTTCCAGTTAAATTAACTCAAATACTTTTCAATTTGTTTTTTCTTTCTAAATTCTAAGTTATTGACTTCTATTGTTTCATTTTTATTTTTTCCAATTTGGTTCGAATTATTGTATATATGTTTCGAGTTTTCACATTTTAGATATAGAAAAGGTAAAATCATTCTAATCATAATAAGACCTGTTTTAGGTTTTTGGATCATTCTTTACAATGCCCAACCTAAAAATATTGGACCATATTATTCATGTTTCTTTGCACTCAATATTTAAATCTCATAACCCACAAAACATTTGGGCTTACTGTAGTTTATTTATAGCTGGATCCTGTAGATATGATCATTCCAAATATAGGATCAAATGCAGAATAAATGCTCTTGGTGACCAAAAAAGATGCAGTCGGTCATCCTAATTAACTTAGATCCATTCTTATATATAATTATAATTGGAACGAACCTGAATAATGTCACGTGTATTGAAACTGTAACTCGTATTTTTCCTGAAAAAACTATAAAAATGAACAATCTTAGGAGAGTGTTCCCTATAGCACTTGTGTGTTTGTTATTATGTTGATTATATACACATATGTTGATTATGTGGGAAAAGGCAAGGTCAATTGCAAAATGAAAACATAGAAGCATGTTTAGGCATCTGCTTCTCCAACCAAAACAATAATCTGATACAAGTGCAACAAAAAGAGAGGGAGAGCAAAACATAAAAAAAAAAAGTTTTGAGTCTTCTCTATCGTGTGTTGAGATTCAAGTCTTCTTCTTCTTTTGCAACATTATGTTCTTATACACACAAAAACACACGTTAAAACGTTTGTATTTAAACGCTTCTCGTTCTATCATATGATCCAATCGGTTTGGGCTTTAACTACGTTATTTGAGCCTAATTGGCAATACATATATGTTTGGATTTCATGAGGCCCAACAAGCATTTCGTCACTAACACAAATTTCAGAGGGAGAAGATGCTTAGCTCTGTAATTTCCAGCTAATAGTTTATATAGGTTTTAAATGTTAACTTTGTCCTTTTCGTTTGGTTGGACCACTTTTGTTCCAATCCCAATTTATTTATTATTTTTTCTCTATTTAAAAATGAAGAAATTAAAGAAAGCAAGATGCTCTTTAAAAACGTGTTTTTGTAAAGTCCATGAATTGTATAGTTTCATGTTCCCTACAAGAGTTCATTGTCTACTCTACAATCTACATATAATTCACGTACATATGTTGTCTAAGATAAAATAGAAAAATATTAGAATTAGTCTATCTACATATATTCACATACACATTTTGCCTAAAAATAGCATATGAGATATAATTGTATAAACCCATACACCAGAATATTATATCCTTGGGCTAAATTATGTTGTCTAAAATAAAATAGAAAAATATTAGAATTATTCTATCATCTACATATATTCACACACACATTTTGCCTTAAAATAGCATTTGAGATATAATTATATAAATCCATACACCAAAATATTATATTCTACGGGTAAATTATAATTTTTTTTTTGGCTTTTTTAAAATATAAAAATGTAGTATTGTTTTTGTTTCTTGATAAATACGCTTTTCTATTTTAGTAGAACATAACATAGTTGAAAATATCTTATAAAATATATATTTACAAAACTTTAAAAATACAAAAGAAAAAATCAAATATTTTATGTGGCTGCCAAAAAAACTTCAAATATTTTATGCTATTATATACAAAATTATTTATATAAATTGCTGTAACAAACTACGAAATTAGGAACAAAACTTATAAAGATTTCAATTAATTTATTTTCGTCTTTCCACCATTTATTTTGTTATTATTTGTCTCCACTAAATATTTCTCTATATAGAAGTGTCAACGTACGAATAGGTACCTACCACTAAAGGTCACACGTATAAATGGCCAATCTTTCTGACACAACCATATGTGGCGGCAATTTCATCACGTGCGCTAATAATTTTCCGAAATTAAATTTAAATAAAATGATGTCATCAAGTTGTCATTTCAAAAAAATTATTGAATCAAATAAAGAGCATTGTTCTAGATTTTAAATTCAATATAAATCGTATGTTTGAGTTAAGAAAAAAAAATCTACGACAAAAAAAAAAAGAAAAAAAATAAATTCAAGCCGGACTTGTAAAAATATGACGCTCTTTTGGATAGGTTACCAACTTACCATCACTCACCTTTTATCAGAATACAAATTTGAGTAATTACATTTAAGTGAATATCGAAACTTTAAAAACATTAAAATATTTACATAACATTTAAAAAAAAAAACAATAATCAAAAACTGAAAAAATTGAGCTAAAGGAGAATATTTAAAGAATACCAAATTAAAACATGAAATAAGTTAGTTTTAAATTTCAAAAGTTATATTATAAGTTATTTTCTATATAAGATTATGCATAAAATTAAAACATAATTATGTAAACAATCTAATATGTAGATAATTTAAAATCGTTATCTTTAAGCCATTTAATAATGCTGATACATGGCATAAAATCAATAGTTAATGCCCAATATTTTACATTTACATCAGATTTATTTTGCTAAAAAATTATGATACTTTTTTTCTCAATTTTAAAAGCTACGGATATTGTTTCTTTCAGCAGAATTATGCATGAGTCGGATAATAGATTGAAAACGAGTAGCATGTATGAATATATATATACGGTACCCACCCCTATAGTTAGGGCATTATCACAATAATGTCTAAGAAATGGTGGGGTATAAGATTGTGTGGAAACAATTTAAACGAGTCTCTTCTCTTACCAAAATTTGGGACCAACATTTGCATCCAAGGTTGGTACATAGCTTAAAACGCCCAAAAATGGTAGGTAGCAGAATTCATTCATCTGTAAATCAAATAAATTAGGGTTTGGAAAATTACTATATATTTCTATAAAAGAAATTTGCTAAAAAATCACAAAAACTACTTTGACAGTACAAAAATGTCACAAATGAACTACTTTGACAGTGCAAAAATGAGTTTTTGTTACAAAAATATGACATGTCTCAGATTTTATTTTGGACGAAAATACCCTTGGCGTGGGTTGAGCTGAGCATTAAATGAGTTCTGACATTTCTGATAGAGGTATTCGAGAGTGATTAAAAGGTCAGATGAGATGTTTATCTACCACAATTAATGAGGGATAAAGGTAGATGTATAAATACACTAATAGAAAATATAATGAATTTATAAGAATATATTTGGTAAAGGTATCTATAGTTAGTAAATATTTAATGAGTGAAAGAAAAGTGACGATTACATAGAGAAATACTTTTGTTCTCTTTTCTTTCATCTCTCTTATCTCCCCTTCTCGTTATTCCTTTAAACTTTTCTATGTTACAGAGAATGATTTTTTTTTCTCACCTTTCTCCTTTGTCCTTTCTCCTTTCTCCTTTCTCCTTTCTCTTCTCTCTCCCTTTCGTCTTCTTTCTTTAATTTCTTATTTCTCAATCCTTTCTTTTTATGCCACTCATGCTTACTCACATCTTTATTTTGAGTTTTTTCACGATTTTCTAATCAATAAATTTTCTACATCAATTTTTTACTTTTCACGATTTTTTTGTGTTGATCTAAATCAAGATAATGGTGTTGATGTACGAAGATGGTGTACACGACGGAGTAAACGATGATGTTGTTGGTGTACGAGACGGTATATGGGGGTTTTAAAATATGGTGTACGAAGACGGTGTACACGGTGAAATAGGTGATCGTGTTGGTGTATGAAGACGGTGTACACGGTGAAATAGGTGATCATGTTGGTGTACGAAGAAGATGTACACGGCGGAGTGGACAATGATGTTGGTGTACGAGATGGTATATAGGAGTTTTAAAATATGATGTACGAGGACGGTTTACACGGTTAAATAGGCGATCGTGTTGGTGTACGAAGATGGTGGAGTAGATGATGGTGTTCGTGTACGAAAACGGTGTACACGACAGAGTTAGCGATGATGTTGGTGTATGAGATGGAATATACAACGTTGTAAGATACAGTGTACGGGGATTGGGTACATGGTGGAATAAACGATGGCGTTGGTGTACGATGCATGTGTACACGACATAGCAAATGATGGTGTACATTCATCTTTACATTCATCTTTACTTGTTGTTGGTGTTTCATTTAGTATAACTGACAGATATACACGAGGGCAATGTTGAGGCTGATGTACATTCACATCCATCTGGTGTACATCCAGCTTTCACCACATCCTCCTGCTGATGTACATCCACCACATGTTGGTCTTTCTAGTGTACGATGTAAGATTTAATGTACGTAATAGTACTGATTTAAGAAGTTGAAGAATATATCATCGTGATATGTTTGGTCATAGTATTTTGCTATCGATTTCTGTTTGTAAGATACATCAATATATGTTTATAATATGGGAAAACATTCAAGTACTTGATATACGTAGTAGACAATGTACATACGATCTATACTTGAAAATACGTACGTGTGGACCTAGTAATATATAGAGAGATAGACCTTGTATGTACATTGATATGAAAATTAAGTGACATAGAATATACTAATAACGATTTAAGAAGTTGTCAGCCATCCAAACAGAGAGATTATATACGTACACCACACATACATGTCATAGACATAAATATGTCATATACATACATAACAAGACATACATGCCTTACAATGATATGAATGATATACGTACATATCATACACATGGATGGATCAAGTACTTGGTATACATAGTATACAATGTACGTAATAACTATACTGTGATATACGTACATGTGAAAGTAGGAATGTATAGAGAGATAGATTATGTATGTAGATTGATATGGAAATAAAGTGACATAGAACATAGGTACCTGTCATATAACCATACACAGAGATAGATAATTTATGTACATGGATATATAAAATACATTAAAAACAGCATGGGTATATGTCACCATAGCCACGCATCCAAACAGATTGATCATATACGTACATGCGCAACCTACACATACACCGTGATACATTACAAAACATTAAAAATTTAGCCGAGTACCTAAACATAAAACATATCTACTGTACGTACATAACATAAAATTTGTACGTACATTAAACATAAAAACATTTGATAATATACTAGGAAAACATACATAACTCCACTATATACATCACCTACATCACCTCCCTCCATATCTTTAGAAGCATCTATCTGAGCCTCCTTATCATCTCGTGATGTACGTACATTCGTAGGAGAGGAAATGCGTACAGAATCTCCCTCCATTTCCCTAGAAACATCTTTTGTCTGAGCCTCCTTAGCATCTGCTGATGTACGTAGAAAACACGTACATCACATGCGTCCATATTCTTACAAGCATCTTCAACCTCACCCTCCTTACCAACTTCCGCTGTTACATAACCTAACTGTTTACCAAAATAAGAATTCTCAAGTGCACCTAATTGTTGAGTGGCTTCAATGATTCGACGATGATACGGAGAAGTTCCGGTTTGTTGTACGCGTTGATATGACGAACAATCTTTCCGACAGCTCTCGACATGCGCCGGTGATGTAAATGGCGACGGATCCATAATCAAAGACAAAATCGAAACAGATCTAGTTTTTTAGAAGAAATTCTAGGATTCGTTTTCTCTTTTTAGATCTATGAAAGTAAATGGCAGAAATCCAAAAGTTTTTGTAGAAAAAAGAAAAGAAAAAGTGAAAATTTTGAAAATATTGTTAAAAAAAAGTTTGATCTTTCTCTTGGATTTATTTTTCATTTTGGTCTGACAAAGATCAATCAAAGTTGAGAACACAAAGCTTTTTCTTTTTTTTATTTAAAAATTTTAAATATATAAGACAAAGTAGTTTTAAGGGTTATTATGTCTTTGTAGAATGGACTTGTGACATATTTGTCTACAAACTCATTCATATGACATTATGGTATACAAAACTAATATCATGTGATTTATCTGCAAATATTTCTTTCTATAATTGATAGAGTTGTCGGCTAGCCGACCCAATGTGATATAAAATTGATCTTTTTAATCAGTGTACTAATACTTAAAATTTAATTAATTAGTTGGCTTAATATTTAACTACACAGTATAGCAATAAATTACTATAGTTATAGTTAATTAATTAACCAATCAAACCTTTCTTTGTTGTTGTCGGCAATCTAAGAAACAAAATACATAGAAGAAAACATTGTAAAGAGTAAGAACTCAATTCATGTATAGAAAAGACAACTAGATGTAAGTTTTAAACTTAGGTTTCCGTTTTTAGCAAAAAAAAAAAGGCTTCCGTAAACGAAGAAATTTTAAAACGTCTGAATTGTTTTCAACACGACATGAATTTTTATCAAACGCAAAATCGTAGAATCCATTGTTCTCAAAGATAAATAGATATACCAATCTAAATTAAACGAGTTGAACTGTAAACCGAAATCATATTAAAAATGATTATAACACAACAAAATCATTGAGATAATAAGCCAAACCGGTTTGTTTGTTTATTTTATATATGAACAAATAGTAACCAAGCAAATCCAAAAAAATAAACTAAAAAACCAACCAAGTGGTGGTAGTGGTAAAAGAGCTAAAGAGATTATTAAAATATTATATTATTAATATGACTTATAAAGTTTTGGATGGTAATTTAACTTACATTAGCATGAAATAAATAAATAAAAATCATTTTTATGCATACAATAATAAAAACACTATTTGGTTCCTATAGACAATGTAACTGGCAAAACTCAATAATTTTTTACAGTTTGTTAAAATTCGTTTAGATTTTGGATTCTACATTGCACCAATTATAACAAATATGAAATTGTTAGGTAATAAGGAAAATTGATAAACCAAGGGCAAACATCTCACTATATTAAAGTAGAGGACATATTTGGCCAAATGTAGAATACGATAAGAAACGAGAGGAAATGGCGTTGTTGGTGGTCACTGGTCACTGGTCACTGGTCACTGGTCACATGCTTATTTTGGTTTGTTCTTTATCTTTATATCACATGACCATCAATATATATTTTCACTGTGCACATTTTTGCATGTATTTGCACATAACTCTTTCTTTCGTACTACATCAAATTTATAATCAAATAAAATTATAGATAATTGATAACTGGAAACGATTAAGTTTCACCCAGCTCTTTCTTTTTTATAGATTCATTTGGACAACATTATGATTGATTTTTTTCTCAAAAAAAAAAACATTATGATTGATTTTACTTGTAAATCACAAACATACAAACATATCCAAAAAGTATAGGAAAACTCACCCCATCATCTCCAGGATGATGAGATACATAACAGACTAATTAGCTATATGGATTATATATATAAATCCTACGTTTTGCGGTGCGATATATACATACTTATGTAGAATATATATATTATACAAGAAAAATGAACAAAGATAACATTAATTGGTCTAAGATATCTATATATACTCCACACATGTATATCTCCAATCGTGTTGTGCTGTATATTAGAAAGTGATAGTGTACTAAAAACAAGAAAGAGAGATAGCGAATCCGCTATCGTCGGTATTCTGGGACCATAATTTTTATGGACATTTCTTTAGAAAATCAACCATTTTTTTTTTATCAAAAATTTAAGGAATATCTTCTTGTAATTTTTATTTTTAAATTCAAATTTGAATAAATATGGATTTCTATTTTCAACCCAAAACCATCAGTATAATATATTTTTTTTTTGTAAAAAATTATCAATATTATATTGTGAGTAAATATGTTTAAAATTTGAGTAAATATTTAAATTTGTATACTTCATATAGTTACGTAAATATTTAAATTTGTATACTTCATATAGTGATGATGATTAAATTGGTCAACTTCAAATAAATAAACCTTTTTAAAACAAACAAAAGGTTAATAATTTTTTTAAAAAAGGTTTATTGAAAGTGTGGAGTGTGGAGTAGATAGAATAGCATCAAATAGATTCCACAACGTGGTATAAATATCATATAATGCATGGGCCGCCACTATGATGGGAACCCTCGTGGGACCATAAGATATATGGTGAAAAATTGAAATTATCATTGTTCTTTAATTATGTGAATTGTCGTAATTTTCAAATTCATAGAATTAGTTTTCAAATTCATATAATTAGTTTACATATCGACTCATAATTTTACTAGTGTTAAAAACCTTCATCATGTTGAAAAATAAAGAAGTATCTATTGCTAAAATATAAGGTACTTATTTTTAAATCGGAAAACTTATTTATCATAAGGGTTATTTTTGCTAGATTATTAATCTACCAAAATTATTTTCTGAAAGAAAAATAGTAAATAAGTCATGCGTTTTTATGTGTGATTTATACAAAATATAATATCGTTATCATGTAAAATACTAAAATAGCATGTTATCGAATATAATATTACTGTTGACAAAAAATAATATTACTAAAAAACATATAAAACTTATGCTATTCAATGAAAAAACAATAAATAAACAGATTTATTTACGATTTTATCATTATCATTTTTGCAAATAAAAATGTAGAATTGATTATCTAATCTATATTCTCCTTGTTATGATGGATGAAAAAAAAAATTTTTTTGCTCCAGTAGTACATATAAAATTAAGAGTCAATACATTCAAATTAAATAGATTTTTTCTTACCTTAAAAACTTGGGTTAATTAGGTGTATATTAGTTTTTGAAGTCAAAATTTAGTAACTAATAACACGTGATTAGTATTTAAGTGTGTAGCATTTGCTTATCAATTTGTGACGAAAATACCCTTAATAATGATATTAATGTGTTTTAGTAAACAAATCCCCAGCAGTAAAAACACACATATTTGTTCACTGTATATTGTGAAATAGTTAATTGACATAATTAACTATTTGTTTCAGAAGTCAAAGGAGACAATTATTGTTGTGGTTTTGGGTGAATGGATTGTCTTGTTTTGGATAGTTCACTATGTATGTATATTAATAGTTCACTATGTTAAAAAAATTACGTATGTTGATTAAAATAGTTCACTATTTATGTATAAATAGTCAGATATCAACTCATCTATGTTGACTATTTATGTATGAATAGTCAGCTATTGGATAGTCAACTATTAGATAGTCACCTAGTAGATAGTCAGCTATTAGCTAATTTATGTATGAATAGTCAACTATAAGATCAAATAATAGTTGACCATGCTGTTGTCGCATCGAATACTATGTAAACAACTATATGAATTGATTTACTACAATAGTTCACTATACTTGTACAAATTTACATTTAATTAACTATAATAGTTCACTACTTACTGTTGAATACAAATTTACTTGCGGTTTTGTTCTCAATAGCCGCATCTATATATCAGAAGGGGATGAATACAAATTTACTTGTGGTTTTGTTTTTAGTAGCCGCATCTATATATCAGAAGGAGAAGAAGGAGAAGGAGACGAAGACGGAGAAAGAGGAGAAGAAGATGAAGGAGGAGGAGAAGGAAGAGGAGACATAGAAAGAGGAGAAGAAGATGAAGGAGGAGGAGACGGAGCAAGAGGAGGAGGAGAAGGAAGATGAGACAGAGAAAGAGGAGAAGAAGGAGAAAGAAGAAAAGAAGATGGAGGAGGAGACGGAGAAAGAGGAGAATAAGGAGAAATAGGAGGAGAAGAAGGATATAGAGGCGAGGAAGAAGAAGAAGGTGACGGTGTGAGAGTATAATAATATTAGGGGAGAAAATTTTTTTTAGGAAACTAGGTTTAGGTAAATATTTTTTTTTTGTTTTTTAAAGTAAAAAACATAAGAATAAAATTGATATTATATGTTAGTTACTAAATTATGATTTTTAGGATGTTAGATGTCTAATTATATGTACATAGACTAATATACATGCTAATTTTCCAGAAAATTTTGAAGGAAAAAGGGATTTATTTGACCAAAAAATAAATAAATTATTTGGATGGGAAAAGTAAATCGAGACGCGTGGACCGGTAATTGAATGGCTGCATAAATCACGTGATGCTTCTCCCTACTACTTGTACAAAATTAAACTGTAGCCTAGTGATACAAAATTAACATAAACTCATTTTAAGATATTATTAGCATAGAGATGCAATCGTATAATTTAATATAGAGTTAATTAGGTGAATATTACTCTTAGAATAGATAATTAGATAAGTAACATACTGATAATTAAATTTAGGTAAGTAGCAGAAAAAAAAATATATGACAAAATTGCTCTTACGGAATTTACTAAAGAAAAAAGTTAAAAAAATAATCTTTAAATATTTGTCTTCAAAGGAACTTACATATCTTGTTTTCAATAAAATCATTTTTGGAAAGCTCTTCAACAAAAAATCCAGATTGATGGTGATTGATTTTGACGAATCCAGAATGTTGTAATTGAGGGAAAAATCTTCAATGATTGAATATGAAGTTAACGAGAATATTAACATGTAGTTTTTCTCAAGAAGCTGTATCATATGCAAAACACTGTCATCCTCCTCTCATCAGACCATGATAAATCATCTTTTCTAGATCGTCAACAGGTAAAGTATATGTCATATTTACCTGAAACAAAAACACATGTGAGTAAACTCCAGAAGATGATGTAACTACCGAGACATCATCTTTAAATAGTTAACTATTCTTAGACCATAGTTAACTATTAGTATAGTTGACTATTAGGTTAGTTGACTATTAGTATAACATAGTTAACTATGAGTAGAACATGGTTGACTACACTATGTAAATAGATCACTATTAGAAGAACATAGTTGACTACATGATGTAAATAGTTAACTATTTGGACCATAGTTAACTATTAGTAGAACATATATAGTTGACTACATGGAATATGCTGTTGTAATAATAAGAATAAGATAATGTTACCAGTGTTCTTTGTCTAGCTTTCCAAGCGAGAAGAAGATAAGAGAAAGAGGATACCGGCGAGAAGGATGACTGAGACAAGAAGAAGGAGACGGAGGAGGAGAGGGCGGAGCAGATGGAGGAGGAGAGGGAGGAGCAGACAAAGGAGAAGGAGAAAGAGGAGGAGACGGAGACGAAGTAGGAGAGAGAGGAGCAGACGGAGAATGAAAAGGAGATGGAGGAGGAGAGGGAGGAGCAGACAAAGATGGAGGAAGAGAAGGAGAAGGAGAAGAGGAGGAGAAAAAGAAGAACGAGGAAGAGAAGGAGATGAGCGACGGTGAAAGATTTAGAGAAGATGGATTTCAGAAGAGAGAGATTTGAGAGGAGACATCGTAGACATGTTTAGGGTAAGTGATAATTATGTTATATCTTTTTTTTTTACTTTGTTATTTTCTTAAGTAAAAAAACTATTAGTCAAATTACATGGGGATACATTATAAATTTTGAATGACTAAATATTAGTTATCTAAATTTGTTTTAGCACTAGTTAGATAACATATTTTAGATGAAGACACTAATATAGATGCCAATTTCACTTTAATATATTGTATCTACTTATATATTCATGCTTTTTCGTCTATGTTATTGCTTCACGTGAGTTTCACGAAGCTTTAAGTTTTTTTTTGTTTTCGCGAAAAGCTTAAGTTAGTCATGTAATATATAATAGTTCTTTCTGTGAGATTCATCTTCATCGTAACATATTTAACATTTGTTCGAAAACATTAAATATGTTAAATATATACTGTAAATACGTTATTTGTTGAGGTATTATCTAAGGATATCAAATTTTTAGTGTTTTTCTGAACTTATCACCTCTTCATTTTAATTGAAAACTATTTACTAAATGGAAGTTCTAATATTTTGACTGTATTCATTATTTCATTATGATAAATATTTTACGCTATAACGAGACATTCTGAAAGTGTCATGCATTTTCCATAAATATACACACTTAATGCATGTTGCTAGATCTTCACCCAATAATGCATGGTAAGTTTTTTGTTAAGACAACATGGTCAAAGGCAACTACTTGTAAATAGCCCTTAATCATAACATAAACTGATTCCTTTTTACAATAACGGTTTCCTTTTTTGTATACTTATACACATAATCAAACGTTGAAGTCAAAATAAAAATGAACCAATTTAGAAATAATATGTCAAAAAGTTGAAGGAAAAAGCTTAGTATAATAGACTGTTCTCTTCGTTGTTAAGTTTGACATCTAAATGAATGATCAGCTCATGAACAAGCTCAAGTAATTTTACTTATATTTCCAGCAAATCTTCTATTATCATTCTATTACAAATTATAAGAACTGTTACATCGACAATTCCACAACGGATAAATTTTCCGCTTTGATCCATGCCAAACTATTTTACTTTGTCTCACGCTGAAAATCTCATGTAAACTTATCTCCATTAATCTGTATTAATTATAATAAATTGCATCCTCTAGGATTCGAATCCTACATCTCTTGGTATAGAAGAATTAATGAATCCTTGATTAAACTATTGGACCAAAGGGCTTCCACTAAAATTGATTTTAACAAATCTTCTGCCTTTTTGAAATTGATTTTCTATGTTATAAAACCGCTACAAATATGATGATTCCCATTTCTTTTGAGTATAGTTTGGTATAAATATAAAATACGTACTCACAACTTAATCGCACTAATATCGTAATATTGGTAACTTATATTAGCTTCTATTTTTCTTCTTATCGACGTCTTGACTATTTGACCTAATTTGAATTCTATACTATCTCTTCATTTATCAACAAGAAAATATAATTCGTGTCTATTTTAAACAAAAGAAAATATATCAACTATATATATCAGAATTTAGTATTTAAAAGATAATCTTCTGTGAACACACTACCTAGAAAAACAATCGTTTTTTTTTTATCATAGAAAACATTATCAAAACAGCACTAACATGAAAATGAAAAGTAACAATTTGTACACCTCCAAACGGTTAATGATTTGTTATATAATGTTTACAAAAACTGTTGGGTTAAATAAATTTATGAGTCATTCACTATTAAAATCTAATTCATAAATTGAAGGTTAAACTTTTATTAGTCCTCCAAAACTAAAAGCAAAATCACAATTTACAACGTTTACCATATCATTGCTATAGAAAAACAACAAATTGTGAGCAACAACGAACGATATTCACCATCAAAAAAAGGTTTGGATTATGGATTGATTATCGACCGACGATTCTTAATATTGGTTTACTAATGACGAATAATTTGACAAATCAACCAATTTCCGCTTGCAACATTTACTCCTATCTATGAGGAAATTAGAAAGAATAATCGCCATATTCTTATTTTAGAAAAATAGGACGAAAGACCGACAATAACCGTAAGAAAATTAAGATGATGACATACGAGATCTAATCCAATAACGATCAGGATTTACGAAATCTATAAATAAAGAAGTCTCAAAATAAGGACGGTGAGGGCACAGAAAAATATCAAAACTCTAAATAGTTAACTTTTAAACTCTTATCGTTAGTTGTTCAAAAAAAAAAAAAAATCTCTTATGGTTTTAATGACGAATCCGACGATTTATGAGATCACTTTTACGATTTGATATTGATTCTTTTTAATTCATATCAATTATTTGTCAAAATTCTTCAATCAATAGAGTCAGTTTTTTTATCGATTCGAACTCGATAAAATGTGTCTAAATATGTTTAGTGATTCATGTTAATGTTACTGAAGTATTGTTATCGAAATTCAAATCAATATCATGCATAATGCATTTTGACATTTTTCTCAGATTGGTGCTATAATTAAAGGAATCAAATCTTGGAAAGAAACAAAGAAGATCGAAAAGATGAGGAAAAAGAAGCATAGTGTTTCACATGGTCCATGTGAATTCTTAAAATAAAATTTTATCAACTGTCCTACCTGCCGTCCAATAGCATTAAACTAACTTTCTTTTATTTTAGTTCAATTCAGTATCATCATCATCACTATTATCTTGATTATAATTTACGCAATTTTGACGTGTATTTGATTTGATGCTGAAACAAATTTATCTCTTTCCCCCCAAAGTATTGATTACTTTAAAAATATTGCAAATTAATGAATAAGTTAAAGTTAGACAACTGATACAGCCTTTATTTATAGGGTATTTATATCATCATTCACTATTAAAAAAATAGTCACGAGAAATGTTTACTATTAAAATATCATATGCTTTTAGTGTAACCTAAACTTTAAGATAAATAATACAATTGACAGCTAATAGAAGCAAAACCACTAACAAATAACAACAATAAAAAAGGATTTAATAGTATATTTTTGATGTGACATGGGATTCCTTCTTTGTGCACTTAATCCTCATTTTAAGCTAGTATGATTTTTTTTTTTACTTATGTAATTTAAATCCGAAAGAGGACACAAAAACATAACCGTTTAAATAAACTCCTGGTGCTATGATATATATATGTATGGATGAAAAATAAGCCAAATAATTACGTCATTACGCACGTAATCCTTGAATTATTGTTCTAAAATCTAAATTTAATAGAATAGCCTATTGTATGCAGATAAAATAATACAACAAAACTTAATCAGCATGTGTTTGTCGTGAAATGTGAATGTAACTAAAATATAATATAAAGGGTTTCTTGATTTCTTCCTTTCTAAAAGCATGTCCTAATAATATTGTTGGTCAAGTGGACTAATTGATTAGTATTGTTTTCGTCAACAAATTATTTAGTTAAACAGACAAAAAAATCATTCGGCAATTACAAAAATACCATTTTTTATATGCATATTTACAAAAATGTCATTTAAGAGTGTTCATTTACAAAATACCACTAATTATAGATTTATAAAATTTATATCTTAAAATTCTAAATGATAAAAATTGTTTTGACACCTAAAACCCCCTAAACACTCAAAACTAAATCCTAATATAATTAACCTAAATATAAATAATATAAAGAAAAAATAATTTTGAAAAAATAGCATTTTTGTAAAGATTTTAAAAGTGTTGCATTTTTGTAAAATAACACTTGAAAAAGTGGCATTTTTTAAAATTTCTGAAAAATCATTTATGGAGAGATTGAGATTCTCACGCATTATTGATTATATGTTGTAAATTACAAATTAATTTTAGCAAAAAATACAAATTAAGACCAACACAACTTAATTTCTGTTTTTTTCTTCGGCTGAATCTCAATTACTATCAAACAGCCACGCTGTATATTAACACCTGCTTAAAATGTAAAAACAATTTCATATTTATGTAAATAAATATTTATATGGAAAATACGGATTTAAAAAATAACAATCTTATTTTCAAAAAAAAAATAACAATCTGGAACTCTTAATCCTTTTTATTTAACTCTTAATAATTTAACTTCTCTTATATAAATCTTTTTGTTATTTTAAAATATATTTGTTAAATTGAAAACGAGTGAAAATTTTAGTAAAGTGTTGTTTTTAGACTGAGCTACCCTCACAGTTAACTCTTATAAATTTACTTTTTTTTTAAAATCGATATTAAATCTGAGCCGTTAAAATAAAAAGCGCGTAAGATGCATAAAAACCGTACGATCTCACTTCACTTTGGTCTTAAAACCGAGTAGATCCAACAGTCTATGGGGTTAAATCGGGATGTGAGTTCACCGAAGCTTCTTGCCTCTCCACGTGTCACAATCGTAACACGCCACGTAATATCCTCAACATTAAAATTACTTATTTACCCTCATGATCAGCTCCAGATATAAAACAATCACAGACGCACTCCATTTTTCTCCATTACTACGACGAGGACGACGACAACTTTCTCTCTCTAGAAAGTTTATTTTTTTTTAACCGGTTAACTGGTTTATGGAATGACTGATTACCGGTTACCATCAACGATGAATCTCTGGACCACCGACGATAACGCTTCAATGATGGAAGCTTTCATGAGCTCCTCCGACGTCTCATCTCTATGGCCACCGACGGCGACGACGGCGACATCAGCTCCGGCGATGGAGATTCCGGCACCGGCTGGATTTAGTCAGGAGACTCTTCAGCAACGTTTACAAGCTTTGATCGAAGGTACACACGAAGGTTGGACCTACGCTATATTCTGGCAACCGTCGTATGATTTCTCCGGCGCCTCCGTGCTCGGTTGGGCAGATGGTTATTACAAAGGAGACGAAGATAAAACAAACCCGAGCCGGAGATCGAGTTCGCCGCCGTTTACAACTCCGGTGGATCAAGAGTACCGGAAAAAAGTCTTGAGAGAGCTCAATTCTTTGATCGCCGGCGGAAATGGTCCGGCGGATGACTCCGTCGACGAGGAGGTTACGGATACGGAGTGGTTTTTCTTGGTTTCGATGACTCAGAGTTTCGGTCCCGGTTTGGGTTTAGCCGGTAAAGCGTTTTCGACGGCTAACCCGGTTTGGTGTTCCGGGTTTGATCAGTTATCCGGTTCGGGTTGTGAACGGGCGAAGCAAGGTGGTGTTTTTGGGATGAAGACAATCGCTTGTATACCGACGGTTAACGGAGTTGTTGAACTCGGGTCAACGGAGCAGATCCGACAAAGTTCGGATCTTTTGAATAAAGTTCGGATCCTTTTCAATTTCGACGGTGGTGCTGGTGATTTATCCGGTTTGAATTGGAATCTTGATGACCCGGATCAAGGTGAGAACGACCCGTCTATGTGGATTAATGACCCGATTGGAGCACCCGGTTCAACAACAAACGAACCGGGTAACGAAGCTCCCGGTTCAACTAGCTCACAGCTTTTCACCAAGTCTATACAGTTCGAGAACGGTAGCTCAAGCACGATAACCGAAAACCCGAATCCGGATCCGAACCCGAGTCCGGTTCATTCACAAACCCAGAACCCGAAATTCAACAACAATTTCTCTCGAGAGCTTAATTTCTCGACGTCGAGTACGACTTTGGTGAAACCCAGATCCGGCGAGATACTAAACTTCGCCGACGAAGGTAAACGGAGCTCCGGTAACCCGGATCCGAGTTCTTATTCGGGTCAGACTCAATTCGATAACAAGAGAAAGAAAACCACCGGTTTAACCGACGATAAAGTTCTATCATTCGGCGGCGGCGGAGGTGACAAAATCACCGGCGCCGGAGGAGTAGAATCCGATCATTCCGATCTAGAAGCTTCCATCGTGAAAGAAATACCGGAGAAACGTCCTAAGAAACGAGGAAGAAAACCAGCAAACGGTAGAGACGAACCATTAAACCACGTAGAAGCAGAGAGACAAAGACGCGAGAAACTAAACCAGCGTTTCTACGCGTTACGAGCGGTTGTACCAAACGTTTCGAAAATGGACAAAGCTTCATTACTCGGAGACGCGATTTCTTACATCAACGAGCTAAAATCAAAGGTGCAAAAAACCGAATCTGAGAAAACCCAAATCAGAAACCAGCTCGAAGAAGTGAAATCAGAGCTCGCCGGAAGAAAAGCAAGCGCAAACGCCGGTGATCTGTTATCATCGGCGACGGCGATTAAAGCGGTGGGGATGGAGATCGAAGTGAAGATTATCGGTTGGGATGCGATGATCAGAGTAGAATCGAGTAAGAGGAATCATCCGGCCGCGAGATTGATGTCGGCGTTAATGGAGCTTGAGCTTGAAGTGAATCACGCGAGTATGTCGGTGGTTAACGATCTGATGATTCAACAAGCGACGGTGAAGATGGGATTTAGGATCTACACTCAAGAACAGCTTCGTGCGAATTTGATTTCGAAGATCGGTTGAGAGAAATTTGGGAAAGTTATGGGGTCAAATCGTAATTATTTCGTTTTTAGCGGGTTTTAAAGTAATTTTGTTTTTTGAGTAGTTTTTTGTAGTTATTTAAAAGAAAAGTCTCGAAAAATAGAGCGACAAGTTTCTTTTGCCTCTATCCTCTCTTTGAGTATATGTAATCTGTAATGTCATTTGTATCGTCTCCAAATGTGTAACTTGTATATAGTAGATATATGAGTAATACTATGTGTTAGTTACTAATAAATTGATTTCTACATGCTTTTTATAGTATCATTACAAAGATGGCTAATATCTTTGACGGATCTCTAGCTAAACTATTGCTATAATTTTGTGACCCAACATCGATTATTAGCACTTTCTAAATGATCAAAGATGTATGTACAAAGACAATATTTTAGATCTAAATAGTTCTCTTCGTATGCGAACGTCTTCAGTTTCACGGATTTCACAAACTTCACTTCACTTTATATTAGGATTGTAATAACGCTTTTTTTGTTTTGGCATCTAGAATGAAAATATTATTAATGATGGGATATTACACATAAGAACAAGGTCGGAACAGAACGTACCCAACTGTAGCTAAACCGAAATAGAATCAAAAGTCTAGAACCAATAACTCAAAAAAAGGAAACAAGGTTCAAACCTTAACCCGTAGGCAAACTAATACAAAAGAACCACAGCAAAGAAAGACAACCTAGCAACACAGGAGAAACACATATGCGACCACAAGCTCACCAAACCAGAACCACACGGAACGAATGCAAGGACCGAAGCAAAGCATCCACCATATCCATGACAGAGGCAACAACTACGCACAAATCAGATGAGCCGGTGCAAACCATGAAGAAAAATGTCACCAAACAAGAAAAGGGCAAACCATCCACTCGAGGAGTCTCCAAATGATATTCAACAAAGCCACTCTAAATAAATGGAGCTGGCCAGCTGTTGATGTACGTCGCCGATTGAAGAATTATTTAAAAAAAAACGAGTGAAAAGGAAGCAAATCTGCTGGGCGAGGGATATGAGTCTCGATAACATTATCTTCAACAAAGAAAATCAACCAATAAGCACAACAGTCCAAACCAAACACACCAATGTAACCGATAAGAGAGCCAAACTACCAAATAGGACTCCAGCTAACGGGAAGCAAACCAGCTAGGTTCGGCAAGAAGCTGAAATACAGAGGCAAAACCAGCTCGGAAACAGCAAACAACCAACCATAAAGCCAACCAGAAGGCTAGCTACAGAAGCTTGACAAACTGAAACACGAACCAAGCCGAAACGCATACAGACACGGCCGACTCTGACAAAACCTCTGCATTACACTACCTTAATAGACTACACAAGCCATCTCAAACGAGAAGGCAGAAGAAACACTACGGCTAGACAAAACAAATTAACGGAGAAGATCAACACCTATGGACAAAGTCAGAACCAAACCACGAGAAGTCAAAACCCATTGATCCAACAAACGAAAAAACAGACCTCATAGAAGAGAGACGACCAACGATGGAGGAGATCCACTGAAACGGCAAACAGAGCCATATCTAGAAGGAGATCGTCGGAGCACAAGAGCGGCTTTCGCAAATAAAAGTCAATCTCACCACCAATCTATAGATGAACATTAATCTTCATCACGAACCACCGCCACAATCCCGACCCACACCCTAACCACCACCAAAGCCTCACCACCGAACCAAACCTCAAACCATCGGAAGAAAAGTCACTCTTCAAGGCTGCACAACCCAAACCGACACTAAACAAGCTAAGACGATCACAAAAAGACCGGTACCGATGCTAACTGAGCCACCGGCACCGATCAAATCACAGATCGACAAAGAGAAAAGTTTGAGAACAATCTCCTAAAAAATCGCCAAAAAGGGGTGGCGAAAAAAACGAGGGTTTTTTTTGTGTGTAATAACGGTTAGTAGTAGTTAAATCCGTAAGACACACATCTCACTTTCTAAATTATTTGAAAAACTCTTTTGTACGACAATTGTGTAACATGGAACACAAACTCTCTAGATATCACGTTGAACACGAAGACGGATAAGACAAGTCAACATAGTCTTATAGATAAAATAATGCGATAACCAAATGAATAGTTTGGGGCGGGACAAGAGATAATTTTGAAAATCTCGATAGACTTCAATCTTGAAACATCTTTGCTTTAAAGGAATGCAAAATTATTTGGTCTTCTTTGGTCGTCATTAAGGGAATAATAACATTTCACGGATGCAAAATCATGTAATTTCACAGACAGCTTTTTATATCTTGGACAATTAATTCATATCGAATTACGAAAGACCTAAAAGCATGAGAACTAGGCAATCGGTAAAGCAGTGGTACAAGGGCATTTGGTTCAAGTACGCAACGCCGAAGTACTCTTTCCTATCATGGTTGGCCATTCAAAACAGATTATCCACTTGTAATAGAATGAGTCAGTGGAACACAAATCATAACTCATTATGCGTTCTATACCAAAGGACAGAGGAAACACGTAACCATCTTTTTTTTGAATGTTCATACTCATCACTGTTATGGAGTGCGGTGGCTCTCAAGCTTCTTCACGCGGAATACACGACTTCTTGGGACCTGGTTGTCAGCCTTATCACAGCCGCTCGGAATAGGACGGACAAGTTCCTTGTGAGATATGCTTTTCAAACATGTGTGTACCATCTTTGGCGCGAGAGAAATCTTCGTCGCCATGGGGAGGTAGAGATGCCAGCATCGACATTAACAAAGATGGTGGGGAAAAACATCATCAATCGGATCAACTCCGGTTTCAAAAAAGGGAACCTCACTCGTCGTGTCGTGATGGAACGTTGGCTTGCAACACAAGTTTAATCTTTGATCGGTAGTGTTTAAGAATTTTGGCACAGTGTGCTTTATATTTCGGAACAATGCAACATCTAATGTACAAATGTTTGATTGAATAAATTTTAAATTCATTCAAAAAAAAAAAAAAAAAAAGCATGAATTCTTAATTTCACTAGAACTCCTATATAGTGGTAAGCTAAATTCTTCCATAATAGCATAAATGGTATCGACTCCAAAGGGTTGGCCAGCTTTCGAAATTCTCCTTGAAAAGTTTGCTAGATGTAAGGAGGTCTTCCCGTCCTTTTGCCTTATTGTTCATCCCACGAAGTAATAACCCGAAGGCGGATAAATTAGCACGCAATGCTCGTTGTTACCCTTATGGTAGTACTTATCTAAACTTTGTTCCTCCGATTTGAAATTCTGAACCCTTTTAAGTTGAATTATATGTTGTTGACAAAATATGTATTTCTATCAGGTAGGTTATGTTTGGTTCATATTCTTTTAGAAAATTAAGAACTTTTTGGTATCCCTTTTGACAATTCTAACCAAAACTCATTTGTTTATACTTTACATATATTAAAACTCAAAAGTGTGGAGGCTTTGAAACAAAAGTCTTTATAGCAAATGGAGAATCAAATGAAGGAACAAGTAAGAGCCTTCAATAGAATCTGAATGGTTTGAGAATTGAAGACTTCAACATGTTGAAGACTTGTCATGAAAGAGAAGGTTTCATCTGTAGAAGAAAATAAAAAGTCTCAGAGTGACACAGAGGGTTCGAAGGTTAAGTTCAAACCTCACCCAACTCATATATATTATGTCTGCTCTTCTAGACAAAGTACACACAAGATTGTTGTTTCACGAGAAGACAAAGTATGCAGGCCTACATGTAGCCGCCTTCTCGAGACATTAATGGAGTTTAGGTTTGAACTAAGGCTTAACTCAACTGTAGCGTGCTTTATGATACTATCCTATAAGTCGTCTATGTTTCCCTTATACAAAGATAGAGCACCAATATATAGTTTGTGTGCAGTGTGAAAAAGAAGTAGAGAGAAGCGTAAAGGATTGAAGGCTCATTTGAGCAAAGTTTTAAGTGAATTTTCCGGAGATCTTCTCCCGTGAGACATGTTTCTTCCCAAGAATCCGAACTCGTTAAATCTTGGGGTTCTTTTCATTTCACGTTCGTTTCTTTAAGTTTTTTCAAACAAACACACGAGTGAACCTGAAACTGAGAGTGTGAGAGAGAGAGAGACTTTAAACAATCTAAAGTCATAAACTTTTCGATCTAAGTAAGCTCAAATCTCCACACATTGATAACAAAGGACAACAAGAGAACCGATCTGTTGTGTATTTTCAATATGTTTCCTACAATACAAGAAATTCTCACAAGGTCTGGAACTTCGAATACACAACAAGAAATAAAATCACTCGACGTTTATCTTCATCATTTCCAAAACTATGCAACAGAAAATAGAAGCATCGAAAAGATTCTGAATCTTAAACACCGTACACTCTGTGCTCTCTTTTCTTCAATCGTATACAGTCGTTAAAAGAAGCTGCTCCATGTCCGGGGCATGTAGCCTTTGTATTAATGTTGGATCGTGTCATAATCCGAATTCAAATTCGATAACGTGAGCGTGTAAGTTCTAGACGACAAAGAAGAAAGCTGACTTACTCTTCCATTTCAAAACGACGAGTCCTCAAGAATCTCCAGGCTTATATCAAGTTTTCTTCTTTCTAGCTTCGGCTTTCCAGTCTCTTCGACGAGGCTTTATCTTCCGTTTAAACGGTCCACAAGAACCATCTAAAGTCTTGTCCGTCATCAAATGAGCTCTCCTAGCTTCTTTTTTCCAATCTCTATCGCAATAAACACGCCTCACAAAGTTCTCAACATACCCATTACACTCTACTTCCGCTTCTTCTTCTTCTTCTTCTTCTTCTAATTGTCCAATGGTCGCGTCAAACGAGAGATTTTCATCGATGATACCCGCTTCTTCGCGCATCCGCTTCCTCGCTCTATACCTACGTTGTCTTTCTCGGTTCTTCATTCGACGGATCATTACTTCATCACCACCACCACCACCACCGTTGTTATCTCTCAAACCTTCTTTCTCATCAATGCTCAAAGCATCTTGCATCATCACACCATTACTCATCTCTCCTTCAATTCTCAATACTCAAAACACTGATACAAAAAAAAAAACAGATAAATAAGGAAATCTTGTAGACATTAAGCTATAAAAGTAAGTAAGAATCAAACTCTATTAAACCCTAGAAAAATTGATTCAAAAGCTAAAGGCACACACACACATACAAAAACACAAAAATCTAAGCTTTTTTTTGTTTTTGTTTTTAGAAGATTCGTTGATTGCAATCAAATTGAAATCTAGGGCTTTCGAGATTTCTTTTTTAATTCCAAATCAAAACGATTATCAACATCAGGCATACAAAAACAGAGAAGTTTCGAGACTCAAAAATCCTCCTATTCTGATTTTAGAAATGAATTCGAAGATTGAGTAGAATTTAAACAGGCTAAACTCAAATTTACCAATCTCAGAGAGATATCCTGAAAACGAAATAAAAAAATCCATAAAGGTCATACCTTTTCAAATGTTATCTGCTTCAGTGAACATAGAAACTAAAAAGTAGCGATTCGGTCCTCTGCTTGTTCGATTCGACTGCTTTCTTCAAGCTTATGAACAGAGAGAGAGAGAGAGAGATTTGTTTCTTCTTTTAGATTTGATAGAAGTGTCGGAGCAATTACATTACTTAATATATGTCTGAACATAACTAACAAATTGGGGTGGTGGCGCAGTTGGCTAGCGCGTAGGTCTCATAGCTACTGAGTGATCCTGAGGTCGAGAGTTCGAGCCTCTCTCACCCCATTTCCTTTTTTTTATAGTTCATTTCCATCAAAATATAAAACCCTTCATTGATCTAAAATTTTAGGGCTTTCTTCAATTCTTCTTCCTCTCTGAATCCGAGAGATTTTGGAGTTTTCTCAGGTGTAAAGGCGTGAACTTTTCTTTCTCTTCTTCTTACTCTAATCGTTCTTGCTCTTGATAGTTGCCTTCTTCTGTGAAAATGTCGGAATATTTCTGTGTTTAAGGCAAAGTAATCGTGGGTTTTTAGTTTAACGGAGGATAAAATAGCTCTGGAATTGAGAAAAATTCGATTTTAGATTGGATAGTGTAGGGTTCATAGCTGTGAAAAAGAGTGAGCTTTTGGTTGATTCAGGATTATATTACTCTGTTTCTCGTTAAAGCTTGAAGCTTTTAGATCTCTTCTCTGGATTGGTATCAAGTATCAACTCTATTTGTGGGTTTTAGTCTCTTGCGAGATGGATAGGCTTATGCAAAATGATCAGTTAGGTGTGAATAAGATTGGGAAGAACATAAAGAAGAGTCCTTTACACCAACCGAGTTTCTTGAATGGTATCGAGGCTCTACCGCAATCGCAGGTCTATAACATAAGCAAGAATGATTTTAGAAGTGTTGTTCAACAGCTAACAGGTTCTCCGTTGCGCGAGAGTTTCCCTCAGCAGCCTCCTCCTCAGAATCTATCAAAGCCTCAGAATACTCGGTTGCTGAAGATTAGACCAGCGGCTCTAACACCGATAACCCGGCCTCGTGTCCTTGCACCTGTGATGGCTCAACCGATCCATAACTTAGCCGCTAGACCACCACCGCAACCTTATATGCATCATTTGCCGCACAGTTCACAACCAATGATGGGTCATGGAGATCAATGTTGGTTGAATACAGTTGAATCTCCTGTCTCGTTGTATATGTGTTATCTTCAAAGCTCAGTAGTTGATTCAGGACAGAATGGAAACCAAGTGCAGCCATCTCATGGGTATCAACCGCGCCCACCACCAAAGCGATCCCTTAACCATCATTCGCCTCGGCTCAATGGTTCTGCATCCAGTATGCCCATTTTGCCTACTCCTAGATTCAAAGGTCGCGGGATATTACCCTCTCCTACGTCGCAATATTTTCAACAATCTCCAACCGCTTACCGGAGTTTTCCCTCCCCTAGGTCACCTTATCCATTGCTATCGCCGGGAGTTCAATATCCTTCACCAGTTACACCAAGAAACTTCGCAATCTCATCAATGGATCAACCTGGTATTCTCGGTCCGGGCAAATTTCCTCAGTCTCCTGCATCTCCTGGTCTTGTGTTGCCATCATCACCATTCAGGTTTTTCCCAGTCTCTAGTCCAAGATGGAGAGGTTACTAAGGTGCTTCATCATCTTCTCTTTAGGTTAGTGTATGTGTAGTATGAAAGCTGCAATCTTTCCAGGGGTGGTTTGTGTTTGTTCTAACATGAAGTATCTTGAAGTTGCAACTTTTTTTAGTTTGGAATGTCATATATCACCTCTATGAATCAGATATTATATGCAAAACTCCCTTAATATTCATATATACATTTTATACTTGTATCTATATAATAAAACTCAAATATTATAAAAAATATTGTTTTAACAATACAAATCCAATACATATAACAACTCCATTCCAAATCTCACTCCAAAATGTTCTCCAATCTAACTAACTCCATATTCAACTCCAAAATGGTGTAAACCCATTTTTTCCTCCAAATATGGAGTAATCTTATTTTTCACTCCATTTTGGATTTGTACTTTTTAATTTATAGGATAGTCCTTCAAATAATTTCAAATAATTTTGTTATTTTTGTTTTTGTTTCGAATTTTTACAATAAAACACATTTGAAGTAAACAATTTTACGTTGTAGTAGAACATAACATCAAATTATATTAAATAACTAATTTAACCTACATAAAATAAAATGCAAATAATATATATTTGATAGAAAAATTAAAAGTATGGGATTAATTTGTAAATTTTATAGATATAGGTACAATTAGCAATTAATAAAAAAATAAGAAAAGAGAATATACTTGTGATATTCAAATGAAGTAAGACATTGGAGCAAAATTCAATTCCATTTTGGAGTAACTCTATTTTGGAGTAGAAACAAATACCTCACAAGATTTTTGTGTTATCGAGATGGAAACATATTCATTGTATTAGAAATGATATTATCCTTTTTCTATTTTATTTCTATATGTAATGAAAAATGTTTAACTGAAAAAAAGAAAAAGATCAAACAAAAAGAAATGAGATAGAAAAAGGTGAACATGTAGAAAAGATAAAGAAATTATAAAATTTTGATTGACAAAACTTTTATTTCATTATTAGAGCACTGTAATGTTTTCCATTTATTTTCATCAAGAAACAAAACATAAATCGGAAGATACACATTCATAGTGACATGTACACACATATTTTCTACTTTTTATGGAAAAAACGATGTAAAAAAAAAAAAAGGAAAACATCTTCATATTAAAGTTTGGATCCATCTTATTATTGAAAAATAAATAAAGAACTAATTAAAGTGGTAAAAAATCAGGAATTGTAAAGACTTATGATTGAGAAATATCGTATATATATGATCTCGTGAAGCTTATTTTCATGATCTCTTGAAGCTTTATAGGTTGATAGTGACTCTATTGTTGTTAAAGATGAATCAGCGATCACAAAATGATCACTTGAGAGTGAATAAGAGTGGCAAGAACATTCGAAAGAGTATTTTTCACCAACCAAATGGTAACGGTAACGCAATATCTCAACCGCAGCCGCAACTGCAACCGCTAACGCAAGTGTATATCATAAACAAGAATGACTTCAAACGCGTTGTTCAACAACTAACAAGTTATGAATCATGCGAGTCTTTACCTCAAAACGTTCCAAAGCGTCAGAAGATTAGACCGGAAGCGATAAACCGGACCTCATCGACAATTCCTCCCAATGACATACCGGTTCAAGAGGATCCTGATGTTTCGTTGTATATGCGTTATCTTCAAAGCTTACTCGAAGACTCATCAGGATCTAATGAAGACCAATTTCAACAACCGCCTCAAGCTCATTCGCAACATCAAGTTGTTGAACAAACCATGCCATATTCTAATTATCTTGAACCGGTCATGACCACTACTTCGCCTTCACTGTGGTGGTTTGATGGTTCGGACCAGCAAATGAACGGTGATTACTCATTAGAATCAACAAGAGTTGAGTATCCTCCTCACCCACTGACTCCAAATTTTACATTTTCGTCTATGACTCAACAGGGAGTTTTCGAGCCGGATCTAGAATATCCTTAAATCTTCCTACATCTCTTGGACTCATGTTCTCGGTTTCCGAAATTTGTTAGAACAAGAGAGGTTTAGAGAGATGATGACAAAAAGATTACTCTCATGTACTCCATAAATTTGTTGCTCTTTTTTTCTCACTTACCATTATTGCTATTTCTTGTAAATGTGTATATGATTATCAATGAATTAGTTTCCTCAAAATATCATTTTCCATTGACGAAAAACTTGTGAAAATATCAAATTTGTTACTTTTTGTTTTCTCTCAATTCAGAAGCAAGAGACTGAAGAAACAGAGAGAGGGTAAGAGAATATATTAGCATATTGAAAAGAGATAGTCTGTCCGGGACCAAGAGGTTCACCGTCATTGACTAAACAATCATCATAGCTGAGTCGCCGGAAAACTCTAGGGTTAACCAGTCTGACTGAGCTGAACCAGCCGCAATTGACGCTGCGATACTGCAATCAGAGACACATGAGTTGACAATCTCAGCTGTATATGCAGGAACTCCATTTGGAAGCGGAGCCGTCGAGCCTTGAAAGACGACAATATCTTCTTTCGAGCAATCTTGTCCGATCATGTTGCTCCCCTCAGTGGTATCTGAAAAATGTACTGAAGATGTTGTTGGGCCCGGACCTGCGGCCCAACTCTCTGAGCAGATTGCAAGTTGCAAACCGTTAAAGGAAGCAGAAGCCCAGCGGGCTGCCAGAGGCCCACTCCAACTGTTAACCACGATATGATCACACTGCGGTCGGCTAAACCCAAGTTAAACTCGCCGCCTTTCACTATAAATAGAGGTTAAGGGGTGATGTGACGAGGATGGATTCATTTTCGGAAAGAGGACAAGCACTGTCATTCACGAGCTATCTAAATTCTACTCTTTACACTCAAAATCTGGTAGTTCGGGGTCTGTCCGATCTGCCACGATCTCACGCCTAGCGAACTGATAGCACGGGATCTGTCCGGACTATCTTTAGCGATCTATTTGTACTTGCACCTCTTCGACTCAACTTTCTATATACGAGATTCTCCGACCTCCGATCTATTATAAATTCATTGTCGATCACCTTGGATCTACAGATGTGTCTTTAGGATTCTTTATGACATCAAAACAGGTGAACAAAATTTGCGTGCTTCATCGATGTTGAACCTACGGGTCGAACAATGAATTTATAGTAGATAGGAGGTCGGAGAATTCCGTGTATTAGAAGTTGAGCGCGAAATGAGTATTACAGAGTAGATCGCTACAGATAGTCCGGAGAGATCCTGGTCTATCTGTTCACTATGAGCTAGAAAGAGTGTAGTTGACCGGACAGATCTCGGGCTACTTGGTCGTTGCGAGCTAGTACGTAATGTAAATGTTTTCGGTGTTTCCCGGTCGGCGATGGATTTTTTCGGTGAATTCTCTGTCGGAGTTAGAGACCTGAACGATTATGCTCTGGGCCCTTTGTACTCTCTATCAGAGGAATGGAAGATGGAAGGTCACATCCAATTATTCCCCTATTTATAGTACAAGGTTTTGAAGGTACATACTAGATTTTATTAACCATAGTTACCGAATCTGACTCAGACTTAACCAGATTGCGGTTACTGTTCGAGTTGGGCTTCCATTGTTCTCGGGCCGCTGACTGTTGGGTCGTAGATCGTTTGGGCCGCAGGTTCAGGCCCAACAATCGATAAACTTATGATCAAAATTTGCCTGCTTCATCGATAAACTTATGATCAAATGCATGTTAATAATACATAAACAACATATCTCAGGCCCAATAATTTAAAAACCCACTAAACAAAGGAGAAGCTTTAGGTGGCACACTTTAAAAAAAAAAGAAACCTTCTAACTGATCAAGGAGAAGCATCAGAGGGCACTTTACTCAAACACCAAACTCTACTGCATCTACTTGGAGTTGTACTCACCAAACTCGCCTTAGCATCATCCGCGGAAAATAATTCTAAACCATTCTGTCCCGTGGACTTTGTTCATGTCATTGTGAGAGAGAATGCCTTGCGCTGGGCGAAAGCAAAGGCATCTCGGGTGTTTTACAAAGGTCACGAGAGCTATGGAAGCAACTTGGTGGTGCTGGAGAGTTTGGGTTACTTATAGCATCTTCTTTCAAGATTTTTCCCATTCTTGAAAGAATCCGGAACGCTAGATTCGTTAGTTCTGTTTATGTTTTACCTTGCCATACTGAATCTTTGTGGCATCAAGAAACGACTGAGGGAGATTAGGGTGTTTAGATTTTATCTGAAATCTAAGCGCTTCTGCTCTGTTCAAGACTGACTCATTTCGACCAGTTTCAGACAATGGATCTTTAGCAAATGACCACGGTGTACCATCTCTGAAATCTTGTGTTGTAACAGTCTTGAAAGAGCAGCCTTGGTGATGAACTTTACAGGATGTTAGCTGCAGAATCTATTTCAGTCGATGAAATCCTTGGATATCTCAAGCTAGGGACTGAACATTCTGCACTTGAGACAGTTAACAAGTTAGAAGCTGCTATATTTGCATGGAACTACTACATTGGAATTACCTTTCTCATTGTCACAAGGGAGGGATATAAAGAGAGAAAGCTTACTTTGGGTATTGCTTCTTTGATGATGGCGGGAAGTGGCATTTCGAGAAGAATGTTTTCGTTTATGGATTTTGTAGCTTTGAAGACTTGATAAACAACTTTGCCCTTTTCAAGCAATTTCTTCCTTCCTGAGTTAGAGAGTCCAGGTTTGGGAACTTGTGGCGATGGAAGCCACCATCTCTTGCTCTCGTTTGTACCCTTGTTCCGTCCCCTCTGCTCTGCTACCAGTTTCAGAATACCAAAATTTTGTATTCACCATTGTTTTCCGTGGAGATTGTAATGAAAAATTAACCACATCCAGGAAGATAAAAAAGATTAGATCAAAGTAAAAGATAATCGCCTACGATAAGCATGGAGTCCAATTTCTGAAGAGCTGGAAGATTCATATGAATGTCTGCACGGGATGCTTTCGGTGTCATTATCTGTTCAAACAAGAATTTCAGTTGAGTTTCTTCCTCTAGAGAATGTCTACTCTCTTTTATCTAAACCAAACCGTAGCTGCGTACCTCAAGTGATCTTCCATTGGAATCATTTTGCTTAGAAGGGACTAACTCAATCATGTAGTTGGTTGGAGAGAGTAGCCAATCCATATTCCCTTCGCCATTTCTGTTTCTTCTCCTCGCACAAGGGTTTTAATTTCCAGAGCTCGCCGAAAATCGAGGCTGCAAATTCAGCGGACATCTCAGAACTAATCCTGGCGTTTCACTAGAAAACCTCAACATATAATAAAAGAACATAGAGCATAAATACAAAGGACATACTAGCAAGATGTGTTACGGCATTTGACAAAGCCATAGCCACTTGCATCCACCAGTAACATCTTCGCCGAGTAATAAGTTTAGAAAATTTCTCCTTCATAGCTTCTACATCCAAATGGCAGCAGACATAGCATCAAAATGTTTGGACCTTCCAGACAAGCTCAAATCATCACAGCTGTGTAAATAATGAAAATTGAAATCAATAATTAATTGTGTAAATAACGCAATCACGCAATAAAAGACTAACATTTAACATAACGAAGGTGACGTTTTAGTAACTCAACTTTTAATATTTTGAAGAAAAAAAATCAAGTGTTGGTTATGTTAATAATTCAATGATGCAATAATACGGACGTTTAACTCAATGATTCAATGAAAAAATTGAAGTGTTAATAACTCAACTTTTAATAAAACATAACTTGTATTTTGTTTTTCACTTACAATTTAACATGAAGATTTGAGGAACTCAGAGGAACTGGAGAAAAAAATATTCCTCTGATACCATTTGTAATAATGAAGAATTTAAGGAATTAGAAGAAAATAAAAAAATGAGTTGTTTTTGTTTCAAAATTCAAAGCAACATTTGTTTGTTATGAATTATAAATAAGTGTTACGAAAAGGAAAAAGAAGAAAACTGACAATAAGGGTTACGTGTTAACCCCTTTATCGCTACACATCCGCCGCTCTCCGTCGACTAGGTTTTCGCATTCGATTGTTTTCGTCTCCGTCTCCGTCTCCGACTGGTAAATACATCTATCGGATCCCTCAGCTCTCTGTTTTTTGAGCAAGCGTTTGTGGATTTTGGGTTTGTTTTTTTTTCCTTTGTTTGTTTCAGATCCGCTACATCTAAACGACTATGATTGTTTCAAAATTTCTTGTTTGCTAATGATTTTGCTGTGTGATTTTGAAAACTAGACTCCCACGGCTTTGGGGATTTGCTTTGGCAACCAAGACACTCTCGATGGCAACCATGGTATTTTTTTTGCTTGAGTTTTCTTTTGAATCCAAGTTAAAATTTTTGATTGCTTTGACAGGAGGAAGAATTGGGGGGAAATCTGAAGAGGCAACTCGAGAAGCTCTTTGATGCTTCTCTTAGACAACCACTTCCCTATGAAGAAGCTGGTGTTGAGCCCTTGGTTACTGCTGCGTCCACTGCTCGAAAGAAAAAGATTGGAGATTATCGATGGTCTGCCGTCTTTTGCTTAATGCAATGTAAATTATGTTCCTTTCTGTTTGTTTGCCTTAACTTGTTTCCTCATACTGTTGTTTACAGTAACAATGCAATGCGCCTATGCTCCATCAAGAAACTACCAAGTCATTGCGAGTTACTCTATTATGGACAGGTTTGTTTCTTGGGTCTTGTTGTAGCAGACTCTTGTTGGATATAGTTTTTCGTTTTAAACTCTTACTTTCTTCCCCTTTTCACTTAGGCCCTTATTATGAACCTCCCTACCTCTGAGATGGTGCAATCATGCTTTGTAGCTGATCATGGATCTGTCAATGTTGTACTATCATCTAAGTGGATGGCCAAGGTGCTCCTGTTGTATTGCTCATTTGTATAGCCTTTTTCTAGTCCCTTATATATATATAATTTATTTCCTCATCTATCCGCAGGGCATTGCGAGTATGCTTACCAATGGAATTGACTCATGGGCGCCTACACTTCCGGTTAAGAGAGCCGTGGTTGATTTTTGCTCTCCCAACATTGCAAAAGAAATGCATGTTGGCCATGGAAGATCAACTATCATGGGTGACTCGCTAGCTCGCATGCTCGAGTACTCAAACGTTCACGTTCTACGCAGAAACCACGTCGGTGACTGGGGAACAAATGTAGCTACTTTTCTGCTCTCTAAATGATTTCTTAACCTTGAGCCCAGTGTTTTATTGTCCTACTCCATTTTTTCCCCCTCATCAAACAAATAAAAGCTGCTTTCTCTGCAGGTTGGCATGCTGATCGAGTACCTCTTTGAGCAATTCCCTGGTTCAGATGGTACGGCCGTGACAGCAATTGGAGATCTTCAGGTCAGCTGCCTTACATCATCTCAAGCTCTACACTTCTTCTTATGTACCAATATTGGCAATGCATGCTTTATGTGAATAACCAAATGAATTCAGTTTTCTAACTTCAAATGTCATCTGATAGTCTCTTTACAGAGATTCAAAAGCGAAATTTTACTGGGATCCTGACTTTAGGAGAAAGGCACAACTTGCTGCGGTCCGTCTACAGGTATATTGACTATCTCCCAAACCTGAACCACTGTCTTCTGTTTGGTTGTGTCTCAGTATGCTGCAGTATCTAATTTACTCTCTCCCTCTCTCCCTCTCTCTCTCTCTCTCCCCCTCTCTCCCTCTCTCTCTCTCCCTCTCTCTCTCTCTCCCTCCCTCTCTCCCTCTCTCTCCCTCTCTCCCTCTCCTGCATTTCTTCTGTGCAGGGTGGAGATCCTGCTTACCTCAAGCCTTGGGCACATATTTGTGAAATCAGCCGGACCGAGTCTGCCAAGGTTATTAAGCGCCTTCAAGTTGAGCTTGAAGAAAAGGTAAAGGATTATCTACATTTTTTGAACCAGAATGGAAAAGAGATACATGGATGAGTAATGAGAAAAATACATTGATTCATGACAGGGAGAAAGCTTTTACAAACCTTACATCGCTAACATGATTGGAGACTTGAAAAGCAAGGGGTTGGTTAAAGAAAGTGATGGTGCTCAGGTGATGTTCATCAAAGACTTCATGATCCCACTCATGCTGGTCAAGAGCGATGGGGGTTTTACCTATAACACAACGGATATGGCTGCTCTTTGGTTGGTTATCTTTCCGTTTATTAGTCTGGACTTTAGTAGCAATCTCTGGAAAACATATCTCATATATTATGACTTTTTTTTGTTTGTCTGTATTTGCTGAATTGTGTGGCTTAATCTGAACTGCAAAAATCTGCCTGCCCCAGGTATCGGCTTAATGAAGAGAAGGCTGAGTGGATTATTTATGTAACAGAGGCTGGCCAGCAGGGGCACTTTGATATGTTATTCAAAGTAGGTTTGATGAACATGTGCTGCTTTTGTTTTCATATTTGAATGAAATGTTGTCTTGATTCAAGCTGTCAATTGTGACTGTGGTTATCTTCTTACTCTGAATCAGGCTGCCAGAAAAGCAGGTTGGCTTCCATCCAATGTTAAAACTTACCCCAGAGCTAGCCATGCTAGTTTCGGTAAAGTCCATGGAGGAGGTAACAAGCGGTTTAGAAGTCGATATACAGATACAGTCCCCCTAGTTGCTTTGTTGCATGAGGCCAAGGGTCGCAGTAAAACTGCCCTTATTAAGCGTGGTATATAACTCTTTTTCAGAAAATGTTTACGTTTTGGATTTGGTGAACCATTTGCTTGTTCAGTTATCATGTGACCCCTTACATGTTCCTCTCTGGTTAGGTTATGACAAGGAAATGACACTCGAGGAGCTGGACCAAACAGCTGAGGCAGTTGGTTGTGGTGCGCTGAAGTAAGTATCATTTCTATTCTACTGCCCGTGATAGTGAATGTATTTAGTATCTTCTGGTTTTCGGTGCACAAATGTGCTGTAGCCATTTTATATTTTCATGCTACAGCTAACTTGTGGTTTTGTTTAATTTTCTTTCAAGGTATGCTGACCTGAAGAACAACAGATCGACAAGTTATACTTTCAGCTATGATCAAATGCTTAGTGACAAGGTGCTGGAATTCGGGATCTAGTCTACATATTTTCATTATGTAGTCTTGTACAAATGCTTATTGAATAATTGATCATATGACATGAGCAGGGAGATACAGCTGTTTACCTTCTTAAAGTCCATGCTCGGATCTGCTCAGTCATCAGAAAGTCTGGCAAAGACATAGACGAGCTGAAAAAGGTATTTTAGCAGCATGAACTCAAATAACGTAATCTCTGTGTTCATTACTCCCCTTCTGCTGTTGTAGTCGTCCTCTTGACTGCACCTGAAGTTTCCCGTTGTCGTTTAAAGCTCTCTCTCTCTCTTTCTCTCTCTCTCTCTCTCTCTATATATATATATATGATATTTGTAGGAAACGGGACACTAATTTTCTTGGATTTTGTAAACTACAAAGTCTTGTGTAATTTGCAGTAATTCTTACGTTTCAAGACCTATTTTGTGGCAGAGAGGAAAGCTAGCGTTGGATCATGCAGAAGAACGGGCACTGGGGCTTCACCTGCTTCAGTTTACTGAGGTAAAAACACATGGTCATTTAGATACTTCTTTCATATTCGACCTCTCTTTTTTCTTGGTAAGAAGATGTAACAGTTGCAATCCATGTGTGAACGATTTGCAGGCGGTTGAGGAAGCGTGCACCAAATTGTTACCGAACGTGGTGTGCAAGTACCTCTACAAATTATCTAAACAGTACACCAAATTCTATCTCAATTGTCGGGTGAGCATTCCCAGAGTACTACTTTTGTATTTAGCCTTAGTAGACTGCATAATCATCAACCCACCATTATTTCCATTTCATCTTGAACTTGTACAGGTCATTGGTTCAGTAGAGGAGACGAGCCGTCTCCTACTTTGTGAAGCAACGGCCATAGTCATGCGGAAATGCTTCCACCTTCTTGGAATAACCCCTGTTGACAAGCTTTGATACATCACATCACAGCCAAGGCTTTTGACTACTAGGACAAATCTTTTACTTATGCATATATCAGAAAGGCTCTCTCCATCCCTGGATTCCCAAGATTGTAACTAGAATCTGTGTGTAAACTCGTCTTTATTGACATGTAAACGATCGAGTAGATGATTTTAACCACCGGTTTCAAAGAATACCAAGATCTGCTAAGCTTGAATTGTGTAAACTGTATAAAGATAACCTCAGCTAGCACCCAGCTTTGCACATAAGTATGCATCCCTCTCCATTGCACTAAACCTTATAGACCACCTTATGGTCTTTTAAAAAACAATCACATACGAGCCAATATCAAATCCGTTACCAAAATCGGCCAAATAGGCCCAAGTAAATCCAGAATTCAAAAGTAGAGCGAGAGTGATTGCCAAGTTTCTCTGGAGAGAGAGTAAAACCCATTTTCGTACGGAAACTTTTGTCGGAGAGAGCAAATCGTCCGGCGACCAGAGAGACAAAGCAAATCGTCCGGCGGCGAGAGAGATGGAGGACGTAAAGAAGGCGGAGCTCAAGTTACACAACTCGCTGACTGAAACGACGGAAGTGTTTATTCCAAGCGAGGAGCTTGTCGGAATGTCTGTTTGCGTTGTTTCTGCCGGTCCGAGCCATCTCGGACACGCCCGGACTGCTGTCACCTCGGACGTGCTTTACAGGTCGGGACTCTACGACGTTTCTTATTTCAATTTCTGATTCTCCAAGTTACTTAGATCGTCTCAAGTAAAAATTGGGGTGTTCTCTGTGAAATCCGACATTTGTGGCGTTAGATTCTTCTCAAATTTCGTAACAATGGTGTTTATGCAGATACCTAAGGCATTTGAAACATCAAGTTACATATGTCCGGAATTTTACAGACCTTGGTGACAAGGTACGACAATAGAACATGACGATTGATTATGTGGCTTGGAACTCCTATTTGCCCTTGTCTGCTGCTCTTTGTTGGCCTTTGCCCCTTTTTTTTAATGCTGAATACTCGACCTGTGCAGGTAACAGAAAAAGCTAGTGGATTTATGGAGCAGTACCTAGCAGATCTGCGTGATCTTCAGTGCATCCCTCCCACCTACCAGCTTTGTGCCAGTGACCAGATGGACCACATAGTAAAGATGATTGAAAAGGTCCGCTCTCTTGTTTGGTTTGATTCATTGTTGTTGGTTGAAAGACGTGACATAGGATTGATGAAACTCTAGCTCTCTGTGATCCATATGCTGCAGATGGTTGAGAAAGATATCGGGTATCAAGTGGGTGGTGATGTGTTCTTCCCTGCCGGAAAGTCACCCAACTACAGTCAACTTCTGGATCATACTCAAGCTGGTGATGAAAATGTTGTTGTTGTTGATCCAAGGATCCGCAACCGCGCTGACTTTGCACTATGGAAGGTCTGAGCAGTATACTCTTGTGTTTGTTTCTTTTTACCTTGTCTCTGAGTCAGTAAGCTAGAGCCTTTGGAGTTTATGTTTGACATGTATGTAGGCTGCAAAACCCGGTGAACCAAGTTGGAAGAGTCCTTGGGGTCCAGGAAGACCAGGAATTCACATCGAGTGCAGCGCCATGAGCTCCCAATACCTTCCTCCGAGATTTGACATCCATGGCGGTGGCACAGATCTCAACTTCCTGCACCAGCATAATGCGATTGCCCAGACATGTGTTGCTTGTAATGGTGGTGTCAATTACTGGTTTCTTAATGGAAATCCCACCATTAAGAGATCCAGAGACAACGTGGAGACTGGTAAGAACTCCAGGGGTAAGAAATCCAAGGGTGAGAAATCTAGAGACAACTTGAAGATGGGACAAGCACTAGAGAACTTTCTCACTACAGATGTATGTTGTTTCATTTTTGTTTCATTCTTTTCTGGGTGAGTCTTTTCTCATGGCTAATGCATAATTTCTGAATCTGTGTAGATCACGTCTAAGTACCATCCACTGGCCTTGAGACTCTTCCTCATGAGCTCACATTACCGCTATCCTCTGGGTTATTCTGTGCTTGCGCTAGAGAGGTTGTCGGTTGTTTTATACTCTGTTTATCAGGTGCGCAGTGCCCCCACAATTTTCTTTTTAGGATATATGTAAAACAGGTTGAAATATCGCTAACCCTGTCATGTCTTTCAGGCGCTAGAAGGTCTCGATCAGGCTGTCTTGCCACACAGGGAAGATGCAATGCACAGGGAAGATGGTGCAGAGGCTAAACAGATTGCAAAAACTATACACTTGATTAAAAATGTGAAGAGTCAGTTTGAAAAGGACATGCCAGAGGACTTGGAGACATCTCATGTACTCCATGGTGGTTTTCAAGAGGTCCTTAAGACGATCAACGATTCAGTCAAAAAGCTCAAAACATTCCGGAATGAGCGCCTGTTGTCTTCGGTGGTGTCAATGGTTCAGGTCGAAAATGCAGTCAAGGAAGTTCTTGACGTTCTTGGTTTGCTCTCCACTCTCAGCTACAAAGAGTTTTTGGACCAACTCAAACGGAAGGCGTTAGCTAGAGCCAAACTAGCAGAGCAAGAGATGAGTGAGATAAATCTTGATTCAGTTGATGGGACAGTGGTGGAGTGTCTAGCTTGGGACTCAGTCGTAACCACAGAGCTCATGGAGTTTGTAACTCCAGCAGGAAATGTCCTCCACTGTGTGAGGAAGACTTGTGGGAACGTGGAATCTGAGGCGAGGAAAGAGTTTGACGTCTTATCTTTGGTCAAAGGCTCGGTCGGAATGGTACAATGTTTTGGGGACTCTCTGCATCAAAGAGAAACGGTGCATGGTGACACGGTCTATGGATTCTACATGGAATATGCGTCTTGTGGGACTCTTGAAAGGAAGATCCAAGATCATCGCAAAGGACTCCCAACTGCAATGGTAGTTAGCTTCACTCGGATGATTCTCATTGGACTTAGATCACTGCATGAGGCTGGGTATGTTCATGGAGATCTCCACTCCGGAAATGTGCTTCTTTTCCCCCGTGAAGGAGAGGATGTAGAAGAAGCTAAACTTTCTGATGTTGGAATTGCAAAACGAATTGGTGATGACTTGCAGAACCGACAGTTAGGTGCTATCTTCTTCATGTCACCGGAATCAGTATGTCATAAAACTTTTGTTCCAGCCCATGATATATGGTCTGTCGGCTGTCTGGTTATGCAAATGTTTACGAAATCACCTTGGCCCAAGATGTGCAATGAGAGGAAAGTCACGCAGTCTCTGGAAAAGATGGTTGGGCCTATCATCCCTCCAGATTTGGGCGATTCTGCAACAGAGTTTCTGAATCTCTGTTTCGCCATGAAACCGGAAGATCGTGGGACTATTTCTGACCTGTTGGAGCATGCGTTTCTCAACTGAGTCTCTCGTTCTTTTGTTTTGTTGAATGTTTAATCTATATGTGTGCACTAATTGTGTGTTATGTTTTCCTACTCCACTATTTCTAGTAAAACAATGCTCCATAATTTTGTCTGTCTTATCACTAAATTAATCTCTCTTTTTCCTCACTTAGCATTACTGCTCTTCTTGCAAATTTGTATATTAATTAGTTTCCTCAAAGACCTTTAAGTGTATAACAGACTGTTTGATAAACATAAACTTTTTACTTGCACATTAATCCAATAGCTTTCTCTTCTACAAATATCATTTTCCGATAATCGCATTGTCATCAAATTTTGCAGTTCTCAATTCAGAAGCAAGAGACTGAAGAAACAGAGAGAGGGTAAGAGAAGCTATTAGCATATTGAAAAGAGAGAGTCTGTCCAGGACCAAGAGGTTCACCGTCGTTGACTAGACAATCATCGTAGCTAACTCGCCTGAAAACTCTAGGATTAACCAGTCTGACAGAACTGAACCAGCCGCAACTGACATGAATCTCTGCGATGCTGCAATCCGAGACACATGAGTTGATGATCTCAACTCTATATGCAGGAACTCCATTTGGAAGTGGAGATGTCGAGCCTTGAAAGACGACAATATCTTCTTTCGAGCAATCTTGTCCGATCCTGTTGCTCCCCTCACTCGTATCTGAAAATGTTCCCCTCACTAGAAGCTTCCTCGAAAGGGCGGTACGATTTTCGTTTCCAATTCCTCTTATATCACTAGAAGCATCCGAGTAGCTCTTCACAACTGCAAGATTGACAAGATTCAAACATGGAAATGGTGTATAATGAGAAGAAGGATGAGTCTAGAGGAATAGAAGATTGAGCTTACATGGAGCACGAGACAGAAACATTCCAAGAGCTATGAAGTAGACAAGGCACAGTTGAAAATGGTAGAAGTGTTCCATTCTCATGCACTAGCCAAAAGATGAGGAGACTCGTTCTCTGTTTTGTAGATTTTATAGAAGGTATGATACACATGCATAGTGGAGAGAGAGAGAGAGAGAGAGAGAGAGAGAGAGAGAGATGAAAAGGACCTTAAAAAAGGCAAGTATGTGATTGCATGCATGTCTGCTGCTTCCATAAGGTATGGACCAATCCTCTGTTTCATCTCAAAAAATCTATCTACCTCGAGATTCAGACAAAACATAAATATTACCAATTTTTGAAAAAAAAAGAGCTGACAAAAGTAGTTGAGAAAGGAGTCATTAATTATACAAAACCATAATTAAATACCTATCAACAAAATTTTGAAGAAAACTAATTAGCAGACTTGTTAGATTTCCAAACTAAAGGAACATAGAAATCACCTTTTTGTTCCTTGCAAAGTCTATTTACAAGATTAGCATAATTCACAAGTCACTCTCTCAGAAAACAACACAAAATTAGTGAATTATAACACTCTGATAAGTAGTAAGTCAACCAATTTTCAACATTCTACTAACTAAAAAGTAATAAAACAGGACATCTCACAAGACCTTACACTGGTTTGGGTAACTGATTCGTCCGAATCTTCACAGAAGAAGGTGTTTTGTCCTTTTGGAGAGGAAATCAAGCTAATATCATTAGATATTTCCCTACACATGTACTAGAGCTTCCATGGATTTCACTTGTCTGCAACTGTTCGGTCATTTGATTAAAGACTAGACTGATGAGGATTTGATTTCTTTTAGAGCCGAGAGTTTGAGAATCTTTATTTGGACCAAAATAGAAAAGTATTAATGGTATATTTGCAAATCCTTAAATCTATGTAGAATATTAAACGCTAATACCAGACAAAGTGTTTTTAGAAGCTTCTCCAGGAAGTAAATTGCCATGAAAAGAGTTAGGAAGAAGGGAACAACGATCGAGAACAATTCACTGTTGTTACAAGGTATATAGGGCTAAGAAACGTGGAGGAACAGAAATTGCCATGAAAAGAGTTAGGAAGAAGGGAACAACGATCGAGAATCGGCTAAGAAACGTGACGAAAAAAGGAATGAATAATTCTCGGTTTCTATTCCTCTAGATTTGATCCTAGAGATTCTTACGAAAATGCACATAAATTCATAGCCAAGCTCATCTTCGTTTCAAACCTTTGGTATCATGAAACCCGCAAAAAATATTTCATCGACTTGTTTCTGGCTCGATCTTCGGCTCGTCCTTGATTTCTTATCACATCATCTCTCTTAGTGGCCAGGTGATGTGATAAGAAAACATGAACATGGACGAGTCAAAGATCGGACCAAAAACAAATCGATGAAATGTTAATTGCGGATTTCGGAATACTTGAAACATAGATGAGCTCGTTCATAGGTTTAGGTGGCATTTTCGTAAGAATCTCTAACATAGACTGAGTAAGGATTTGCTTCCTTTTAGAGTCGAGATTTTGAGGATCTTTATTTGGACCAAAACGGAAGATGATTCTTGGTTTATTTGCAAATCCTTAGATATATGTAAAATATTAAACGTTAATATCATACGAAGGGGTATTAGAAGCTTCTCCACCAGAAGAGGAAGTGAAATGAGTCAGGAAAAAGGTAACGACGTTCGAGAACAATTCACTGGTTGTTACGAAGTCTAAGACTAAGAGCTCCACGTTTACTTCCTCCACGTTTCTTAGCCCTAGAGCTCGTAACAATTAGTGAATTGTTCTCAATCGTTGTTCCCTTTTTCCTAACTCTTTTGATGACAGTTTCACTTCCTCGGTGGAAGGCTTCTAAGAAGCTTTCGTCTAGTATTAGACGTTTAATTTTTTTCTTTTTTGCATATATTTAGGGAGTTTACCTCTTTTCCACAGATATCATATCAATACATTATAGAGACTATAGGAAAACTCAAAACTCGGCAACAAGAAAATAAGGCCTCATACGAGTCTCGAATTGTATAACACACTAACCTGAAAAGCACCTTGTTCCACTGATAGATGGAAGTTATAGGAAGGGTGCACTTAGAACTTGAGTGCCTCTCTTCCTATAGTCTTTAGTACGGAAATAATTTTTTGGAAAACAAATGGAATGTGAATAATAGAGTTCTCATACATGGTAGGACGCGAGAAGCCAATCTTTCATCCATTCCTAGACAATGGCCGAAATCACCATCGTAGCCGATAGGCAACACTCTTTAGAAGAAGAGACAACAAAATAAATCTCAAGCATCTTCCACTTTACCAGTCCATGTTAGATGGTTCATAGCTAGTAGTAAGGTGGAAGAAGCATGAGGTTTATTTTGTCGTCAAGGAACTTGCTTGCTTTAATCCCCGACCCAAGAAAGACTAAGGCTTCGAATTTCCTAGTCACACACACAAAAAAAAAACCATGCACATTAGATAAAAAGATGATCCATTATTTCACTCTTTTGCATATAAACCATTAATTATCACATTGTCTACTACTCTTTTAAGACTTGCAAAATCCATTCATGAGAATATTACAAGTCACTTCATATAGGAAGCAAAAAAAATACTTTGATTAACCAAACGTAGTGACTTATAATACTCTCATAAACAATCTTCAACATCTTCTTCCCAAGAGAATAAGAAATTGATCAAAAACATCATAATTCAAAATTTTGTTTTTGGGAAAATCAACAATTGAAGGTGGTGAAGGAGAAGATCATCTCTAGATTTTCATTACCTTTGGTTCTTCAGAAATCTCTTCGTCGTTGAAACAGATCGTGAGTCGTAAAAGGATCGGATTCATCATTTTGGGTTCGATCTCGAACTCTATTTCATTGGACTGTGTACGGCGCAACCCTAAAAAGGTTAACAAGTAGTATTGCTTGAGTTTGTTAGTGAATGAGCGTTATTTATATGCTATATAAAGAAACCGGTTAAGTGACGGTATAAATTTATCAATTCGATTTTGAAAAATAACCGGGATGAACCAGTGTGCCCTAAATAGGAAGAAGGTTTTAATTATTGTTTTAACCTATAAATAAAGCAGATTTCATGAGTTTTTAAACATACAAAAAATGAGAGAAATGAGAATCTTAGATAATTTCAATTAAACCAAATGGGTATTAGACAACCGACTTATTAATTTAATAAATCCTTTTCTTAAATAACGACAACGTCCAAAGGCCAATATATGCATATGCAATAATAATAGTTCCATTACAAGTAGTACTAATAATAAAACAAAGCAACTACTAAACCCAATAGATGTAGAAGAGACCTCAAAGACAAACAAGCTCTGTTGTTTAAGACACTAATAAGATTTGGGTCAACAACATCTTCGTCTTGTCTTGATTTTTATACGTTTTATAGATTCAACGCATGTTCTCTCTTCTTCGGACATATCTGGTTCTGTCGTGGTACTTTGGTTTATCATTGCTTTTCGGTGTCGTTAACTCAGTGATCCTTCTCTGTCTCTCTGGAGGTCGTTGGACTACTTCTCCATTCACAAAAAGCTCAGCTGCAAATCGTAGAAGTGAGCTTAAGAACTTAAACAAACCCGAACCAAAGAACAAAAGGCAAAGGATACCGGTTTAAGATGCGTTAACTATCAAACAAACAAACCAACCGAAGCTTATACTCTCGAGGTTGAAATGTAATGCCGGAGTAGAATTGTTTCATGAAATGCATAAAGGCGGGCGCAAAATCAGATTTTGAAGTCTAATTGAGAGCAGATGTTGAAAACCAGTTCTACGCTTGGATTATGACACATTAAAGAACAAACAAATATAACTGACAACTCGCTGAAACGAAACATAGCAGCATGTGTTTTAAGCAAACTCTAATTAATTGAGAGCAGAAATTGAATCCTAGTTCTAAGCTTAGTCTTTGATGGATTATGACACATGACAGAACAAACAGAGGACTGATAAATCACCGAAAACGAAACCTTAACTTAAAGCTAAAAATGTTGAACATATATTAACTCACCTCCGTAGTCTTTGTATTCTGGATCAACATAAGAATCTGGTAGAACGAAGAGAACACCAGGAAGTCCTGTACACACACACACACACAAGAAGCAAGAATCATCAATAAAATCATCATCGCCCATTTCATTAAAACACAAAATACACAATCCAGAGTAGTCAGATATACATACCATCAAGTTTGTTTGATGTCTCTTCATCAATTTCACAGCCAAATCCAAAATACCTTTCGCATGATACATTGTATATCTTCCTCTTAGCTTCTTCCTCACTGATAAACATAAAGAACAACAACAATATATCTAATAACAACGTTCTTCTTCACCGTACAATCACTATCACGAAACATAGAATAAAAGAATTTTACAGATTCGACAAAATTAACACATCAATTACAATAAAAATCTAACCTTCCGAGAATTTTGGCTAGGGTTTGAACATAGCAATCAATCATTTGCTGCCTCGTGGCGTTTTCGCCTCCAGGTTTATCGATGATGATCAACCAATGCTCATAGTCGCAGCCAGGAAAGAGCGGAGCCATCTCAGTAGGTGGTCGTTCGCTGAAATTCGAACCAGATTTGAGCGGAGAGTACGAGCCACCGGACCTATCCATCCGAGTCCGAATCGTTGTGTAACGATTCAAGGAAGAGACGAATCCCACGGCATGTGAGATCGCCGGGGTTGATCGACGGGAGAGAAGGTAAGATGGAGAAGTAGCGGTGGTGGCTCCGGAGGTGGAGAAGAAACGCTTGGCGATGCGTGAAGCGGTGGAACGAGCTAGGGTTTTCGCCATTGTAGTAGCTCACTGAAGTTTCTCGGAGATGATGTGTAGAAGAAAATAGGGTTTGAGTGAAAAACCAATTTAATCAAATGGATTCTCTTTTCTTTCGTTTTTTATGTTTTGGGCTGAATGGGCCACAATATTAAAGTCCAATAAGTCGGATTAAATGGACAACTAAATTCAGCCCATTGATACATAGATAGATTTCCAAACCAGTTCAGTTTTGATGATTATTTTCATTCAACTTGTGAATGCATAATACAAACCATTAATTCCATTTATGTAAGTCTTGAAAAATTCGATAAAAATTATAAACGTAAATTTATGTGCTTTAATTTTGACAATATAAGTGGCTGTAGTATAGGGGTTATTACTCCACGTTGTGGCCGTGTGAACCTGGGCTCGCATCCCAGCAGCCACACTTCCTTTTTGTTCTTTTTTGATGTTTTATATAATGAGCCGAAATTTGAAATGTAAATGTAACCCATTAGTGAGGTCCAAATTCTCAATCCATTAGTGAGGATTGTTTAAAAATGAATTTGATCAAAGTCAAGAAGAATTTTCTAGAAAACCAATACTGCTTTTATAAATTAGAATTTTGTTCATTGGATTTCAGATTTTTCTGTTTGATTTAATAAAAGGGAGATTTGTAAAATTATCCCACATTGAAAATCATTTTGTTCCTAGGCCTTTTTTTCATTTTTTATCATTTTTTTGTCTAAACTACCCGTAACCTGATAAAAATAATTAGAAATAAAGAGATTTTATCATCTACCGAGTAACCCACTAACACCTACCAAATCCAAAATCCATATTCTACCGTTCTTAATATATTATACCATGCAAAAATATAAATTCTACCACATTTTTTATCATCTACCGAGTAGTGTCGAATGTGTTTTCTGCGAATTTAGTTATATAATTCCCTAAATCTATGATCTAAATATTCAGTTTCCTTAATCGACAATTTACAAAATATTTTTAAATATTACGTTTTGAAGTTTGAATTTCAAAAACCAATTAAAATTTTGAAAACTTTTAAAATTATTAAAAAAAATAATAAAAGCTTCAAAAAAATTCATATGGTTACAAAATTTCAAAAATAATATATCTCATACAAATTAATTTTGTTAGAAATATTTTTAAAAAAAACAATGTTGGTCCACAAATATAGTTTAAAGGAGAAATATATCTTAAATAATTTAGTAAAAAATACATGAATGACATATATCACACTATTTTATAAAAAAAAAATTTGAGGATTTAAAAAAAAAAATTATTTGGTTTTTTGAAAATAAAAATTTGGAATATAATTTAATTTTTACCTTCAAATTCATATTATGTTTTGTAAATGTAAGACTTTTTTTAGAAATTTTAGAATTTTTATCAATTTAATTTGGCTTTTAAAATTGAAAATTGAAACTGTAGTTTATTTGTTAACAAAAATTAATTATTCTTGTTTTAAAGAAAAACATAATTTTTTCTAGGAATTGTTTGGGATTTATTTCGATTTTTTAAATTTGTTTTGAAATTTTTAACAAAATTAGAGGGTAAAATCGAATTTTCCCAAAATTAAGGCATAATGAGACTTGTTCATGTGGTAGAAGGTGTATTGGGACAAAATGGAGTATAAATGGTGGTAATTTAGCAAATTTTTCTTAATAAAACTATATGTCAATTTAATTCTTATGAGCTTAGCACCCCGAAGTCAATGAACAAAGGAGAAGTTTTTGTTTGTGTTAAGAAAATATTGTGTTGTTGGAGAATAATACATATGACAAAAAAATCTGTCAAGCAATTAGCAATGAATCAGAGGTTGTTGCATCTTATCTTGAAATGGCTGGTGTAACGACTGAGTCTGCATAGTGGTAGCTTCGACTTTGAATCCTTATACTTGTACGCTTTCTCGCAATTCGGCTTTACACATTTCTCACGTGGAGAAGGATAACTGAACAACGATCCATACAGAAACACTGTTAAAAACCTCACCATTCCACATATATGGTTCAATATATGTCCTCAGATGTTTGGTTACTGTAACTAATCGGCTTGAAGATATCTGGAAGACTAATGTCTTCAGAAAATGTCATAAGTTGTTCCACTTGGACCAATAACCAATCTGACTGTGTTTGATTAGTGTGCTTGATCTTGCAGCTCTCTCCTGTGAAGAGGAAAGATTAGAACAGTAAGCGAAAGAGCGTGAGAATTTATAAGATGGTATATACAATCAAAGGTACCTGACCTCGTTCTTCCTGTTGTTTTTTTAATCTTCTCCTCTCTTTACTTTCTCCCTGAATCTTGTCCGAGTATTTTCCTGATAGCTTCAGCCTAGTGAAGAAGACCTTAGATCATCTGCATTCTGCTTGTGTTGAGATTATAAATAAACAGGAAAAATGTATTAACTTTATCTCCGCTTCTTGGGTAGCCTTCTCGGACTGAATTCGCCTTCTCTGTGCAGCTTCCTCCTTTTTGAATTGTTGCTCTATTTTAGAAAGCTTCTGTTTTTGTCCTGGAATTGATGAAAGTTAGCAGAATCAGCATTTGCAAGTATCATTTTGTTGTGCATTTTGTTGTGCTAAAGGGAAAAAATAAAGTGCAACTCACTTTTGGAAGAGATGCAAGGTAAGCCATCAGGAAATTCAAGAGGACCCGACCCAATGGGAGAACACGGATCTTTTCCATATTGCAAGGCCCGAGTTCGCGTACTTGTTAAATCTACCATTCCCATTCCCATCCTCATCTTTTTCCTTTCAGTTAAAGCATGCTTGTCTAAGAGATGTGTTGAAGGTGGCATAAAAGTGAAACTCTGCAAGTGAGTTTCTCCTTTATATCGCGAGGTCGACGAAGCTTAGAGTTTCTCCTTCTCCTCCTATCCATAAAACCAGCTAAAGTAAAGGAGATCCTTCAGAATCCTCCATTATCATCAAATTTCAACAAATGTCGCTGCAGCAAAGTTTTTCAAAAATACTCGCGTTTTATGGAAGACATTTATCAGAATGCAAAGTTTTTCAAAAGGTTTTGATGCAAACCTCAAAGCTTGGAATCCAATTTGTGATATAACAAAGGCCTACAAAACAACTTAATCAAAATGGGCAAAAAAAATTCAATCAATACTAAAAAAATATTGAAACGTTATCACTTAAAATTAGAGAAATTTTGATAAATGTCATTTTTGAAGTGCCACTTTTCAAAAATTTCACTTTTTCAAAATCATTTATTCATTATATCATTCATATTTGGGTTAATTATGTTGTATTAGAGTTTAATTTTGAGGGTCTAGAGGGTTTTTAAAAGTTAACACATTTTTTAGAATTTATAATTTTAAGATTTAGACTTTAAAAATTCATAATTAGTGGTATTTTTGCAAATAGACAACCCATAATATACACAATAGCGAGTTCTCTATTCTCCATACATAATTTAATATCTAGCATTGGTGAGTTCTCTACAAATCACTAGGTGAAAATCCTACGTGTCATCCTAAGAGGGTTTTAAGAGATTTTTAATGAAAATTAGGAAAACTCACAATCCTCTATGGTCCATTAAACAAAATAATATAAATAGCCCAATTAGCCACCCAATAAACCCATTCCTTTTCAATTAAAAATCACGGCCATACCTAATTTCGTATTTAGCATTGATAATTCTCTATATAAATCGCTTTATACACAATAGCGAGTTCTCTATTATCCATACCTAATTTAATATTTAGCATTGGTGAGTTCTCTACAAATCACTAGGAAAGATTCATGCTTATAAAATCAATATCACTATTAGCAACCAATATGACCGAAAAGTTGATTCTTACAAAAACACAGGTATTAAAAACACATTCAAAAGTTATATTTTGCATTTACTGTTCAAATTTTCATTATCATATTGCACTATTAATTATTTTGATACTTTCATGCAGATGAGTTCCGTTCTACTTCCTCCGTTTCAAAATATAAGTTGTTTTGGAGGTTTTTTTGTTTGTTTCAAAATATAAATTGTTTTGACAATCTTATCTACTTTTTAGCTTTGTTGGATCTTGTGTGGTCACAAATATTTTGCAGTCTTTTGTGTGATTGGTCAAATTATTTTTATTAAATATCATTTCGTGATTGCACTATTAATTATCATATTGCACTATTAATTATTTCGATACTTTCATGCATTTTATGTTCAAATATTCATTATCATATTGTCCTAGGTACATACTTTCGTAGAAAAGTAGTTTTTTAATATCCGCGTTTTTAGGTAAAATAATTTATATTTTGAAAAAAAAAAAAAAAATTTTACCTCCTAGAACGATATTAAGAAAGTTTTCACCATTGTTTAAGATGTGATTTTTGTTATTGCATTTACGAATGATTTTTTGCCTGATTCACGAATAACTTTTTGTCTGATTTCTTCTTCATGTTTCTATCAAATTTGGAAGAATTGTTGTTGGAAGATTGGGATATATACATATATATTCCAACAACAATTCTTCCAAATTAACAATTTATATATGTATATAAGTTGTTAATTTTTATCTTTTTTTTTGTTGTTAAAATCTTAATTTTTATCTTTCATGCTTGATAGTTAATATCGCTGTTGAAACCATTACGAGTTTCAAGATCATATGTTCATTGCTATTAAGATCGGCATGAGATCTTAATACGTTATTTATAAAATTGGTGTTGCATACTTATAGTTGATTTGGAAGATTTGAAGTTCAAAACTTATCAGTTTGTTCTGAAAAAGTTGTTTGAAGACATTTTTGGTATATGAAAATTTGTTATTTGTTATTTAGCAAAAAAAAAAAAAAAAATTTGTTATTTGTTATTTTTAAGAGTAGATGTATCTTAGAAACAAACATTGATATATCAAACCTTTGTGAAACACGATTCAGTCTTTATGTAATATATTTATTTTAAACTTTTGAAAAAAATTTCTAGAAGTATTATTGAACTAGTATGACCAAAAGATACATTTAATTTGAATTCATACTTTCAAGATATAAATTATTGCAGATTAATCAAATTATCAACCTTGGTCTGGTCCGTATGAACTATTTTCCCTCAAAATTCTTAGTTTATTTCTTCGAAAATTAGTAAATATAATCCAAAAAAAACAATTACAAAAATGACATTTTTTGTGGGCACATTTGCAAAAATACCACTAATTATATATTTATAAAACATATATCCCTAAAACCACCTAAACCCTCATAACTAACCTCTAATAGATCATAATTAACCCAATTATAAATAATATTAAAAAAAAAAAATTTGAATTGAAAAATGACATTAATTGAAATTTCTCGAAAAACAAAAAAACTCCTAGTTTATTTTCCCAAACTCATCTCAAAAGTCAAAACCTCAAAAAATATCAAACTCAGCCTTGTCGCTTAAAACATTTCAGAATATTAACGGAATTTTGCATCTATCTAGCACACAATACGAACTATTAAGATAAGAAAATTCAATTTACTAAAGTATCTCACACATAGTTAAGACAAAAAAAAAAACTAAAGCATGTCGTTCCCGTAATGTTGATTCCTCGTAGGAGGATAAGTCTGCGGTGGCACGGAGGTAACTACGGGAGGATTCTGTCCGTAACCATGTCCCATGACCGGTGCTGGAGCCGGAGCCGCCATAGGCACGTGATGAGGCACATGACCATGATCAGTAACGTGGTAATGAGATTGCTTAGCCAGAAGCTTCTCTTCCGCATGAGCGGCCTTAGCCATGTGCATGTCCATCTTAGCCTCCGCCTCTTTCACTTTGCGACGTTGGTGGGCTATTTCCTTCTCCTCTCGCGTTCGCGCGATGGCTTGCTCTGCCTATGATGGTGTTAACACATATTAGATAAAAAAAAATGAGTATACAATTAAATTATGCAACTTGACACATAATAATCGAACAAACTAATTTTAAACTCTAAATTCTCAGTTTCAAACTACACTATAAATCTTTAAATTATAGATCCCATATACAACCCTAAACCATGAAACCTAAATCTTCATGCAATCATAAACCTTAAAATGGTATATTATATATTCATTAATGTTGAAATACTGATTTATTCTTGATAACCAGAAAAAAAAACTTTCAAAATCTTTGGAGTAATTAAGTTTATAAAAAAACCTTAACTAATCATATTTTTTCTTCATCATATTAATTTTAAATCATTTTACAATTTTAATTAAAAACCTTTTCATCGGCTTTTGCTTGACATATCACCATCTTCTCTTTGGCTGTACTAGCCATATCGCTTATCTTCTGTTTCGCCGATTGCATTTTTTTTTTTTTGGTTAGTAAAATTTTTTTCTTTCTTTCTATTCCTCTAATTATTATTGATTTGTTATCGTTTCATTTAAATAAATAAAATGTACGAATTGCCTCGTCGCTCCAATAGGAATCATATTTCCGCCACGTGTAATTCGTATCGCCACGTGTCTTTGCTAACTCGCAGCCTTCTTAATTAGCCGCCACGTAGAGTTGTTTCGTTGGCTTACACATTGATGATTGATGTTTGATCCATCCAGTCCTAAACCGGGGGTTATTGAAATATTTTGATAAACCGGATATACAAACCAAAAAATCATTTCCGGTTTACGTATTGATTGCAGCGAATGGTTGCTCATAGAACGAACACTTATCTTCTTCAACCTTTCGACGTTAAGCCGCGAAAATCAAAATCCCCAGAAACATGGCTCTGATTATGCCCTGCACATTTTGTACTTCGATTCAGCGACAGAGTTTTCCGATCAATCGCCGTTATTCTCGGAATTTCCGGCGAGGAGCTACGACGAAGTGTGAGTTCCGAATCCCTGTAGAAGTTTCCAGTCCAACAGATAGAGGATCGTCGGTTGTTCCTTCGCACAAGGTCACTGTACACGATCGACAACGAGGAATAGTTCATGAGTTTGAAGTTCCAGAGGTTAGTCTGATTCTAGATTTTGATTCGTATGTCTCTTTGATTTTGCCGTTCTATGATGCGTTTGGTTGATTAGGGAATTTCTGAGTAGTATCAGCTTAGAAGGCAATGTATATGCTTAGAAGTGTCGATTTTCTAGTATAGTTTGGCTCTGGGTGTTGTCATTTGAACTGTTTCATATTGCTAATCTAATCTGGATTCTACTTAGGTTTAGTTTCTCTCTTTGTTCGACTTCGATGTTGAAATCGCGTAATCGGAGCAAAATGAGAACGTATTCCTCTGCTTGTGGCTCTCTTGATGTAAAAGAAGAGGGAATGTTTGATAGATTGGGTTACTTATACGTTTGATTTTGTGCGATGTTCGACAACGACTGCAGTACAGAACGCGCAAATTCTGGCTCTGAATTCTGGATTCCTTGCTGTGATTAGTGTTGTTTCATGCTCTCTTTCTTCGATTTTGGTGTTGACATGCGTATACACGGAGGAAAATGAGAACGAATTTTCTCTATGTGTGGCGCTCTTGATGTATAAAACAATATGAATCAGCTCGTATAACTATTCTTACATCTGGTTATTGTTTAGTTTGTCTGGCTTATCACTGGTTTCGTTCTGTTGATTCATGAAAATTCTATTTGAAAATGCAGGATCAGTACATATTGCATTCAGCTGAAGCTCAGAACATTAATCTTCCATTTGCTTGCAGGCATGGTACTGTTTTCTTGACTCGTTTCAGTTGGTTACTAAGACCTTCTTAATTGTGTGTTTCTTTCTTTGTCATCTACATGTTGAAATATGCTTTCGCTAAGCGCTCGAGTTCTTACTTTTTAGTCCAAGCAATTATGTGTCTTGTCTACAGTTCGAGTTTTCAACAATTTTAGAAGTCCTTTCGTATGTCGGCAGGTTGCTGTACTAGTTGTGCGGTACGTGTAAAATCTGGAGAGCTGCAGCAGCCGCAAGCATTGGGAATATCAGCAGAACTGAAGTCCCAGGTAATTATATCCCTTTACCCATTGCTTTTTTGCTTTAGGGAGGTAGATTCACAAATGATCTGGAACTCAGATACATTTGTGATGACGATAGTCCAATATCTTATTATATCAATGAAAACAATACGAAGCTTTACCTAATGTAATGCAGTATCCTCCAAAGTGAGGCTCATCGCTTGGCATTATACATTGTCAAATACTTATCTAAGCATTTAGAGAACATGTAACATAGTTTGTGGAACAACTTCTTTTGCTTCGAAATCAACTACATTGAAGCATAGGGGGTAATAATAATAGTGTGATCATCCTTTACAAGCTTAGTGATTTTTGCTACTTCGATTTTGATATCAAGGTTATTTTGCATTTAAATTCTTTAGCTTATACATGCAGGGGTATGCACTGCTTTGTGTGGGTTTCCCTACATCTGACCTTGAAGTAGAAACACAAGACGAAGACGAGGTAACCTATTATATCCAAGAAACTGCTGCAGCGACTCTTGTTTTCTCTCATTTCATTCTAGCTAAACCATTCTAAATCGTATGGAGCACAGGTCTACTGGCTACAATTTGGAAGATACTTCGCTCGTGGACCAATTGTAAGTTTTCATACCCGAAAAAATAACCTTGGTCCAATTGGCTTGTTACAAGTCTTCTAAAGCTAACCAACAAACGATTAAGCAGACTAATGTTGAAGTATATCTAGATAAATAGATACACTGTCATCCGTTAGGAACCTTAGGGCTTTAAAGTGCAAACGAACAAACGCGTTTAATGACTAATGGTGAAGTATATCTAGATTATTGGATAGGTAGACTCTATTGTCAAGGGATTTGTTTATTTTAAACTTGGAGGCCGTTCATTAGGACTAGTAATGGAACAGTTGTTGTCAAAGAGATCAAACTTAATATTATTTTCAAGATTCAGAATGACTTGAGATTGGTTTAGTCTTTATTGGCATCGGGCTTTTAACGGTTTTTATCGATGTTAACACTGCAGGAGAGAGATGATTACGCGCTTGAACTCGCCATGGGAGACGAGTAGAGATAGATGCAAAGTCGCAAATTTTCTGTATTAGAAGTGACTAGTGAGTGTTTTTCTTGCACATTTTATTCACTTTCTTAGTCCTGAATATCGTGTTACATCCCCGTAATTCTCTTAAATATACATGAAATTCACCGATAATCCGATCAAACCTCCCAACAATTCAACATGTTATGAATACTAATGAGCCTATTTAAACCCACAAACTTCGAATTCCAACATTGTTTTGTTTGCATATATCTCTAGCTTCTAGTTAACTATATAACCCTTGGTCCCAAGTAATGGTCAATAATAGTATTCTTCAAATTTTTGGATGTGGAATATACAAAATTACAAATAGTGGTCCAAGTGAGAAGGAAAGGTAATGCTATTGTGACCATAAGAGATGATGATATAACAATGTGGGCATATGATATGCTTTTTGGGTATATGATACTTTGTTCTTTTGTTATCTATCAAAACTTATTATTCTTTTCATTTTTTTTTTTTGTTATATATTTATTTACTAGTAGAAGTCTAGAACCTTGCAATAGAATATACCTCATTGATATTTTTTTAGAATTGGCCTATTTTGACGATACACGACACTAAGTTGAAAAACGATTGAAAAACACACACCAACCCTTTTTGTAATGATATGTTCCTGTCTGAACTTGTGTGTGCAAGAACCCGAAAATTTGGGTCCGATTTATTTAGTTTGGCAGTTGCTAAAAAGCTGTCAGATTTTTCAATGGACTATTATTCCATGTTCCATGTACTTGTCTGAGTGTGATATGCTTTGTGTATGTTTTCAAGTTCATATGTTCTACTATATATATATATATATATATATATATATATATATATATATATATTAATCGTAAACAAAAATTAACACTTTATTACATTTTTTTTTTGTTATCTATTTGTGTTTCGTGTGTGCAATTTCATATAATACTCTATTTGATACAAAAAAAGACACTAAAACGCGATCATTGCTTTACGATATCATTTAAGGATGATAAGATTAAAGGTTTGTAGTTTGTACTAATGTCGTCGTTTTGCTATAACCGGTGTCAAATTTTGAGGATATGCGTGTCTCAGGTGTAGACAAGAAAATGAAATACATTATCAAAAATAATATCGTTTCATAATGTATACACTATGATTTCTATAGGAAGAGATACGATATACTTATAGCTCAAATTAATTAGTGTAGAATTTTTGATGTTGTTGTCGATATTATGTGATATGGAGGTTTTAAACATAGGTGGTGACTATACTAATCATAAGCTATTAAACTATTTGCAATCTGTATAAGATTGTGTTAAAAAAAAAATCGTGTGAAAGTATCGTAAAACCGATATCACATTGCAAATGCAAATAGTTTAATAACTTATCGGGTTTTTGAGTACCTACAGTTGAGTTTGGCTTTGATTTTTAACGTTAAAAATGTTTAGAAACATTTTGTAGTTAGTAGGCTTTTTAATAACCAACATGATGTTGAATTTATGTTTTCAATCGTTATATACGTCTTTATGCAAGGATTAGTGTGGAATGAAAGTTGGATATAACAAAAAAAAGCTAATCGTAATTCATATGGCAAGATATTTTAGCCATTAAGCTTTTTGGTAAGTGATGTGACAAGATATGCATGTATGTCTTACCAAAAGAAATGCCTATTAGATAGATTTGGCTGCCGAAATTCTTGTTTCGATTTTACACTTATCTCTCTAACCACTATTAATAGCAATTTTTGGTTACATGACTAGTCAAAGAAACCATTAAATTGTATAAGAAGAACTCACATGGATCTTCATCTTCAGAAAGCAGCAGACAAGAAAATGAAACTAATCTTATCCTTAATTAATTAAGAAGAAAAAATAGCTAAAGTCGTGCATGACCCAAAGAAACGAAAAGACTTTTGAAAGATACTTAAACCAACTGAGATCATTCATTGCAGAATCCATGAAGTATAACCCAACAATCCACAAAAAAGATTAGATTGGAATTATTCGGATTAAATTGATAGATAGTACCAAAAAAAAAAAATATAGTCTCACGTTTTGATGAGAGTTGTCCTAACAAAAAGTTTGTTTTATAATTTGATTTTTGAATTTTTGTTTTCTTGATGTCAAGTCTTTATTTTTCTAATTTTGGTACCTTCTTCTTCTTCTTCTTCTTTTTTTTCTTTTTTGTTTGTCACAATTTTGGTACCTCTTCTATGTAATTAAATTTATACGAAGTATATGACTGAAATATATCTAGATGCAATGGGTGTGATTGGTGTATAATTAGATTAAACAAATTAGAGGAATCCAATAGTGAAAAATGGGAAAGGATTAAAAAAAAACATTTTTAAGAGAAGTGATAATTAGAGGAAATAATTTTCTCATTTTTGTTTTGTTTTGTCTTCTCTTAAGAGGATAAATCTATCACTTTCATCAAAGAAAAAATTATATTTTATTTCCAAACACTCTTACAAACCGGGTGATCACATTTTTTCTCAAGAAAAAAAAAGTTACAAACAGAAACACAAAAGAGAGAGATAGATAGCTCTATACAAACAGACAGAGACCAAAGTCAGCAATTTCGACAAATTACCAAGAGAGAAAAAGAAAGAAAAACAAAAGATTTGATTCTTCCTCTATATTGCTTCCAACTCAATATATATAACCAATTAATTGGTAGATATATTGATTAAATTTTTTTCAACTGTTAAACTTCATATCAGTCGTGCTCGTCGAACCCTACAAACATTATCAAAACCATAGCAACCAAAAACAAAGCAAAACATTATATAAAGAAGCATTCTAATGTCTCAAAACATTTTGAATCGATTTTTTAGGTAATTGCGATGGATTTGAAACCGATTTTTCCTTTTTGTTTTTTGGATATAGAAAACTAACCCCAACAGATGTAACGAAGTTACAAACTGCACATTTCACAGATCTTGCTCCATACTGATACATCAATAGCATTCTGCAATTTCCGCAATTCACATGCGCTACCTGATTCGCTGATTCCATATACAAAGCACGGAAATTATTATTATTAATATAGTTAAACTTTCGACCAAAAAAAAAAAAAAATATATATATATATAGATAAACCAAACTAATTCAACTTTATTTCTCTTAAATGAAAATTTTAATTTTTTTAGTTTTAATTCGGTTTAGTTGTTTTTTTTCTTAAATATCCAAAAAACTATACTAGACAACAAAAGAAACAAAAAAGCAAATCAAAACTTAACATTTAAAAAACAAAAAAAAAATACGGGATAAAAACATATTACAAATTTGTAATATAAAACCGAACTCGGACCAAAAACTAATTTCAAATATATATACTTACCGAAGCTAAAAACCAAAAGAACAAAAAATTAAATCACAAATCTCATCAAACAAAAAAATTATAAACATCATAAATATGCATGTCTTTAACAAAATGCAATAATAATAAATATGCATGTGTATATAATCTTAAAAGAAACCTTCAAGGGCCAGATTAACAGTGTGACAACAAGAACATTGAACACTTGTAGCTCCACGAATATACATTAGAAGTGTATGGCATCCTCCACACACCAACTGAGCCATCTCGGTCCCTACATTACCCAATTCTCAAATGATTATTATTATTTTTAAATCAGATTAATTAATTAACCAATCAAATTTTTTGTTTTGACGGATTATTAATAAATTACCCGGCGGAGGAACGGCGGTAACGGCGTTACAGACGGCACAACAAACGGAGGATGCTCCGACAGGATACATCAGAAGGTTTCTGCAACCTGAACACACTAATTGGCTCTGTCCACTTGTACTACCTAAGAATCACAAACTTTTATTATTATTTTTTTCTATTTTTTTTAGGAAAAAAAAAAATTAATGGAATAAACAAATGGGTTATCTAGAAAATGTTGAATTTTCCTGGATAAAAAAGAGTTTGTGATAATGATAAATCTAAGCAAATGGGAATCTGGAAATATGTGCTCTTTTCAGATTTTGAATAAACAAATTCTGAAAATAATTTTTTGAGAAGAGATTTATACCATTTGCCGGCGGAGGAGCGTACATCGGCGCCGGAGCCGGATGTGTTGGATATGGTGCAAGAGGAACTGGCATTATTCAATAGTCAAGATTTTTTTTTTGGATAAGTCTCTTTTTTGTTCCTCTCTCTCTCTCTCTATATGTTTATATAATGTTTTGGTAATGTTATATGACTTCTCTCTTTTGGTAATGTTTTTAGTGATTTAGAAGAAGAAGAAACATCTTGTGTTCTTCACAATTCTTCTTTTTTCCATTTCCTCAATTTCATCATCTGTTCAAAGCACACAAAAAACAAATGATTTAAATAGGGAAATGAATCTTAACATTTTTCAGAAAGGGAAATAAATCTTAATATTTTAAAAAGGGAAAAAAATTCAATGCTTGAAACTTAAGAAACATGTGAAGACTAACTTTTGAGGTCACACCATCACCATGAAGCTCCTTTGACTAATTGTGGAATCTCCTTTTCCTAGAGTTTTGCAGTTACATAACGCTTGTGTTTGTTTGTGTAAATGTTTTGTTGAATTCGGAAAGAGGGATTTGAATTGTGAGAACTTTGAAGATTGTATTATTATTTGAGGAGTGGGGCAAACACACACCCTCTCTTGCAACTTGCATTTATCATATGTTAATGAGATATATATATAGATATATATATATATATATATGAAAAATAAATAATTAAATTTTTTAAAAAATTAGGCATCTGAAGTAGTAGTGGAAAAAGATGGAAACTTTTGAAAAAGGTAATTTTTGAGCCAAGAAAGAAAATTTTAAGAAAATTTTATACTTTTCTCTAATTTTGTATGTCAATTAAATTGAGAGAGATTGGTATCATTTTTTCTTAAAAATAAAATAAAAATATGAAGTCCTAGTAGAAAAATGCAAATTTCGTTAAAAGGTAAGCTTTTTCGAGCCAAAAATAAAATAAAAAGATCTTATACTTTTTGAAAAATAAAGAACCAAAGATAGGTTTTCTATATATTCTATTTTTTTTTTATCTCAAAAAGGTATCATATTGTATTTTACACTGAATTTCAGGATTTGTAGAAAATTAAAGTATTATTGTTAAGAATTTCATTTATTAGGTATCACTGATTAAATTTATCCTTTATCTTATTATTTCAAAATTTTGTTTATTAAGTATCAATGATTAAATCGTGACACGTTGATACCGAATATATAAGAAAATTTAACGGTGATTGACTTTTCATGTTATTATTCTTATGTAAATCTCATATCCGACAAATACGAGAATATTTAGTATAATTCTTATTAAAATATTTAGTATAGGAGGTGTAATTGGATTAGTGTTTTTAATGTATTTTAAAATCAGAATAAAATTCGTGTTATTCAATTGTGTATTTGATATAAATATATTAAAATCATATGTTATTTGATTAAGTATTTGTTTGGTGTATTTTAAAATACAATAGAAACAACTTTTATTCAATAAACTCTTGATTTTAGGGGATTTTGGTTATATTGGATTTTGATGTATTTTTTTCGTGAAACATGAACAAAACAAATACACTATTCTAATCTCATATTTTGATGGATTTCAAATTAAAATCAAAAACTAAAGAAAATATTTCCAAATTTGTTATGTTTTCTCCGTGATTGGATCTATGATCTTCCTCTGAAACTCAAGCGACGATCTGTTGAAATTTTGATAAGTTTAGAACGATCCATGAATTTCTTGTAACTAATCTGGCTAAACAATTACTTACCCTCTCCGTAGACGTAGCACTGAAAATTCCATATCTCTGAATACTCTCATGTTACGTAACAAAATGCTTACATAATTTTCTTCGCAAGCATTGTCGATCAGATGAATTTCCTGCGGAAGTTCCTGTTGAAATTATCAATAGAGAAAGTATGGAAAAAACAATGCAGGAGGTGATCCTGAAATTGGTGAGGAAATTCATGAAACGCAATATCAAGAAAGAGAAAATACCAACCTGTGGAGAGAAACAATGGCCGAACAAATGTGGAAAGATGCATCTAGTAATGAGATTTAAAGATTGTTGTTAAGGAACCAGTAGCAGACACTTATAATAAGATCATAACAATGGTGTACTTGAAGAAATTTGCCTTAATCTAGGAGAGGCCCATGCCTCATGTTTTTGTTTTTTTGTCGTATCTCCCAACAACTTTATCTCCAACAGTGACGAACATGAACCAGAACAACTAGATGAGAGAATATTATTACAAAACACAAAGAACATAAATATGTTGGTCTTTAATATTGACAGTAGTACATGCCTTATCTAAAAAAAATACAAGTTTGTCCTATGTTTCAAGACCACAAGTTTTGAAAAATCTTTCAGAGAAGTCCCAACTCATTCATTGGTCTTCTATATATAATACACATAACTCGTTCCTTCTACTATCAACCAACAACAACCAATCCAATAACTTGAATCTCTTCATACATCTTCAGAAGCTTCAAAAGAATTCAAAATTTTCAGAAAAAAATATAGATTTGGCTTTGGTGAGAAGTCTATTGGGTGCAAAGAAGATTATTGGCCTCACCACCGTAGCAGTTTCTAGCAAAAGAGCAGCCTCAGTGGTGCCAAAAGGGTTTCTTGCAGTGTACGTAGGAGAGAGCCAGAAGAAGTTCATTTCTCGTAATTCATAGCACAATCTTCAAGAAGCTAAAGGGCCAACCTTGGTTCACGGGGTTCTTCCATGATATTTTTCTCTTGATGAATCTAACAATCTCGGTTCCGTTAAACTCCTCATTGTTGAACTGAGCGCAAATCCTCATGTCTATTCCCCAATTAGGCTCCTCTAAAGTAGCTTCATCCACCATTTTTGATTCCAAAGTCAGAGCTTGAAGCATCAAACATCTCTTTCACTTTCTCACTAACCATTATACTCATTTAGGCTCCACCTGTCTTTAGCTTCCTCCCCATTATGCTATCTTCAGTTTGTCTATTTTCTTGTGATCACATAAAACTATATTTACGATTTTATACAACAAAAGTGATTTACGTGGGAATTGTCAATCGGGACGACTGAGAGCGACCGTCTTCGCCGTGAATTTGTGTTTTCACGATCGGCCCCAAATTCCCTACCTCTAATTGTACTACCACTGTTCTCGCCGGCATAAACCACTCTCCCACGGTTGTCTCGACACCGATCTTCGTCGGCTCGAATTTTTGATTTCCGGATCTACCCTCACTGACCCACCAACGTTACCCGGATTTTCTCTCGTCGACGGCCGTCTAAACAACGACCTCCGCCGACTCAAGCTTTTGGTATCAGCATCCAAAACAAAATTGTCTTGGATTCCAATCGGCAAATCTCAAGAGAGGTAGAAAAGAGAAAAACGATTCACGTGTCATGTTCAGAAATTCAACACAATCAAACAAAATACTTTCAAATACAAGTACAATAAAATACATCAAAATCCAATCCAACGTGGTGATTGCATCAAAATCCAACATAATACTCCCAAATACAAATATATACAATAAAATACATTAAAAACACTAATCTAATAACACCTCTTTGGAATACTTAAAGCAGTTAAATAAACCTTTCTCATTAAATGTAAGAAAATATTTTGACTTTAATGCCTTAAAATTCTTGAAAAATGTTTTATCGATGTTTCAAGTGACTTTGACCATATTTTGCATGATTCATGTTTACTTGTTTTCCAACGGACAACCTCTAATAATCTCAAACAAGAACCGCATGATAATAATACTCAAAATCTTGCACAAACATTTACAATGCTTATAAAGGAGGTCATGTTTTTATTTTTTTTGATAAAACAGGAGGTCATATTAGAAATCCATACATTTTATATTGAATACTTTGGAGCTCAAAATTTCATAAACTAAACATTTCTTCAAGATTTAAATGTTGTTTTATCTATAATTAAATTTCACAGTATTTTTAAAAAAATATACAGTAATAGACTATAAACTCCGATCAAATTCAAAAGTTTGTTCATTGTCAAATTTAATTCCTTTATAGAACAACCATTTGCGTTTAAACCACCTTCGTGACCCAAACAAAAAAAAGAACTTATTACGGGCTAGGACTGCAAAAAAAGTAAAACATTACCATGGGCCATGCACACAGAAAATTTAGTGACCCAATCACTTGAAACTTAGATTCTCTCTCTCTCTCTCTCTTGTTTTACCAAACCCTATAATTTATTGTTTGGCAGTTCATTAAATTCAACTATTATTATTCACAAAAGTGAATTTTTTGTTTTTTGTTTTTTTTTTGTCTCACCATAAAAGTGAATTTTCATTTGCATATATGATATATGTACATAAAAAAGATATATAAAATTGTGGTGGGTTAGGGGTAACAATAATTTGATTTATATGGTTGGCTATCATCATATCAAGAACAACTTATTTAATTATTTGATGGGTCCAATTTTCACTTATGTTTTTTTTTTTTGAAACTTTGATAATTTTCACTTATGTTTATGCCTTCTTTTCTCAAAAACAATTTTTTTTTTTTTTTGGCTTTTATCGTATTTATATGATGTTTATGTCAACTACACTTCACATGTGACATGGTGAGTCACGATCACCATCGTAAAATCTTCTTTTGTTTTGTTATGGATTGGATTTTATCTAATATATAACATTAATTATAATTTATATTCTAATGAATTGACAGTAGAATTGACACTGCTACTGCTGTCTGAGCTCGCAGAGGGCTAAGGCTTACGCTGATTTTGAGAAAGAAGATCTCCACGACCGTACTGCTTCCATGACTCGGATGAGGTTTTCTTCATGCTCAATGGTCTCAATTTTGACCCCGTCGGAGTCTCCTCTTCCACCGAAACCTCCTGACCCGCCAGATGCGACATCGTCTCTCTCGGCTCTGATCATCGGCGTGGTCCTCTGTGGATCTGCCGCCGCCTCCGATCTAAATCTCCTTCTCTTCTCCGCGGGGGCTGGGAGATTATGTACAATACCGGAGTTTGTCTTCAACGGCTCTTTTCTTCCCGGCGTTGACTGCGAATTATGTCTTGTCGATCAGGTGGTTTGTTCTGATAAAAAAAATGAATCCTCGTATCTCTGCCTTGCTCCTAGACTCGCGTCGAGCAGGTACGAATCCTGAGACCCCCTGGAATATCTCCAATTTGGTTGAATTCTGCCTTAATTTAGGATTTTTATTCCCTAGTTTAAGAGCGCAGTCATTTCAATTACCTCAGCATGAGGCTTGTTGGGCTTCTTTGAGCCATTGGTTACCTTATTGGGAAGTGTTTAGGTTTTTACTTAGCCTTCTTTTACCTCAATATGAGATCCCATTACCTCAGTATGAGGATCTTTTACCTCAGCATGAGGCTGTTACTCGAAATCTCCTATCTTGTTGTGTGCAATCGATTGTGCTGGTTGTTTTTTTATCTAATGAATCAGGATTACACTTCAGAGAGATAGGAGATGGGCTCACCAACACCAATCTTGGATCTTTAGTATCAGATTCGGTTGTTTTGCAGTGGACGTTCTTGCATTTCCTGACTTCCTCATGGTTGAGGATTTCCTCATTTTCCCCATGCTTATCAAGACGAAGCTTAGTCTCTGTAGCCAAGCTTCTTGCTGCTTCTTACGTACTAGTTGCTGCAGCTTTTTCGGATAGTAGATCACCAACGGTTCTTTGGGCTAGTTTGGCTATTGTCTTCTCCTGTATGGAGTTTGTTTTCCTCCCATTTTATTCACGTGTGATTAGTGATATAGGGAGCACATTGTCGAAGGCGATTCTGCTTGGAGCATAAGCGAGGACCTTAATCATGTCTCGCTCAACAATAGATGATGTTGTCTATTTGGCCTCAACGACCATGGAGATGTTATTTCCCTCTCTTAGTGGTTTCGATCAGGATTTTGTTTGTCTCGATTCGATTACTACTTTGGTTGAACTTGCGAGTTCAATTCTATCCCCAACGCTCTATATGAGTATTTGTCGTTTTAGTTTTACCATTTGCTTGATCAATATGTTGATTGAGATTGTGGCTTGTTTAGCTTTTGGTGGCCTTATTGTATCATTCGTTAGTGAATGTTAAACTCTTTTATTTTAATGAAATATTGGTTTGATAAAAAAAAATATTATAATGAATTGACAGTAGAATTGACACTGCTACTGCTATTTGTGTAAAATAAATTAGACCACCCCCAAGTAAATTCGTAACTTTTACATAAAAGAAGATTCCAATCAAAATGAGATAGAAACCAAATTACAGATTGAGTTCGTAACCCACAAATAGGAACAATACCACAATCAGTTTGGTGATTCTACAACTTTATCTTTAATAACAATGCATGCAACTATTTAAAATAAGGAAGAAAAGGCATTTTGATCACAAAGTGTGTTCTTTGATAACAAAAATAGAGGAAATTTATTAAATTACTTAATTTTAAATTAATCTAAGATTAGACCAAACAAAAAAAATTAATCTAAGATTGTCGACAACAAATTAATAGAAAAATAATATGAACACGAAAACTTTTTCAAGAATAATGGCATGCATGATACTGGTGGGGATGTGGCATGGATGTTACCACCTGAGTTCTATTTTTTTTTTCTTCAAAAACTAAAATTCAAATCCTTCACATGCATGTTCAATCAACTTTTGGTGTGACTGGTGGGAATGTATTAGGAAACTTAGAGCTAAAAATAAAATAAAAAGAAGAAAATATTTTGGATCAAACATTAAAATCCAAAAGTTGGCTCAATAAAACCGTAATTAATGCCTAAATATCCATACAGAATAAAGACAGTTTGATGGGGGAAAACGTCGTTACCATAGTGAGAAAACAATTTTTTTTTTTGTTTTTGCTAACCATAGTGAGAAAACAATTCACGTGACGATTAGTGGTTTTATACGATTTACAAAAAGTAAAACTTAACCAAAAGCCAATAACTCAACTGGTAAATATTTCAGACAAAATCTAAAGATCGCTGGTTCGAATGGCTTTTGGAACGAAATTAATATTACATGTTGTGGTTTCGGACCTGTGGAGATTATGGGTTTCGGCCCTGAACCTCCTGGTAATTAAAAAAAAAAACTTAAAAGCAAATGACTAGTAAATGAAATGAATCGCATTCTAAAATTAATAATGGTATAGCCAAAATATTTGAGATAAATAAAATTTACTTACAATAAATTTGAAACTTTAAAATTATGGGTTTAGTAGATTAGCGAATTTAAGTTTTTATGATTATAAACTTAACATATGCTATATGCAAAAACGTGATCGTCTTTAAACACGTGCTAATGTAGCAGTTGAATAGAATCCTAACTCAAATACAATTTTCTATAAATTTTTCTTATATTAAACATACGTTTAATAAAAATTTGAACATGATTTACTAATAGTTTGAAACAGCATTTTGCACAAGCATAAATAGAGTGATTCAAAAACGTAAAAGCCTGAAAGTTAGATGATGATAAAACGAAAGACCTCTGATTAAAAAATGAGGCGATATAGAAAATGTAGAGGTGACAAAATGGGACACAATGTTAGGGAACAAGAGATTTGAGACCACAGTGGAAAATCCAAACATCTTGTCCAAAGAAGTTATAAAAGACACATCAATAGAAGAAGATGCCATTTCCATAAGCAAGCAAACACAAACACAAGGATTTCTCAATCTCATTCCATACATCACCACTAAGCCAAATAAATGGACATTTCGGTGTATGTATGTATCTATGTAACATCTATTTATGTATGTATGTGTGTGGATTTTGATGAATGGGAGGAAGAATACATGGACAAAAGATTTTAATATAATATAAAAGGAGATAGGAACACCAAAGGGTCATGTTTGAGCATTTTGGACATTGAAGTCTCTATCTCTAGAGACGCTTGGACAGCGATTAAAGAGCGGCTATGGAGTTGTCCACGTCTTACGAAAACTCAAGGAGATACAAAGAAAAAAAACCTCTATTGTTCTTTTATTTCAATAGTAGAAAATCAAATCATAAGTATGTGCAAACACAAAGAGGAGAGATTTATTTGCTTGTAAACAGTTGTGTTGTTGTTTGGATCCCACATGGGAATTGTTAGAACAAACATAAATAACATATACTGATTTGAGTTAGAAACCAAAGAAACTTACATAATATTTGAGTCAGTTTATTGACGCATATATATATATATATATATATATATATATATATATATATATATATATATATATATGATGGTTTAAATATGATTTATTGCATGATCTAGTTTAAATTTTAGTTTCATCATCTATTCTCGAATGGGTGTATTTAAACATGTTATTAAGAACATGAACAATCTACTAAACAAGTAATTAATTTTAAAATAAGTTCGTTAAATCTCCTATTTTAAAGTCTCCAACGCCTCAAGCAGTCGACTTTACTCAAGAGAGACCTCAAACAAACCAAGAACAGATGAAAAATGGTGCTCACAAAACAGAGAAAACAGGGGAAAAACAGAGAAGCTTGTGACTTGTTGTAATAATCAGAGAGAGATGTATAAGAACTTGCAGGAATGAAAAGAGACACAAGACTTTATCCAGTTCATGCCCATTAATGCCCTTCACTAGCACTTGATGCACACTCAAGATATTTCTATGTCAAGAAAACACTTTTGTAAGCTTATACAATACAAAGTTTCTCTATTTCTCTATCTCTTAATCCGTACCACTCTCTCAAGCCTCATGATGTCCTTATATACACGGAGACATCACAAAGGACAGCTCATAACCTAACGCCAAACGCACTGAATCAGACAATTGCGTTTGTACCTTCAGACAATAAAGCCTTATCTTCTGGTAATCACACAAGAAGACAACAGTGTACGGAGACTCCACCCCTTGTAGCCGTTTCTTCAGTCAAGTGGTCCCAAAAGAGATTTAACCAAAGTGTGATTTACTTCCACTGTGGTTAAACTTGAGTTCAACCAGGGCTTGTTTGTCTTGAGTAAAAGACTTGGTCATCACGTATTTATCTAAAAACTTGAGTTCAACCAGGGTTTTATTTGGTGTAGTTGGTAATAACTAATAAGATAAGAAGAAAAACCCTACCGGTTTCATATTTGGGCGGCCCAATTCAGCTCAGTCATTAATGGGCCCAAATTGGCCCAACTTATATATTCTCTGGCGCCGCCACAAAAGAAAGAAAACAGAACAAAGGCATAACCTTTTTTTTCTTCTTCTCTCTCTCTCTCTCTGCCGAAACTCCGAGAATTTCCGCCATCGCCGATCAGTGAGTTCCTTCGTCTCTTATCTTCGAATCCTTATTTACCCTTCACCCATTTTACGATAATTGAGATTCCGTTTTCTTCTAATCATCATTTTGGTTGGTGAAAATTGATTCAAGTTTTGATCTTTTTGTTTCAGTCTCTTTTTCAGATTGTTCCGTGTATACATAGAAGACGTTCTCTGTTTATAGAGAGAGAGATAAAGGGAAGTTTTTTTTTTTTTTTTCAAATGGGTTGTACTGTGAGAGAGAAGCATGTAAGAGCAAATCGGAAGATCCGATCCGTCGTGAAACCTGATGTCGATTCATGTTGTTTGCTCGAAAGGGTTTCTCTATCGAAATCAATCGTTGGGTCTAGTCTGAAAAACTTGGTTTATCATCCAGGTCTCACTGATTCTCGTCCTGGTGGGCTTTCTCTGATTTCAAACCCTAGTGAGGAAAATGTTTGGGGTTATTGTACAGAGGAACAATTGGAAGAGACATTGCTTAAACATTTGGAGGTTTTGTACAACCAAGCTATTTGTAAGCTTGTTGAATTGGGTTATGAAGAAGGCGTTGCATTGAGAGCGGTTTTGAGTAATGGGCATTGTTATGGTGATTCGGATGTTGCTGCTAACATATTGAATAATTCGTTATCGTATTTGAATAGCAGTAGCGGTGGTGGAGGCGGAGGCGAGGATGATACAGAGGTTGGTTTTGAGGATTTGAGAGAGTTGGAGGAGTATTCACTTGCTGGTATGATTTACTTGTTACAACAAGTTAAGCCTAGTTTGAGTAAAGGTGATGCATTGTGGTGTTTGGTTATGAGTGAGCTCCATGTTGGTAGGGCAAGTACTATGGATATCTTGAATTCAGGAAATAGGGCTAAGGAAGATAACAAGAAAGAAGGAGTTGGTGGTGGTAGTGTAGATCTTTCTGGTTTTATGGCACCGGCGTTATGTAGATTCCATGGAGGTTGGGATTATGGGAATGATGGAGGACCCGAGTTTTCTGGTAACGGGTTTTTGATGAATGGTGATGAGTTGAAGCTGCAGAGAGAGATTGATTGTCCGAAGAGGTTTAATCTTTCTCCATCGATGAAGGCCTTGTTGAAACGGAATGTTGCAGCTTTTGCTGCTGGTTTTCGTGCTAGTATGAAGCAGAAAGAGATACAGTCTGAAACTGGTGGTAATAGCGTGCCTTGTACCGATATTGTACCTGTGGAGACTAGTGAGCAGCCAGGTAATTCTGGAAGTGAAGAAAGTGTTAGTTTGGTGTTGGAGAAATTTCGCGATCTGAACCTTGATGATAATCTGGAATCGGTGGGTGAGGATGATAAGGATGGTGTAATTGTCACTCTGCTCGATCATGTTAAGGATCTCGAGAAGAAATTAAAGGAAAGGAAAGATTGGGCTCAGAAGAAGGCAATGCAAGCTGCCCAAAAGGTCAGCGATGAATTGGCCGAGCTTAAGTCGTTGAATAGTGAAAGAGAAGGAATCCAACTGTTGAAAAAGGGAAGACAAGTTATTGAAGAAACAACCGTGAAAAAATTATCTGAGTTGGACAATGCTGTTAAGAACGCTAGTAGTCAAAGCGACAAGGCTAATGCGATTGTAAGAACGCTTGAGAATCAGAACGCAGAAATCCGAGCAGAGAGGGAGGGTTTCAAATTAAGTGCATCAGAATCGCTTAAAGAGTGCATGGAAGCATCAAAGAAGGAGAAGAAGTGCTTGAAGAAGCTTTTGGCATGGGAGAAACAGAAAGCGAAGTTGCAGGATGATATTACAGCTGAGAAAGAAAAGATTAAGACCCTCAATAGGGCTTTAGCTCAGATCACACAGGACGAAAAAGAAACTGAGGTACGTTGGTTCTTGTATTATCTTCATTTTTTACCTTCTCTAGGTTCTCTGACTCTAGAATTATGGAAGGACATGTACTTAGGATTCAGAATATTTACACATGTCTCATTCGAGGCGTGCAGCTAGTCGACAAGCTGATCTGGTCTTATTAGATGGTAGTCTGTTCAAGTAGGTATAGTCTGCATTTGCCTCATTTTTTGGCGCGGTTTGAATATTATAAGTTTTGAGTTGTAGATTTGGCCAGAGGGTTTATAAGTTCCATGGGATAGCTCTTTCTCCCTACGTTGTTAGTGAGTTTATATTTTCTTTTCGTTCCTGACTTTAAATCTTTTTGCGGGTGCATTATCTCCGTTGCTGCACATTTGTGTAAAAAATTTGCTCAAGATTTCCTTGGACTGTGGTGGATAGCTGAATAATTGAAATATTAATCTACTTTACCTCAGTCAAACATTGAAGGTTAGTCTATTGTATTTTGGTTAATATTTTATTTGCAGGCTAAGTGGAGGCAAGAGCAGAAAGCAAAAGAGCAAGCGTTGGCTCAAGTGGAGGAGGAACAACGCACAAAAGAAGCAATCGAAGCTCACAATAAGAGAAAGCTCGAGACTCTAAGGTTAAAGATTGAAATAGACTTCCAACGACACAAAGACGATCACCAAAGACTAGAGCAAGAACTCTCTCGGCTCAAAGCTTCTTCAGATACAGACTCAAGCCATTTGTCCAATAACAACGCTTGGGAAACCGGAAAATCCCGAGGAGAAGACATTGCTAAGCTGCTTGAAGAACTCGATAAGCTTGAAGGGTCTATTGAGAATGAAGGAAACAATGATCGAGAATGCATAATGTGTATGAAAGATGAAGTCTCTGTGGTGTTTCTTCCTTGTGCTCATCAAATTGTGTGCGGTAGTTGCAGCGATAACTTCTTCAACACCAATGATGGAAGCAAAGTCATTTGTCCTTGTTGCAGAAGTTTGGTTCAGCAGAGAATCCGAATCTTTGGAGCAACCTCCTAAATAGCTTCTCTTTGGGGTTTCCAAAAGAGATCATCACAACTTCAGGTTTTACTTTTGTAAGTACCAAAAATAAATGGTTCGCTTCTTCCTCAAAGCTTTTTATACTTAAGGAAATTTGTTTCTCTTCGACAAAAGAACCTTGCACGATGTACAAAAACTTGTGATCGTGATTCAAAACTCTTTTGAGCTAATCTTGTTAAGGATTGTCTTCAATTCGATTTGGAAGAAATAAATCTCTTTCTACTTTTTAAGTAGTAAATCCATGTCTTTGACCAAATTTAAGTCTCGGTTTTGGTACGGTTTGGTTTCGAATAATTTATACTTAATATGCTTTTGGTTGGGTTTGTTTCGGTTTAATCGGATTGGACAATTCTATGCAAAGGCAATGACAACCACAAGTTCTTGAGAAACAACAAGTGATGATCAATGTTTGTGTAAGTTCTCTTCTTGTGGGTTTTGTTATGTGGCCACTATTTGCAAGAAGATGGCTTCTTGTGCCATCTCAAACACAATCCACTTCGTAAGCTTCAAGACTTCGAAGACAATAAGTCCGTACAACGGTCTGTTCGGTTGGAACTTCGGCAAGAAATCAGACAATTTCCGGCAGCCGCAGCAACCGGTTTATCACGACGACGTCCAAATTCCTTTCTCTCTTTCATTAGTAAACAAAACCTTCCTAAAAGGTATCTAATGCCTTCTTGATCTCATTTTAAGACTTTTAAGACACTTTTTTGTTACTTTATAAAACCTTGATTATTTTCTTAATTTTGATATATATACTTGACTCATAGAATCCATGTGAATGCATATGTCTTTATCTGAAATTCTTAAGAGAACATTCGTTTTTTTTTTCTCTTTTTGAATTAGGAAAAGAATTAAAATGTTGCTACAAGGCAAGCATTGATGGGTTTAGTGCAACAAAGTTCCATGAACGTTGTGATTTCAAAGGTCCATGTGTTATCATAGCTTACACCAAAGGAAAATCTTTCAAGTTTGGTGGATTTAGCCCTGAAGGTTATAGAAGCACTGATGATTATTACGATACATTCGACGCTTTCCTCTTCTATTGGCTCGATGATTGCGAGGATCCAATCGTCCTTCCTAAGGTTGGAGGAAGCGGAGCGGCTCTATTCGATTATGCGCGTGGAGGGCCACAATTTGGAGCTGACGGGCTTCTTATTGGACCGCCTTTAGCTCCCGTGATGGGCGGATTTGCTGGTCCTGATACGAATTCGGGGATAGGTGATTTGAGGATGGCTAAATCAAGATTGGGTTTGTCATATGCTAAGAGGAAAGATGGGAAAGAATCTATCTTTGGAGATGAAAGTAAAGTTACTCTTGATGATGTTTTAGTCTTTTGTAATCCCTACATTGCTTCTTTGTATTAAATCACAAAAAAAGAGAACTCAACAAATTCAAATAATTCATTTTTATTTATGTAATTACTAGATACATAACATTTGATTTATACATACTTTTGAGACCTAAAAAGTCTTTGGAAAGTGTAAGCTATAACTACTAATTGATGGAGAATCTAGTAGTTTAATATTTTTTTATACTATATGAGTATACACACAAACAAATCTAAATATTAAACAAATGGGATTATAGTTAGGCCTTGACCCATCTAGACTATGTTTTTTACCCAAAAACTTGATAGTTCATGACTTCATTGTTCATATAAGCTTCTTGATAATTATTGAACATGAATGGACTCTCCATTTCCCAATCGAAATTCAGATCAGCGAAGAACTCTTGCGGATATTCAAATTCGGGTAGTGTAAATTCTTGGAAACCCAAATCTTGTTCTGTTTGTGGTTGTGAATTCCCCTACAAAAAAAGATTAATGAAGTTTGAGACACAATGACATTGATGAATATAAATTTTAAGTTCCTTTTGCAGTAATTTAAGTTTTTGCGAGTTTGAATTTCATCTTATAGTACCTTAAACGATGATTCAAGGATGATATCAGGAGAAACCCAGAGTGTGTTACTTGTGTCACAAGAACCCTTTTCTTGGTAACTTTCTTGACAAGAAATCTCAATCTTATTGGCCAATGGCTCATTTGAAACCTCTGGCGAGCGGGTTTCACATTTCTTCAAAGTAAGATCATTCCTCTTCAGAACACGGCACAGCGCGAAATCTCCCTACACAGCGATAAAATATCGAAAATGATCAATTAGTAATTCATAAAACAAAAGTTTATCATTTTTTCGTTTATCATATTTTTTAATCGATTTACGGTGTTTTCACCTTGAAATTAAGTGATTCTTGTGAAGAATCTTTGTCGCAGAGGCGATATTCATGCATTACCCAATCGGTTCTACCGCCAAAAGGAGCTCGACCCAAATAAAAAACTAGGGTTTTTCGACACCCGATGAGTGAAGAAGAAGACGAGGAAGAAGAATGACAAACGATTTTTCGATCTTTTCCCGTGGCTTTCCAGTAACCAGATTTAGTTGCTCTGTTTATCCGTGATCCGTTCTGATATTTTCTGTCCCTTTGACAAAAGAAAAACCATTCCATATCTCGATTTGGCAAGAAGGATCTCTCTGTAAAGAAGCAAAAGTTAAGATTTCTATACTTGGTTCAATCTTGGTTTCTAAGAAAGAACATACCTGGAAGCTCCCAAGGATCATACTTGTATAAATCCATTGATGGAATTATATCGAGCTCGATCTCAAGCCCTTCGTTTTTTCTGTGCAAGTAATAACTCACAAGTTCTTCATCTGTTGGGTGAAATCTAAAACCAGGTGGTAAAGATGATCCCACCATCTTCGTTTCTATAATTTCTTCAAATGATTCTCTCAGGTACTGAAAAGCCAAAAGTATATAAGCTCACTCACTTTTCTTGTCAAGAACAGAGTGGAACCCTAATTCTTTATGTTGTGTTTCTTAAAGCCCAAGGAACAATGACAAAGAACAAACTGAATAGGGTTTTGCTTCAAGATTTAAAAATTTATCTTTGGAGCAATTAAAGAGAAAGATTGAAGTTTGGAAAGTTGATGATGATGAACCTTAGAGGAAGAGGGAAAAATTGTAAGTTTGGACCGTTTGGTAGGGATTGTACATATATGGCAGAAGGAAAAAGTAAAGGTAGAGCTAAAAGTATTAACACAAACTAATATATAAATGAGTGGTGGTATAACTATTAAAATAGTAATAGTATCTAGGTTTAGTTTTATTTGTTATGATAAAATAATACAGACCGAAAGTTTACGAAGATTACTTGTCTAAAACATCCCACAAATTCCACAACAATGGCCCACCTGAACTATAAAAGCTTCAGTTTAGTTCACACAGAAGCTTTAAAAGTTGTTGCCGTTTGTCATTTATGCATGTAGACACTTTGCCGTTTATGATTTATGTCTATAGACATCTTGTCGTTTCTATGATCCTAAACAATAGTTCATGGTTTAAGGCTTCATAATGCCAATTAAAAAACAAAACTTGCCGTATAAATGAATTTTCAAGTTCTAATATAAATAATGACACAGTAAAAATTACTACGCTATATACAGTATAACCTCGATAAATTAATAATCGATAAATTAATATCTCGATAAATCAATAGAATGTTTTTTATTCCCACGTAACGTTTTTGATTCAATTAATCACTCGATAAATTAATATCTCGTTAAATTAATAAAATATCATGGTCCCAACGTTATTAATTTATAGAGGTTTTACTGTAGATTTGTCAATTAAATAATTGTTAACAAAATTGTATCTATAGAATTATAGTCTATATGAACATAAATAGTATTCTTTATACAGATCGGTAGATGTGTTTCAATATATTAAGTTTTCTATTTTAAAATTTATCAATGTTCATCACATTTGGATTCATATAAACACTTAATAGTTGAAGCTGTTTTTTTCCATAAAAAATCGGGTTATAAATTGTTTGAGAAATGAAAATGTGAACACCAGTCAGAACATGGTCAATTTTAGCTTTACGTCCACCTCATGGTGAGTTGGAAAAATATATTTATTAGTTGTATTGATTAAGCAAATTGCTTATGACATTCAAATAAAACACCCATTAGTAAAACCTTTAAAATGTTTATCTATTGTTTCTTATATCCGCTTTGTTCACTTTTTGGATGCAGAACCAAACACTAGTAGTTTGCTTTATTGTTGAATTCACATTATTTGTTCTTTTGTGTAAAGTTAGTTACTTCACCAAATGGACATCAATGAGGACAAAAAGATGAAATTTGTTCTTGCGAAATATTTTGTTCAAAACAGAAAACAGGTATATATAAATGTTAAATTTTTTAATTGATCTTTTATATAACTAAATATTTTAGTAGCTGATTTTTGTTTTTCAAAAGTCATGCATCTCTTATTTGTGATTTTTATATAACTACTAATAGTTTATATATATCTGAATCAAATGTTATTATATTTGAATAAAAAAGGTTATTGTTTCCGAAAGTTGGTTAGGACTTAGGAGTGACGAACTTAAAGTTAATGGTTTCTCTTTAGGCTATTATTCTCATAGTATCTTTTTTTTTTCTTCTAGGTAATACATTTTCTAATTATTCAATTTAGATAAACTATTGTGGGAATCTCATTAGTTTAGTGATCGAAATGTTTCTACAATGGATATAAATTATGTACATTAATGGAAACATAATTACTGTAAATTTCTAACGTAATGCAAACATTTGAGGGTTCCAAACATAATTTTTGTTGGTCCATGAAATATAAACTATTCATATAAAAAGATAAACAAAGAAATATTTTGATTGATTCGAACTCTTGACCTGCATTTCACAAAGAAAAGCCATACACCAGTAGATTTACAGATCTTTTTGGTAAAAAAAAACGGTTCCTAAAATTAATAATTTTTGTTGGCCTCAAACACATACTTGACTAATTTAAAGTCATGACCGCCTCTAATTGCGTTCTTCAGTGTCCATGATTAACATTCCTATTAGAAACAGAAGTTATGAGGTTATATTCTTTCATAGTAAATGATAAAATGGGTAATACTGATGATATTTTGTGATCATGTAATTGAAGAAAAAGAATTAGATAAATTATTATATCAAAAACACATAATATAAAGATGAATAAACTTGTGACAAAAAAAAGACGAATAAACTAGCACGAAGTGTTCAAACTTTACCTATTAATTATATTTATGTAAACTTTATTCAAGCGGTTTGGATTTCTAAACGGTTTTAAGTTTATATAGCTATAAGCTGAATATATATATCAATGGGGTTCGATTGATAACCTAAAGCGATATAATTTTTTTCATATGTAAACTAAAGCTTTAAACTGTTAGAACATAGTGTAAAACTAGAAAAATAATTGTAAGAAAAAGTTTTATGAATAAAGCTGTAATGATTTTGGTAAAATTTTTGATATTATTTTTACAATTAAAATACTCTTTGGGAATCGCCATCGTGTTGGTTCTGATTCATGCGGCGGTTAGGAGGAGTAATAAGTTGTTTCTCGATGAAGAAGCTGCGGCGGTGACTGAAACTTAATGGCTGACGTCATATCCTTCGTCATAAAAAAAACCTATTTGTTTTTTTTTTTTTTTGTTGTTGCAATGTTTACTCCTTTTTTTTGAGAGATTATTTTTTGTTATGTGATTGACAAGTTTGAAAAATGTTTTTGTTTTTACTCTGTTCGATTTGTTTGTTGGTTAATTACTTGAATTATGCAATTTAGCATTCGATGTTCTTTCTTTTTTTAGAGTACGCAACTTAACATAACACTTGAGAATAATTATTTTATTATACAATTTTTTTTTAAACGTCTGATTTCATTAATTCTGAAGGAAGTTACATCGTTCATGATAACAAACTATACATAGTGTGAAAAAAATTACAAACTTGGAGTGCTAAACTTCCGGACATTGTATTATGAAGACAAATCAGAACTTTTAACACCTCTCACTAAAAGTAAAAAAAATAAATATTTAAAAAAATTTAAAATATTCGGTGTAAACAAATTTATTTGAAAAATTCAGTGAAAAAAATAAATAATTTTAAAACTTGAGTATTAAATTCACATTGTATTGTGTTGACGAGACGAATTTGGTACCGCTAACGGACAAAGATGATGATGGTCAATGACGGGATTCCACGTTCGAATATCTTCACAATTATGTAATTTTAACACTCACAATTTTTTGATTAAAAATGTAAAGTTTTTGGTGAAAACAAAAATTGTAGTCAAATAAACTTTAAAACTACAAAAAAAAAATCAGAAACTTGAGTACTAAATTTACGGTACAATGTGTTCAACTAAACAAATTTGGCACCACTAACGGACAAAGACAATGATCAATGACAGGATTCCACGTTCGAGTAATCTTTCACAAAATAATATAAATCTAACACTCAAATTTCTTTGATCAAAATCCGAAAAAACCAAAAATATTTAATAAAATCTTTTTTTTGTAATCAGTTTTTAAAATTTTGAAAACATCTTTAAAAAGGAAAAATACCAAGCAAGCATGAAAATATAAAAATATGAATTTAGTGAGAGGCTTTATAGTTATGATATATAGAAAGTGTACCAAATATTCAAGGTAAAACTGTCCATGACTGTGATTAGACTTTGTTGATGAAGGTTTAATTTAATTCTTCGTGAACTGGACTTTCATTGTAGTAACTTTGAGCCGCTACACATTCACAAAACAAAAATACAGATAAATCAAATCTAGTAATATATATATGCTTCTTAATTAATGAATACTACAATAAATCATACTTTATAATATTTATGCAAACTTACATCGACCTTGTATTCTCTTTGTTGTGTGTTTCGTTACTGCATCTAAGGCTTCCAGATTTGTCGACTTAAGGATTTATCCACCGAAGACTTCTAATAACCCCTGTAATCGAACCAACCATAATTGAATTATTCATCTAAAGAAAACTACAAAAACAGAATCACAAGGATTAAGAAAGATTAGTTGTTTGGATTACTTACTTACTTGATCGGATGAATCTTGTTGGATTATGGAAAAAGAAAGATGAGAAGCAAAGAGGCAAAACATATAATTTGTAGGTTTTTGTTTTTGTTTTTGTTAAACCAGTTGATGTATGGGTTAGTGAAATTTATAGTAGAAAAATGTAGCCGTTTGAAAAATAATAATTACCGTTTGAATAATACGATTAACGGCTAGTTTTTGTATTAGAAATTGATGCTTTGACAATTTGCATTCAACAAGTGTCAACTTTCAAGTCATAAGACAACGTCGGTATACCGGAAATCACTATTTCGGCGAGACCTAATCGGATTTTCTTTCCGGTTTAGTCCGGATTTGTTTTTTTTTTTTTTTAACCATCCTCTTTTGCTTCATGTTTAATCCGACGGTTTATTGGATCGGTTCCGTTTTTCGTAGTGTCCATGATTTTCCAGTCCTAATAGAGTAAAGCTTCACCTCCCTTTAATAGGGACCTTAGGAGGTGTATCTATTTTGGGTTTGAGAGTCATGCGATTGGGAATTTTCAGAGGGATCAGAGGCGGGACTTGTGCGGCGGGTTTTGTTCTCCTCTTTGGGGATTCTCTGTGTTTAATTCCGATGGTTCGGGTATCTGTCCATGTAACTTCGGCGATAAAAGACGGCGACGGGAGACATCGAGAAGCTTCAAATCTTTCGTGTGCCCTTGCAAGGTTTATCTTTAAACACGTGTATATGTAATCAGTGTCAATGTCTGATCCGTTTAATTTCATGTGCTTTGTACATTTACAGAGAAAAAGGCCAATTCCCCCGTGAACTTACGAGTCCCGCTTATTTATACGTGATCTATTAAGATCGGCCAAAACCCCCCCATGAACTTGATATACATTTGAATTTTCCCCATAACCTATTACAATTTGGTGAATTTACACAGAACTGACGGAATCCGTTTTCCGTTAATAGATTGTGACGTGGATTACAGGTGGCTAACATGGTTCGGTTTTATGTTAACCAAACCGAACTGATTTTTGACCGATTTTTGACCGATTTGAAGAAAAACGACGCCGTTTTTCATTGGGGGGAAACCAAAAAAATCAGGGTTTCGATCTCTTTGTCGAGAGAGATAGAGGAAGAAGCAGCCGCGTTGAGAGGTAGAGAGAAATTAAAATCTTTGTATGTGTGGAGCTTAAATCGATTCGGAGAGTTGTTTTCCCGAGTAAGGATGAGGTAAATCGAGCTTCAACTTTGTAAATTTCTGAGTTTGAGTTTGAGCTTCAACTTTGTAAATTTCTGAGCTTCAACAAAGCAATCTGATGATGGAGAAGGATCAAGTCAACCAATGCAAAGCCAAGTCATTGATGAAAGTTAGAGTAAACGTCTTTTTTAGTTTGAATTTTATAGTGGTTATGATGTCTCTGAAATTCAGTACTAAGCTAGGTTATGATGTATTTTGGTACTTTTTCGGATAAGTTTGGATATGATGTCCTTTTTGTATTATGTATTCTGGTATGGTGTATTTTCATTTCAAGAAACTCTGTTTGAAGTAACTCTTTAGGATATGAACTACTTGCATTTTCAGAACAAAAGCTTCCATTTTTCAGAACAAAAGCCTGCATTTTTTCAGAACAAAAGCTTGCATTTTCATAACCTGCATTTCAGAAGAGATACCTCCATTTTCATAACTAAAACCTGCATAAACCAGACAAAAGCCTGCATTTTTCAGAACAAAAGCTTGCCTTTTCATAACCGAAAGTCACAACTTACAAACTAATATTACAAACAAGTCAAAGTACATGGCTAACAACAAACTTTCATGCTCTACATTACAAAGTTATACAAAATACCAACCACAAACACAACCATCTTCTTCAAACCTCTTAGCTCCATCTTGCACTCTTCAATTTCCTTTTCAAATCTTCGTACCTCCTTCTCAAAACTGCGTATTACAGCTTCACAAGTACGAGTCTCCATTGTCACATTTTCAATCTCTGATTCGGAAACTTGTAAACCCTTTTCTAAGGTGTAAGAAGCTCTTTCCAAATCATTAACCTTCGGTTTCATATCCTCAATCTCTTCAAGCATGGATTCATCAGTCTATTTGAACAAGTGATAACGATTTCTCTGTAAAAAACAATCAACATTGTAAAATCACTCAACTAATTAATAGTACTCGAAATTTCATTCCATAAAAGAATGTCGATCTATGCAATTTATCAAAGAATGATCACGCAAAGCAATAGATGTAAACACAAAATCAATAACGACAATTACATCTTTACCTCATTTCCATGTGGACAAGAATGAAATAGCCTCTCTGGATTCGTTGGTGTTCGTGATGTGAGCAATCTCACACGTTCTCCACATCGACAATGACTCGGAATTCCTCTTCCTAGGTCTCCCATACTACTTGATTTCTTCCAAGTCTCTTCTTCACTATCTCTCTACCTCTTCCAAATCGAGCTGCAAAACACGTAACAAGTAAGACACACAAAGAGTTTTGATATCTATTCCAAAATTTTGAAAATCAGGAAACAACTCTCTCAAAATCGATTTCAATCGCGACACACAAAGAGTTTGATTTCTCTCCACCTCTCTCTTTCTCTCTATCTCTCTCCTTCACGCGACCACCTTCGCCTCCTCTATCTCTCTCGACGAAGAAGGATAGAACCCTTATTTTTTTTTTGTTTCCCCCAAATGTGAAAAACGGCGTCATTTTTTGGTCAAACCAGACAAACAAAAATTGATTTTGCGTCAAATTTAAACCGAATCGAATCCTGTTAGCCACCCGTAATCCATGTCACAATCTGTTAACAGAAAATGGATTCCGTCTCCGGTTCTGTGTAAATTCACCAAATTGTAATAGGTAATGGAGGAAATTCAAATTTATGTCAAGTTGATGGGGTTTTGACCGATCTTAATGGATCATGTATAAATAAATAGGGACTCGTAAGTTTCCCGTACATTATAATTACTTGGGTCTTGTATCTCTTTGATTGCCTTTATGGGCTTCTCAATGAATGAAATATGTTGACAAAAAAAAAGCCCAACAAAATCATTAATGAGACTCTTTAAACAGATCGAAAACTGTCTTTCTAATCGGCTTTAATACTCTCACTCTATTGATATTTTGTTTGGTAGATTAGAACCACCACGATGTAATACTTAGGGCCGGACTGGTTCAGACGCAGCGGTTGCGGTTACGGAAATTTACGGAAACAGACGATAGCTGTTTTAAACGTTTTTAAGCGATTTATAAACAGACGAAAACTTGTACATTTGTGGGATGTTTATGACTAGTTGACAGCGGGTGCAGTCAGCTGATCCGGAATCGTCGGATCCGTGGAAAAACTATCCGGATCTGGATCTGTGACCTTTTGATATCTGTGCTCTAGATATCCGACCAAAAATCAGGATATCCACGGATCCGAAATTAATATTAAAAATAATTAATAAATAAATAAAAATATATTTTTAAAAATTATTAGTTAATATTTAAATGGTATTTTTTCAATAAATATAATTTATTATAAAAGAACTAAAATCAATTTTTATATATATTTATTTATATAAAATTAGTTTTATAGATATATAATATATATGTTTTTAATATATTTAATGCGTCCGGATCCATATCGGATATCTGGACCTTAATATTTTGCTATACAGATTCGGATCGTAGATTTTATTATTCTTATCCGGATTCAGACTTCCCGGATATCCTAATTTTCGGAGCGATTTTGAATAGATAGCGGATCGGATCTCGGATCCCGGATAATAATTCCACCCCTAATCGCAACCGCAAACGCTCGAGGGAGACAACTTTTGAATTTGAGAGGTTTGGAGCGACACGGAGCTGCATAAAATGATTCTCATGATTGTTATCAAACGCCAACAACCGCTACCACCCACAAACACAGCGTTTGCGAGTGGTAGCGGATGAACCAATTAACCTTTTATTCTAAATGATCTCCAAAATTATATTAAAATCTAAATAGTTTCAAAAAAAAAGTTTTTTAAAAAGAGACGAATAAACTTCAAGAATGAGATATAAACTGTATAAGGAGAAGACAAGTTCGAAAGACACTCCATTTTCTCATTGAAGGAATCCTTAAACTTAAAGATGACGAGGATATCCTCGGCGGAGTGTTGCTTAATATTGTGTATTTATCTTTTTGACCAACAAAAAATATTGTTTATTCTCAAGATCTCCAAGAAAACCTAGAAGAAGTTGTTTGATGGGGATCATTCTTTGACACTATATATTGTGTATTTATCTTTGACCAACAAAAAATATTGTGTATTTATCTTATTTGTAAATTCAATTTTTAATACTTTATTATGTTTTTTACATTATTATTATTTTTTCCGTCTTGGTTATTTAATTTTCTTTGGGAATCGCCACGGTGATGGTGGTTAATACTTTATTATATTTTATTATGCCGTTCCATTTGTCGAATTATGACCCAATCAAATAAATGGGTTTTGCTTTTAATATATCACCAGTTTTTGATAGAACAAAAAAAAAAGTCTTCAGTGAACGAATATTATTCATAAAAAAATAAAATTATTTACGAAAATTTAACATTTTTTTTGTGAAATATAAAGTACTTAAAAGAATGAAAATTTATTATTGTTTATCTTCACAAAATCAATAACATAAGCACATGTCCTTTTTGTCTTTTTTATTAGTAGCATCCAGATGTAAACTATAAACGCATAAACGAACAAACTTGCATTCAGATGCTGCATCTAAATGTAAAACTCAGATTAAAAAACGAACAACATCTGAATGCAATATCCAGATGCAACAATTGAATGCAGCATCTGGAAGCTGAGTCCAGCAACAGAAACGAACAGGGCCAAACAATTGTGGGAATCTCATTAGTTTAGTGATCAAAATGTTTCTACATTGGATATAAACTATGAAAATTAATGGAAACATAATTACTGTAAATTTCTAACGTAATGCAAACATTTGAAGGTTCCACACATAATTTTTGTTGGTCCATTAAATATAAACTATTCATATAAAAAATTTATCAAAAGAAAAAAAAAATATTCAAATAAAATGATAAACAAAATAAATATTTTGATTGATTCGAACCCTTGACCTGCATTTCACAAAGCAAAACCATGCACCAGTAGATTTACAGAATTTTTTTTGGTAAAAAAACGGTTCCTAAAATTAATAGTGTTTGTCAGCCCCAAACACTTACTTGACTAACTTAAAGTCATGACCGACTCTAATTGTGTTCTTCAGTGTCCATGATTAACATTCCAATTAGAAACAGAAGTTATGATGTTATATTCTTTCATATTAAATGATAAAATGGGTAATACTGATGATATTTTGTGATCATGTAATTGAAGAAAAAGAATTAGCTAAATTATTATATCAAAAACACAAAATATAAAGATGAATAAACTTGTGACAAAAAAACGAATAAACTAGCACGAAGTGTTCAAACTTTACCTATTAATTATATTTATGTAAACTTTATTCAAGCGGTTTGGATTTCTGAGCGGTTTTAAGTTTATATAGCTATAAGCTGAAAAGATATATATATCAATTGGGTTCGATTGGTAACCTAAAGCGATATAATTTTTTCATATGTAATCTAGAGCTTTAAACTGTTAGAGCATAGTGTAAAGGTGAAAAAATAATTGTAAGAAAAAGTTTTATGAATAAAGCTGTTATGATTTTGGTAAAGTTTTTGATATTATTTTTACGATTAGTATTTAGTACAATATAAAACGTAAAATGACCGTAAGCTTATTATGTTTGTTACTAATCAAACACGTTATACTTATATCCTCCTACCTAGGGGCTGGGCACAGATATTTGTTATCCGTCTTTTATCCATTACCCGGCTCGTACTCGTCTCGAAAAATATGGTACCCGTAACGTTCAAGTCGGGTAACGGGTACTATAATTTTGATATTCGCGGGTAAGGATCGGGTACATGGTATCATTTTTTTCACTACCCGTCTCGTTACCCATCTTCGTACTCGATTTGCTATCCGACCTGTAAATACTCGCATTTTATATCACTAATATTTGATAAACTTAGTTATAAAATAAATTGTATAATATATAGTACTAGAATATGACTCGCGCGATGCATGAGTTTTGGTTTTAAAAATTTATTAGATTTAGAGACAATTAATTTGATTACCTAATAAATTATTATTTATGTTTGACAAAATCAACCAATTCTTTGTAAATACAAAATAATAATTGACTTGAAATATAATTATCTGAATTGTATGAATATGAAAACAACCATTTTGATTTGGATGGTTACTATTTGAAAATAAATATATTTGTTTAAAACTTTGTGAGATGTTATCTAAATAACCACATATTTTTTTATAATAAAATAATTATTTATTATTCATTCTTTTTATATAGTATAACTACTTTTTAACTCTCTTGTAATCATATATATAAAGATTAGATTTATTTTTTTGATGTACTTCAGTTAGTTATAAAATATGTGTATTTAATCAACAAAAAGTATGTTGGGATACAGTAGCCCATGATGAGTCTAAAATAATTTTCTTAATCATCGATTCTATTTTATTTTATAAATAAATCATTAATCTTCTATATACTGGATAAAAAAGACGGTTGATTAATAAAATTGAATCAAAATTAATATTAACTTAAGTGACTTGTATATTGTGAGTTAATACAAATGTAAAGTAAAGTTTGTAGATTATGCTAAAAATATAAATTGACATTAATTTTATATATACATGGTCATTAAATATCTAATTACTACCACTAAAACCATTAAATATAAATAAACTTGAATTTATTTTGATTTTTAAAAAATGAGATATATGTCAAAAGTATAGTTACCACATGACAATTTCTCATAGCTTTGGTTTTGAAGAACCTTAAAATCTTATATAAGATAATATAAATACTTACAACGTCAATCTTTTGTGTGTGTTGAATTTTCATAGATAATTTTGGAGATGATGGATTACAAGTTTTAAATTTTGAAGTTTATAATATTATATTTTATAAACTATATGTTGTTTATTAATTTTTTTTTTTCATTTTCCTAAAAACTTTTTCATTTCTTTAGTATATAAGTTGCTTAACTTTAATTATAGATAAACTATGTTACAATTGGACGGGTAAGGATAAAGGGCCGGGTACCCGGTGGATCAACAAATTTTTGCCGATACCCGTTGTATAGGGTACTCGTTTTTTGCAGATCGGGTAAAGATATTGTTTGTCAAATATCCAATAGAGTCGGATCGGGTAACAAGTAGTTCAAATTTTCAGGGTAGCCCCTACTCCTACCTACCTGTAAACCAAAAAGCGTCTCTGACTTGTGGAAAAAATAACAACGAAGAAATATCGAATGGGCCAAAATGGGTCTATCAAATAAGCCCGTTTAGCCTTACAACTAGGGCTGGGCAAATAAACCGATATCCGAATAACCGAACCGAACCGAACCGAAAAATCGGTTTCGGTTAGGATTCGGTTATCTTAAATTAACCGGCTGGATAGTATGTGTCTAAGACATTGGTTTCGGTTCGGTTTCGGTTATTAACCGATAACCGAAAGATATCCGAAGTAACCGAAGCGTAATCCATTAATACATTTATATAATTACATATCATATATACATAATACATTAACACATAAATTTTCGACTTTAGACAACAAAAAAAGGTTCTCCGACTTTTGATTTTTCCCTCTTTGCGACTTTTCCGATTCCAAACCCTAAAAATATTAATCCTAAATACATAAACTGGATTCTCAAAATCTCAACCCATCTTCGCCTCAGACATCTTCGACAATTCAATCGAAGGTATGGCTTTGAATGCTCTCTCTATTTCATCTTTGCGTCTATATATGTGTGAATGTGATTGTGTGTTAACTGTGTTACACTCGAATTCATCTTCTTTTGAGTATAGAGGCATGATTTCGTCTTCTATATATTCGTAATTTCGTATCTTGTTCAAAGATGTGCCTCTGTTACTCAATTTTTTATTCTTCTTTGGCTGTGATTTAATATTTGTCGTATATGTGTAAGTGTGGTTGCATTATACTCGATTTCATCTTCTTCTTTCTGTATTTGTATACCATATTGCTCCAGAATAATTATTGTGTTTGTGTGCCTGTAATATGTGTCTGTCGATTGAATTGTTGATTGAAATGGAAATTAACAAGTATTGGTATACAAAGCTAGTAGTAGAGAAAGTATATTATTTTATTTATGTACAGAATATAGATGCTTGATGCAGAGTAGATATGATATTTATATATGTACAGATGTACTATTAACAATGATATACTTATTTTATGTTCAACAATTAGCAGACAAGTCACTGATTACTCTGTTTCATTTTCATATTTAAGTAGTTCTTTTTGTTTTGTAGTCTGGTTATCTAATATTGGAATCTGATTACTCTGTCCCACTCAATGGAAACTAAGTATCTAGTTTTGTTAGGTTCAGAGGCTTGAACGGTTACTAAATTGCAATTTTTGTTTATAAATATAATCGAGTTTCACTATAAGCCAGTATCAAAAATATGAAATACATAGTGATGATTTGAGCCGTTAGAACTGATTACTTTGTCTCATCTTTATATTTAACTAGTTGTTTTTGTTTCATTGTCTGGTTATTGTTTGATGCTTATCGTGTTCTATTTTTTTTTAGATGGATTCAAGTTCATTTCCAGCAAACGATGACACTAACCCTCCAAGTCCTGCAAGTGTCCAAACAGCCACAGACAGAGACAAACCGAGTAGTTCAAAGCCACCAAAGGTACAAAGGAAGGGAACTGAGACACTAATGGATACAAGGTCTGTTGTGTGGCAAAACTACACAAGGCAATCAGGTAACAAAGACAAGTGCAATTGTAACCACTGTGGAAGGGAGATGAGTTGTAAAACCACTTCTGGGACTTCTAATTTAAAAAATCATATGTTAACTTGCAAGCAATTCAAGGTATGAAATGACAATAGGCAACAAAATATAGATCAAGATGGTGGTAATGGTAGTCTGAAATGTGTGAAGGTTTCTATTGATGTTTTTAGGGAGGCTACAAACGAGATGATGGTATTGTCTGAGTTACCTCTATCGTTTGTAGAGGGCATTGGTTTTAAACATTTCTGTAAGAAATGTAAACTATATGAGCCCCATTCTCGCAGATCAGCTACAAGAGACATTGTGGAGTTTTATGTAAAGAAGAAAGAAGCACTCAAGAAGATGTTCAAGTCTACTAAGCAGAGGGTATCTCTTACAACAGACATCTGGGTTGCTCCAACTACACGGCAGAGTTATATGGTTGTTACTCTTCACTATGTTGATGCAGAGTGGAACTTAAGGAAATTCATCATTGGTTTTAAGAATGTGTCTGATCACAAAGGAGCAACTATATCAGGTGTTCTTCTAGAGTGTTTGGCTGAATGGAACATAGAGAGGATCTTCACTATTACAGTTGATAATGCCACTGCCAACACTTCAGCACTCAAAAGTTTTAAGGAGCAATTCAGGTATGTAGGAAATGACTCACTGGTGTTAGGTGGTATGTTTATGCATGTACGGTGTGCTGCTCATATTCTGAATTTGATAGTTAAGGAAGGGTTAGAAGAGATGGTTGATAGTGTGGCTGCTATACGTAATGGGGTCCAGTATGTGAGGTCTAATACTCCTAGATTGAATTCATTTGATCTGCGTGTTGACACTGGTAAGTTGACTAGAGGAAGCTTGCCTATGGACGTGGATACTAGGTGGAATTCAACGTATCTAATGCTTACCAAAGCACTCAAGTATAGGGTAGCATTTGATAAGATGGTGGCTGAAGATAAGCCCTACAATGACTACTTTCTGGAGTTAGAAAAAAATGGGAAAAAAAAAGATTAGACCAGCTAGTTCAGAAGATTGGGATGCTGCAAATCGTTTAGTAAGCTTCCTTGTTATCTTTTACACCTCTACTCTTGAAGTCTCTGCGTCTACTAAAGCTTGTGCTCACAAGTGTTATGATGAAATTGTTAATATTGAGGTGAATCTTGCTGAATTGTGCTTGAGCTGTGATCCATTAGTAAGAAGTAAAGCATTTGAAATGAGAGAGAAGTTTGATAAATATTGGGATGGATTGAAGAATATTAACAAGCTTCTGATTGTTGCTAGTGTATTTGATCCTAGGAACAAAATGCAGTTTGCAAATCTGTGTTTTGAACAGCTTTATGGAAAAGATAGTGAGGACAGCAAGAAGCTTGAAGCTTCTGTAGAGGTTGTTATGCGTCAGCTGTTTGAGGAATACAGTGGTAACTTGAACAGGCAACAAGGAGAAGCACAATCATCTCAGACTCAATCTGGAACTTCTACTCAGATAGTGTCACCTCCTCAACATGCTCAAGAGGATAATTCTGGCCCTAGGTGTAAGAGGATTAGATCCATGTACAGAGAAAGGGTTAAAGAGAAGGGAATCAAGGATGCAAACAATGAGCTAGAATTATATTTAAAAGAAGATGTTGCAGACCCTAATATTTTTATGGGGACAGATTATGATGTGTTGTCATGGTGGAAGCTAAATAATAAAAGATTTCCAATCTTATCAGAGATAGCTAAGGATGTCTTGGCTATGCAAGTGTCATCTGTTGCATCAGAGAGTGCCTTTAGCACTAGTGGCCGAATATTAGACCCATATAGAAGTTGCTTGACTCACTATATGATAGAGGTTTTGATGTGCACAGAACAGTGGCTGAAGGAAGACATTCACTTCAGTGCAAAAGGATCAGTTACAATAGAACAATTGCTTGCTGAAGTTGAACTACAAGACAGTCTTGAAAAAGGTACAAATTGTTCTTTTAATGTTATGTCATATGCTTTTAAAACTGTGAAATTGTGAATGTTAAACTTCTATTTTTCTTGAACTCTATAGAGTTTGGAACTGTCACTTATTAAAGATGTTGGTTGCTTTGGAGGAGACAACATTACTTGGTCATTCAGCAATCTCTACTAGTCTACTTCGTGGGAAATGGGAATGATAAAGTTTTGGTTCGGTTGTCTTTACTTCTTTAGCAACTTATCTAGTTTGTATCTTTTTTCTTGGGAGTCTAATGTTGTTTTTTTTTGGAGAATTTCGGATTATGTTTAGATTATGTTTGGATTATGTTTGAATTATGTTTGGATTATTTCATTTTGGATATTGGTCATTTTTCAGTTTTTTTCGGTTTATTCAATTTTTTCATGGTTAATTCGGTTAATTCCGATAAAACAACAGAACCGAACCGAAAATGAAATTATTTCGGTTATCCAAATTAATATCTGAACCGAACCGAACCATTGAGTAACCGAACCGATCCGAACCGAAAATTTTTAAATATCCGAATGGTTAGTATATTGTTATATCCAAACTAACCGAAACCGAATATAACCGAACCGTAACCAAATGGTTATCCGAATGCCCAGCCCTACTTCCAACAAAATGGAGAAGATGGAGAAGATAGAGACAAAACTGAAAACTTTCAATTCAGAAGAATTGGTCGGAATCGAATCGAATCGCTGCAAAAGAGAGACTGAAGGAATCCATTAATGGCGGCTGCAACTACAGTTCTTAGTCGATTATCGTTGATACCAAATCTATCTTCTAAACCAAAATTAAAATCGAACAGAAGAACAACAACTTCAACGAGTGTTTCTGTTCGAGCTCAAGCTTCTTTCTCAGATCCTTTCGTACTTCAATTAGCAGAATCTCTCGAAGATTCTCTCTCTGCTTCTCCTTCTTCGTCTTCGTCTCTCCAAAGAATCAGAGATTCTTCAGCCGAAACCCTTTTATCTACACCATGGCCATCGAGAAAAGACGAGCCTTTCCGATTTACCGATACATCCTTCATCAGATATTCCCAAATCGAACCCGTATCGACCCAACAACGAAATTCGGAGATTTTGAACAATCTGTCGGAAACCCGTTTCCCAAACGCTGTGATTATCGATGGGTTTGTCTCCAATTTGACGATTGGTGAATCAGATTTGCCTGATGGGGTTTACTTCGGGAGCTTCTCCGGTTTACCGGAAGAGCTAACGAAACGGGTTTCTGATTTCGTCGGTAATTTCGATTCCGGTGATCTGTTTTGGTCGATTAACGGCATGGGAGCACCGGAATTGACTGTGATTTATGTTCCGGCTGGATGTAAAGTAGAGAATCCGATCTATCTTAGGTATTTCGCCGGAGAAACGGGAGACCGGGAATCGAAACGGTTACCGGTATCGAATCCTAGGGTTTTTGTGTTAGTTGAGGAAGGAGGAGAGATTGGTATAGTTGAGGAGTTTGTGTGTAAAGACGAACAAGGGTTTTATTGGACCAATCCGGTATTGGAAGTTGTTGTTCTAAAGAATGCGAAAGTTAAGCATTCGTATTTGCAGAAAGAATCCATGGCTGCTGCTCATATTAAGTGGAGTTTTGTTAGACAGGTGAGCTTTGCTGATTCTCTTCTTGTCTATTCAGTTAAAAAAATGGTATCTTTAGTTGTTGAAGAACAAGCAAATCTTAGTTTACTTGAGGTTGGTTTTGTTATTGTCTCGTTGTTCATATAGCTTGTGGTTAGATTAGTGTTGGATGTTTTGGTATCAATCAAGTATGAAATTAGAGATCTTTGTGTCTCTTAGTTTAGTTTTCTGTGTCTTCTGAGTTGGAAAACTTGTAATCTTTATGATTGAATTGTTGAGGAGGATGAGTACTCGTTTATCAGTCTCATGTTTGGTTTTGTTATTCTCTTTTCGACAAGTCTGTTAAAAGTTTATAGCTTAACTAAAGTTTTTTGGGTGTATAAAGAGTGGTTTGAGTACGAAAAATGGAATGTTTTATGCTGAATTGTTTAAGAGAGTGAATAGTTGATGTGATGATCTGTGCAGGAGGCAAAGAGTGAGTATGAGCTTGTAGAAGTGAGTACGGGCGGGAGATTGGGGAGGCACAATCTCCATGTGCAGCAGCTCGGGCCTGATACACTCACGGAGCTAACCACGTTTCATATGTGTGTCAATGAGCAGACTCTTGATCTCCACAGCAAAATTATCTTAGACCATCCTCGAGGCTCTTCACGGCAGCTCCACAAGTGTATTGTTGCTCATTCCTCTGGTCAAGCTGTTTTCGATGGCAATGTCCGAGTTAACAAGTAAGCTCTCTCTCTCTCTCTCTCAATTGCCTCAATCCGGTTTTTGGTTTGGTTTTGATTTTCCGATTTTAGGATTTCGGTTTGGTTCGAGTCGGTTTAAATTCTTTTATGATATGTATGCAGATTGGCTCAACAGACTAACGCGGGACAATTAACAAGGAGCCTTCTTTTGAAACCTCGAGCCACCGTGAACATAAAACCGAATCTTCAGATCATTGCAGACGACGTGAAATGCTCGCACGGAGCTGCGATCAGCGATCTCGAAGAAGACCAATTGTTCTATTTCCAAGCTCGTGGAATCGATTTGGAGACCGCAAGAAGAGCCCTCATATCTTCTTTTGGTTCGGAAGTGATCGAGCGGTTTCCGAATCGTGAAATCCGCGACCAAGCCAGGGATCACGTTAAAGGCTTGCTCTGATCTTTAAACGCCGGCAAGAGGAGAACTTTTGTCATATGATCTTAAACCCAATCGCGTTGTCTTCACGCGCCGCTACTGCGCCTGCGATACGTCCATTATATGTATTATTACCATTTGAGGCCCATATGTCTTAGGTCGGCCCATTTAAGAAAAACAACGAAGTTGGCTTCTATGTGAGTGAAACAGCATGTATTTAGAAAAACGTTATACAGTTGGCGTCTGTATCTGCAAGACGACGTGATTGTTTTGGATCCAGTAAAACTTGAAAACAGCAAAGATTCGACTTCTCGATGACTAAAACTACACGCTTTGTTTTTGAAATCTGATAAACAAACAAACACTTCGTTTTATTTTATGCCGCCTCCATTTTTGGCCTCCATCAACGTCGGATACTCTCGCCGCCTTTTTTTCGCCGTCGCCGGTGAAATCACTTCGATAGATTCCGCCGCATACTCTCTCGCCCTCCGGTAGCTTCGAGAACAGACTTCCTCCCTCTCTAAATCTTCTCATTCTGTAAGCTTCGAGAACCCCAGACCTTAATTACCTATAAATCTAGGGTTCTTAACTTGTTCTCTTCGCTCGATGATTCCATTTATCTGAGAGATTACTGCATACGGTAATCGAGGCTCTTGTGGTTAGATAGTTAGACTAATTAGAGTTTTGATTAGTATGGCAATAAAATTGGTTAAGTTGTGGATTTTGGTGTGAAATTGGTGGTGTTGCTTTGCAGTGAGAATGGCGAGCAATGATTTAAAGACGTGGGTTTCGGACAAGCTGATGGTGCTACTTGGATACTCTCAAGCAGCTGTTGTTAACTATCTCATTGCTATGGGTAATTTGAAGTTTCAATTTTGGAACATGGAGCTTATGAAGCAGTTTTGGTACTGTTCTTATGATTTACTAATGGGGTTTATTATCTTCTTGCAGCTAAAAAAACAAAATCACCAGCTGCACTTGTGGGCGAGTTGGTGGATTACGGGTTTTCTTCATCTAGTGATACTCGTTTGTTTGCGGAAGAAATTTTTGCCAGAGTTCCCCGTAAAGCTGCTGGTGTGAATGTGAGTTTCTTTATGAGCTGCTGTTAACTTTTGTTCTCTCGTGCTTTCTCTATTAAAGGTTTTGGAAGTAGAGGCATTTTTGTTTTTTTGTCTGGGAGAAGTATGTATTGGTTATCATAAATTTATTTTTCTCGTCGATCAGCTCTACCAACAGCAAGAAGCAGAGGCAGCAATGCTGGTTAGGAAGCAAAAGACATATGCTCTTTTAGATGCTGATGATGATGAAGATGAAGTCGTTGTGGAGAAAAGACCTTCTGCTTCTGAATCTAGAAAGTCAGATAAGGGCAAGAAAAGGTTTAGGAAGAAAAGTGGGCAGTCAGACGACGATGATGATGATGAGGCATAGTTTCCTTTCTTCACTGACAGATTCCAATTTCTTTCTTGCTTGGCATCTCGTCTGAAAAACTTGTGAGCTATAATGTAGGTGAACGTTAAAGAGGACGATCGACACGTTAGGAGAAAGGTTTCTGAAGACGAGGATGATGGTTCTGAGGTATATCTGGAGACTCTCTTATGGTGTTTGCATTTCAACTGTTTTTTGGGTCTTGGGCTTTTGTTGTGGAAATCCAGTAAATAGGAGGTATTCTATAGATATGTGTGGATAAGACCTGGGCTTATAATTGTTTTGTTGACGATTTGCTTCGATCTTTACACTTGGCACAGTCAGAAGAGGAAAGAGTGCGTGACCAAATGGAGAGAGAAGAACTAGAGCAGCATTTAAGAGATCGTGATACTGCAAGAACGCGAAAGGTATGCCTGAATCTGATCTTGGCATGTTTTTCCTGTGTGTGCTCTGAATAGGTCCTGTTGTCATAGCCAACGAGGGGCTAAGTAATGTCGGCAATTATGTACAAGTTCTCAGTGGATGAGTTTTGTCGCAACTCATAACAGGAAAATCTAGCTTCATTTGAGTAGGGGAAATGAATTAAGCAAAAGCATACACGTTTAGACAAATTTCTCTAACCGGACGCGAAGTATGTATGTAGTTAGTATGTTTTCACTTATTGATGGATGTATTCTGTACATGTGAAAGTCAGTGACATACATACTGACTAATTCTTTTTGTTTGTTTAATGATCAGCTAACAGAGCAAAAATTGTCAAAGAAAGAACAAGGTACAATCTGTTATAATTCATGCATGAACAAGTTGTAGCATTTCTATGATTCATGATGATATAGATAGAAGCCTTTTTTTGCCTGACAGTCTCATTTTGGAATTTTTTTCTGGCAAAACAGAAGAGGCTATTCGAAGAGCAAATGCTTTGGAGAAGGATGATTTATACTCCTTGAGGTAATGAAACTTGTCTTCTTTTATGTACACACAAAGGTAAACAGTAGTCAATAATGTACCTTTGTGTGTACTGTTTAGTCCCGCCTTTGAAATACGGTATAAAATTTCAATCTTGTTTTCCGATTACCAATTTTATAGAGTCCATCAACCACCTCTTCGTTAATAACCCTTGACGGTGCTCCTTCTTGTATAAATTATCCCTTTGGAGGCTGTTTTGCGTTGTTCATGTTATTGATTATCTTTTGTTGGGACTGATGCAGGAAAGTCTCGAGACAAGAATATTTGAAGAAGAGGGAACAGAAGAAACTGGAAGAACTAAGGTATACGACATATACATTTTTTGCACTCTTTTTTTCCTTATTATTGATCTCTTCTCTTTAATTGATTTCTCACGTTTCCTCCCTTTCTCCACAGGGATGAGATAGAAGATGAACAATATCTTTTTGGAGGTGAAAAGCTCACTGAAACAGAGCTTCGTGAGTTTAGGTAATTGTTACATCTTTCTTGTATCTAGGTGGTTGTTGCTATTGCCATCATCTATCTGATGCAACTTGCTTGTTCTAACGAGTAACAAATTCTCCTTTGTGATTTATTCTTTTGCATTTTTTTTTTCTTGTGCCATTTAAAAGTTATATGGTCCTATATATATTTAAGAAGGTATGTCTAGTTGTGGTTAATTGAATCTGTTATCTTTGTTAGATACAAGAAAGAGCTTTATGACCTCGTGAAGAAAAGAACACAAGATGAAGATAATGTCGATGAGGTAATGTTTGCATCTTGCTGGACCCTTCCCTCCTGGTTATTTATAATTTTTATATATCTAACACATCTCTCTCTTACTGTGCAGTATAGAATTCCAGATGCGTATGATCAAGACGGGGGTGTTGATCAGGAGAAGAGATTTGCTGTTGCTGTACAGCGATACAAGTGAGTTGACAAAGAGCGCTTTGTAGTGATCCAACAGATTGCAATCTGCTTGCACTTGGAATATCTATCTTTACTATTTTGCAAAATCCATATGGGCTTGCTAAATCACCATTTTTTTATTTAGAGACCTGGATGCAGTGGAGAAAATGAATCCATTTGCAGAGCAAGAAGCTTGGGAGGACCATCAGATTGGTATCTTCTTTAACTTCATTACTGTTGATCACTCTTGTTTTTACTACTCACTTATTTAAGTGACATTTTTTTCTTTCTCTTATGCTGATTTAAATGACATTGTTGTGCAGGAAAAGCAACATTAAAATTTGGTGCAAAGAATAAGCAAGCCTCAGACGATTATCAGTAAGATCTGTTGCATATTTGTTCTTTTAATCTTATTCTACTGCCAAAAAAATTGTTTATCTCGTTTGAGTAAGAGTCCTGGTTAGCTTCTTAAACTTGGATTAGTGATCTGAGGATTCTAAGTGTATTTATTTTTTGCAGGTTTGTGTTTGAGGACCAGATAAATTTCATAAAGGAGTCTGTGATGGCTGGTGAAAATGTATTGCTATGATATCTATTAAACTTGACGCCACCTTCTGTTATATGCTCTGAGTTGTAGTTGACTGCTTGTTTTTTTCATGCAGTATGAAGATGATGATATGCGTGCTAAAGAATTTCAAGATTTGGCAGAGAAAACAGCTTTAGAACAACTTCAGGTCCTATTAACTCTGTTTGATCAAACTCTGTTTTTTTCCCACATTAACTCTGTTTGATCAAACTCAGTCACCAGATTTTTGTTTTAGGATGTAATTCGGAATAAGTTCATGTAATTTTTTGTATGTTTGTTTGAATTAACATCCGTAGCAGAAACCAAAATTTATTCTGACATGTTCTTGCATCTATTTGTTTGTGAATCAGGAGGTCAGAAGAAGTCTGCCAATTTACGCATATCGTGAGCAGCTGCTTAAGGCTGTGGAAGAGCATCAGGTGATTTTAGCTCTCATTTTTACCCATTAGTTTACACATTGCGACATTCAGTTTTCAAAAGGAAAGGTTTACATTTTCGAAACCATCTAATAACAAAAAAAAAAAGCTCACTGGACCAATCCCTATCGAAAACAGTATTCTCCAGATATACGATATGACTATGTGTAACTGTTACAAAATCAACAGCAAAGGAAATAATTCTAAATGAAAGCATGCATCAAATTTCAGTGTCATGATGAAGATGTGGATTGAAGTGTTTGATTATGAAATTGTGCACAATTTGTTTTTTATATAGTTTCTTATGGTTTCCTCTGCTACATGTAATTTAATTTTGAAACCCTTTGCTTTCATTTTTTTTTTTGAATTTATTAGGTTCTTGTCATTGTGGGAGACACTGGCTCAGGCAAGACTACACAAATACCACAATATCTCCATGAAGCTGGTTACACTAAGCGGGGAAAGGTGCAACCTACCACTCGCCCTGAATTGGCAGCATTCATTAAACACATGTTTCCTTCAATATGAACTGTTAGTGTAGAAGTCATCAACAAATTGGTGTGTTATCCTTTAGCCATGAGCTGTTAGCTTGTTGACAATGGACTTACTTATTTACCAGTGAAGTTGTCCCATTTTTTTTATTGAGAAGCTACTTCATCTAAACTGTAGTTGCATTTAGGAAGAAAGCCTTTGTTCATGACATTTGTGGTTGGATGGGTTCAAAAGTATAGAGCGCCTGGTAAAGTTGTTCCTCTTTCAAATAAAGTATCATAACGAGTTTGTATTATATTTCAGGTTGGTTGTACACAGCCCCGAAGAGTTGCAGCTATGAGTGTTGCTGCCCGTGTGGCTCAAGAGATGGGTGTCAAACTCGGACACGAGGTATGTTGGCTTCTTTTAGTCTTTTTCTGCTGGTAGTTGATTATTAGACAATTGTCAATCACTCTCACATTCTAAAATTTGCGTGGTGTTTGTCACAGGTTGGCTATTCCATTCGATTTGAGGATTGTACTTCAGACAAAACAGTTCTGAAGTATATGACTGATGGAATGCTTTTGCGTGAGCTGCTTGGTGAACCAGATCTGGCCAGCTATAGGTAATGAACATTCCTGCACTTATTCATCATTACTATTAGACATAGCAGAACGTTTTGCTTACTGATTACAAAACCTTTCAGTGTTGTTATTGTGGATGAGGCTCATGAAAGAACCCTGTCGACCGATATACTGTTTGGATTAGTTAAGGCAAGTGGCTTTTCCCTTACAACGTATCTTCTTGCTTGTGTAATCAGGGCTTAGATCCTTGGATATATTCTGATTGAATCTTCTTGTATTCGACAGGATATAGCACGGTTTCGACCTGATTTGAAGTTGTTGATATCTAGTGCAACAATGGACGCAGAGAAGTTTTCTGATTATTTTGACACAGCCCCGATTTTCAGTTTCCCAGGAAGAAGGTATCCAGTAGAAATTAACTTTACAAGTGCACCTGAAGCTGATTACATGGATGCAGCAATAGTTACTGTGCTTACGATTCATGTGAGGGAGCCACTTGGAGATATATTGGTCTTCTTCACTGGTCAAGAGGAAATTGAAACTGCAGAAGAGATCTTGAAGCACAGGATAAGAGGTTTGGGTACAAAGATCCGTGAATTAATTATATGCCCGATTTACGCAAACCTTCCAAGTGAACTCCAAGCAAAGATATTCGAGCCAACTCCAGAAGGGGCACGGAAAGTAGTCCTAGCAACAAACATTGCTGAAACATCATTGACCATTGATGGTATAAAGTATGTTGTTGATCCAGGCTTTAGCAAGATGAAATCATATAACCCGAGAACAGGGATGGAATCTTTGCTTATTACTCCTATCTCTAAAGCTTCAGCAACTCAGCGAGCTGGTCGAGCTGGAAGAACAAGCGCAGGGAAGTGTTACCGTCTGTACACAGCGTTTAATTACAACAACGACTTAGAGGAAAACACGGTGCCAGAAGTACAAAGAACAAATCTTGCTAGTGTGGTACTTGCTTTGAAGAGTCTTGGTATTCATGATTTGATAAACTTTGATTTCATGGACCCTCCACCTGCTGAAGCTCTTGTGAAGGCTTTAGAACTGCTCTTTGCTCTTGGTGCTCTAAACAAGCTCGGTGAATTGACCAAAGCTGGTAGAAGGATGGCAGAATTTCCTCTTGATCCAATGTTGTCGAAGATGATTGTTGTTTCTGACAAGTACAAGTGCTCCGATGAGATAATATCAATTGCTGCTATGTTGTCCATTGGTGGCTCTATATTCTACCGTCCCAAAGACAAACAGGTTCACGCCGACAATGCAAGAATGAATTTCCACACTGGGAATGTCGGTGACCATATTGCTTTGCTAAAGGTAAAAACCTGTTGATTCCCTCTTTTTTTTTTTTTTTTTTTTTGATTCCTTCTTTTTTTCTGTGTTCTCTTCCACTAGCTTAAAGTGCTATCTCAATATGCTTATCGTCATCGTTGTTTCTGAAGGTTTACAGTTCATGGAAGGAAACAAATTACTCTACTCAGTGGTGCTATGAGAACTATATTCAGGTACCTGAGTTGTCTCTCTATGTGTATCATTTCGTCTTATCAGATCTGAACCCATTTGACACATGTTTTGGGTTGATTTTTTGTTCAGGTCCGGAGCATGAAAAGAGCCAGAGATATCCGTGATCAATTGGAGGGACTTCTCGAGAGAGTGGAAATAGAAATCAGCTCAAACCTTAATGATTTGGATACTGTTAGGAAATCCATTGTAGCCGGTAAATTCCATACTCTTCTACTCATTTTTAAAAATAAAAATTCCCTTACAATTTTGCCTCTGCTAATGATCTTCTTATTTTTTACTCAGGGTTTTTTCCGCACACTGCAAAGCTGCAGAAGAATGGATCATATCGAACTGTTAAGCATCCCCAGACAGTGCACATACATCCCAACTCAGGCTTATCTCAGGTTAATCTATAATCTCTGTACATAACAGCAAACATCTGAATATTCGATAGAACTTGCAACTTTTAATATTGATGAATTATTCTCAATGCTTATTGTAGGTAATGCCGAGATGGGTTGTATATCATGAACTAGTCCTTACCTCCAAGGAATACATGCGGCAGGTATTGAATATATTTCATCATCATTATCGGATCTCTATCTTGGAGTATTTTCGGTTTTACTTCTTTGGTTTCATTCATCGGTTTGTTCAGACGCTAAACTCTCCATTTAACCTGAAAATGCAGGTAACGGAGTTGAAGCCAGATTGGTTGATAGAGTTAGCTCCTCACTACTACCAGCACAAGGACGTTGAAGATGGTATGAACATTCTTTAAACTCTGTCCAATAATATACGTTTTTCTTATTAGTCTGTCTTTTGTAGAATCGAATCTTTCGATCTCTAAACACAAAACCCATCTTCAATATGTTTCAGCTGCATCAAAGAAAATGCCCAAAGGAGCTGGAAAAGCTGCAATGTAAGGAATCAGATTAGATCGGGGAATAATAGTGGAAACAGATATGAGTATATATATATATATAACTTTTGACAGATTGTTAGAAGAGCTCTCTTTAGTACATTAACTCATTTTTGGTCATCCTTGAGTTTTTGTTAGAGAGATTGTGGACAGTCAAAATCAATTACACTATTGTTATTTATACAATGGTCTATAAAACAAAACAGCAGACAGTTCGTTTCTGAACAAAACACCAAGCACTTAGGCTCTTTCTATCGAATCATGATGACAAACAGCACATAGTTAGGCTTTATGCGAGTAAACTATTTGGAACATGTTATCTGAAAACCCGGTTCAAGTTATCACGAAAGAACGCGGTTTACAAAACCCGTGAACCCGGTCTGCTAAGTTTTTAAGTTTCATGGTTTCCAATTTAAAACAAATTTAGAAAGATTGGTCTACGGCTCTTATATACCTTTTTGTCAACTTTTGATGTGAGATATTATGTGGAAGTTTCTGTTGTCACTTGATTTTTCCAACAATCACTCTCATTTCCATTGGACAAGAAGTCCTCAAATAATGCACTAAGAAGCACCATGGTTGTAGTTTTCTTCTCTCACCTATCATTTTTTTTTATCTTTTCTTCATCATCTTCTAGTTTCCCAAAAAAGATAGCACCATGATAGATCTTTCTCTGTCTTTGACAAAATCTTGGTTCATTTGGTTGCTTTTTGTGATTCCATCCTGTGTTTTGTCACTTGATGAGCGTCACAGCCGCTGTGAAATCAGTTAAATCTCAGTTATCCCTTTTGGACATCTGGGAGAAAAGAGTGCGGTCATCCTGATTTCGAGGTCAGCTGCAATGGAGATTCCGCAGAGTTGAACATATCCTCCATTGAGTTCCAAAAGATTACCTCAACAATCTTTGTCCCAAAAACACTGAGAACGTAACGATCAATAGAAGATGTCCTGCCATTTGGTCCTGACACTATGCTGTTAGGTATCTATTAGAAATGCCCTAATCCTGGGGTATCTGATCCTCTCTATGATTATACAAGTTTTCTTAACTGTGATAATGATGTTGCTTGGCCAAGTTACTTTCTCGTGTCCTCTTCATATCCTGTGGATAGAGCTAGGTTAAGACTAAGAGCATCGTGTGGAAGAAACGTCAATATTCCGGTCTCTCGATCTGCCTTGATGGATATCAGAGTATGGAGACTAAGGATGGTTCTTGATATGGGTTTCAACCTTAGACTCAACAGTGACTGTTCGCAATGCGTAACATCAGGAGGAGCTTGTGGGCATAATGACAGCTCGAGAGCATTCGTCTGCTACTGTATGGACCACCCTCATGAGCATGTCTATAAAGGGAAGTTACTCGATGGAGGCCGAGATGTCGCAGTGAAGATATTGAAAGATTCAAAGGGAAATGGACAAGACTTCACCAACGAAGTAGCTAGCATGAGTACAACATCTCATGTCAATATTGTTCCTCTGCTTGGATTCTGTTATGAAGGGAACAAGAGAGCTATAATCTACGACTTCATGCCGAATGGATCCCTCGAGAAGTTCATTTTCAAGAATATGTCAAGGAAGTTGGAATGGGAAAAGTTATATAACATTGCGGTAGGTGTTTCTCGTGGCCTAGAGTATTTGCACAATCCTTGTGTATCGAGTATAGTGCATTTCGACATAAAGCCGCAAAACATACTCATCGACAAGGATCTTTGTCCCTAGATTTCAGATTTCGGTCTTGCTATGCTCTGTAGAAAATAAAGAGAGCAGCATCTCAATGCTGGACGCGAGAGGGACAATAGGATACATTGCCCCTGAAGTATTTTCCAAGAGTTTTGGAGGAGCTTCGCATAAGTCGGATGTCTATAGCTATGGGATGGTGGTTCTCGAGATGATTGGAGCAAGGAATGTAAAAAAAAATTGAACACTCTAGATCCAACAATAGTTCAATGTACTTTCCAGATTGGATCTATAAAGATCTTGAGAGGGAAGAAGTCATGAGGATATTTGGAGATGATATAACCGAAGAAGAAGAAAGAATCGCAAAGAAAATGGTATTGGTAAGTCTATGGTGTATTCAGACCGATCCATCTGATCGTCCATCAATGACCAAAGTCATTAAAATGTGGGAGGAGAATGTAGCGACAACGGTTCCTATAATTATTGAAGACAGTAATAGTAATGAGACTTCAAGCTTCTCTTACCCAAGTCAGTATGAAATAGGAGAGTGGATCTCTTAAAACCGTATGTAACATACCATCCTAGTTTTTGTGGCTACACAATTGTGAAAAATGTGAAGTCAATCCAAGTTTGCAATTACAGCATCAACAACATCCTGTGTAGTAGTACTATTATTTCCACACTTTCCTTCAGAGATAGCGCGCTTCACAGCGGTTTCAAGCCTGTCCGCGGATAAAAGAAGCTTAAGATATCTCAGCATCATAACCGAAGACATGAGTAACGCCACCGGGTTATCACCGATTCCTACGGATCCAACTTGCTCAAAGACTGCATGCTCACAACCAAAATGTCCTCCAGGCATAATGGATCCTCCAGCAACACCAGCAGCAATGTTTGAAACTATATTCCCACAGAGATCATCTTGAGTTACAATGACATCGAATCGCTCTGGTTTCTCAACAAGTTGCAAACAGCAGTTAGGTGATGTTTGGATACATTTTAGCAACTTCTTGACAAGATTCCAAGAAAAAAGCATCAGCTAGTTTCATGAATATTACGTCTTTTTGCTTGTTATGCACTGCTGTAACTTTCTTTCTATTGTTCGATTGAGCATATTCGAAAGCAAACTTCGCGATACGATCAGACCAGAACTTTGTCATTGTCACTTTAAAGCTCTGTATGACACCACCAGGAACAACGTGGTGCTCACGCACTGCATTTTCGCCTTCCGTGTTCTCTCTTATCACCACAATGTCAACATTATTGGAGCGACTCGGTTGACCATTAAGATTGAAACAATGAACCAGAGATGCAAAGAGGTCAAGCTCCTTCCTTGTACCACCACACAAGGTCTTGGATTTACCATTCAAACGCACTTTGTTCTTCCGTATCGATCTCGCCATTTCCCGCGGCAAATGATTCATACTTCCCTTTATGTCATATGTCTCGAAGTAGACCGGCGCGTGCATTGCATCCATCACTTGCTCCACCGCGTTTGTCACATCACCGTGGATTACTGTCACGGGTCTGGTCTTGTAGGTCACGGACCGGGTCTGAATCCTAGACCCGGTAGTGATTCTACTAATGAGATTCTTTAAGAGAGATATTGATTGGTGAGACATTTTCTGCTTGCAATTTTGGTTAGAAAATGATCACTTGATCAATAATAAAGATTTTTAGCTGATCCATGAGCTAAAACAACAACATCATAGAGTACATGTTAAACACAGTTGACTATAATGCATGAGTAAGAAACATCATGGAACACATGTCCTAAACCTGAGTTCGAATCCAAGTCACTGCTATTAAAAATATCTAAACTTGATATATTCAAACATTACAAAGAACTCAAATTGCTCAAAATTTCTGTAGAATACTTAAAACCCCCATAAAGTTCCATTGTTAACACAATAGACCCGATTTTTGTTCATTTTCAAACAATTCCTTTACGAAAGGACTAACCTTCTGGATAATCAAGAGGGTTTGGGTTACACGTTTTGGACGCACCATGAAGATTAGGCCTTCATTTTCTGCCATACATCTAAAGATAGAAAAAAGCTATTAAGAGAGCTTCTTTAGTTTTTTCACACTTTCTTTGGGAAAAATATCAAAACAAACAAGAAAAATGGCACTGAGAATGTGGGCTTCTTCTACAGCAAATGCTCTCAAGCTTTCTTCTTCTGTTTCAAAGTCTCATCTCTCTCCACCTTTCTCCATCTCCAGATGCTTCTCCTCAGGTAAAAAAACACGACTTGTGTGTGTTGCATTGGGTTCTTGTTTTACAACTCTGTCTGAAAAACTCTTTGTTGATGGGTTGGGTTTTTTAAAGTGTTGGAAGGACTTAAGTATGCAAATTCACATGAGTGGGTGAAACATGAAGGCTCAGTGGCTACCATTGGCATCTCTGACCATGCTCAGGTAACCAAAAACATATATATAGCTCAGAAGAACCAAGTTTTAGATCAGATTTATTAGTGTCTGAATTCATATATATGTGTAGGGTCATTTAGGAGAAGTTGTGTTTGTGGAGTTGCCTGAAGAAAAAAGTTCAGTGAGTAAAGAGAAAAGCTTTGGAGCTGTTGAGAGTGTTAAGGCTACAAGTGAGATTATATCCCCAATCTCTGGTGAAGTCATTGAGGTTAACACAAAGCTCACCGATTCACCCGGTTTGGTAAGTTTTTTTGTTCAATCGAAACAATTACCTCGGTGTGTGGTGTGGCGCATGCTGATCGAACTGAGTTTTATCGGTTTTTCATTTGGTGTTATATAGATCAACTCAAGCCCTTATGAAGATGGTTGGATGATAAAGGTGAAACCAAGCAGCCCCGCGGAGTTGGAATCCTTGATGGATCCAAAGGCATACACCAAATTCTGCGAAGAGGAAGACGCAGCTCACTAGGGTTTCTTCGCCTTTTTATCTTTCCCCAAATGTCCTAAAAAAAAGAGCAAAACAAGAGAATCCATTCACAAGATTCAATCTTTTCACTTCACAATGTTTCTTACCTCTCTCTCAAGCTTTGTATCTCAGTGTGATACTAATTTCATTCAGATCATCCAACGAGACTCGATAGAGCTTTTAACTTATATAAAGACAGATCCAAGAAGCACACAAAAGAAGAGAAATTTCATTGATTTTCAATCATATATAGTTAAGGAGTAAAACGTTAACATATTATCGAAATGGTCTACTTTTAGACCAAAACCAAAAGTCTTTATGCATAGAAGAAAGACTTTCACCAAGCTGTACATTTCACTCCTATCCGCGATAGACACCGTTGGGCAATGTCGGGGAAACAGCTACGTCCGGCGAAGCTGACTCGTCATACGAAATCGAAATCAGCTCGGACCTGAGCTTCTCCGCATCATCGCTGTTTCCTTTGGTGACTCCTCCGTTAGTGTTGATGGTACTAATAACAACAGGTTTCACATCAGAGGACAGAGGAAGAGACGGTTCTTCGGGCGAAGTGTAAGAAATGGCGATTAGAGATTCACGAACTTGCTCTTGAGAGGCCTTGTCACTCGGTTGTTCCATCCAAATTCCTTTAAAAGCTTCTGCATATTATTACAATGGTTTCTATATGAAAACACAATCTCAAAGTTATATGAACAAAATCACAATTTGACCATTTAAAAATCCAATCTTTTTTACATTTGCAGAACCAATCCAATCTAAATCTCAAATATTTATTCCACTTAGCACAAAACCCAAATCAAAATTCTCCATTAAAACAGAAACTATTACAAAACAGAACAAATGTCAAAACTTTACAAAAATTCATATACTACAAAATAAAAACCCTAATTTGTGTAAATTACACAGAGGAACCAAACCCTAAAATCCATGACCGAGTCAAAATTAGCCCCCAAAAAAATAAAACAAAGTCAACGCAATTTCTAGGATTGATTTTGCTTTGTTCATTGCGATTTTATCGGGAATCAAATATCAAAAACATATAATCATCAATCATAATATCCAATTGAATAACCAAATCCCAATCAAATCCCGGAATTTTTTTATTTTTTTTTTGGTTCCCTTTCTCCGAACAATTTTCTCTGAGATTTTCCCAGGAAAAATAAAAACTTTCGATTCAATTACGGAAGGAAAAAAAAAAAAACGAAGAATCGGAAAATCCGAGGAACAAGAAGAAAGGGAGAAAACGTACCTTGTTGATTCGTACGGTAATGAAAAAATGGGAAAATTGGAGACAAATTGGATAATTAAGTTTGATTTTTATGTTTTTCAGAACATGTTTTTTTTTCCTTATTTTTCAGATTATAATATTCTTTGCCAGCTCATCCACACGTCAGACATCTATACCAAACTAGCAAGTGGGAGTTTTTAAATTATAAAATCAGTCCTTTAATTTCATCTGTTATTATATATAGAGAAATTTTTAAAAATATCATTTTTTTTAAAATGCCACATTTTTGTAATTTTTATAAAAATATCACTTTTTAAAATTATTTTTTTTTATATTATTTATGTTTGGGTTAATTATGTTCTATTAGGGTTTAGTTATGAAAGTTTAGGGGGTTTTAGGGATCAAAACAATTTTTAGGATTTAGAATTTTAAGATATATGCTTTATAAATCTATAATTAGTGGCATTTTTGCAAATGGACATCTCTAAGTGGCATTCTTGCAAATGTGTACACAAAAAGTGGCATTTTTGTAATTGTCCCTTATATATATATATGATGTTTTCAAACTATGATATGTGTAAAAAAAATCAGATATTTATAAATGAGAAATTGAAAATAATAAATAGCAAATGTGTGTTGGAAAAATTAGAACTTAATCCCTTAACTAGATAGAGAATGTGTAAAAAAGAAGATATAAGTATAATATTTCTTTTTGGAGATTGAGTAACCAGTCAATGGATTATATTTCAATTTAAATGTATTGAAATGAAATTTGTTTTGATAACATTGTAAATAGAATGTAAATCTAGTTATTCAAAACGAAAATTAAAAAGCAAAATGTATATGATGGAAGGAAAGAAAAGAAAAGTACAAAGAATATATATATTGTATTTGGAAATCTAATTTCCTATACAAGAATACTAAATATATATTTACTATAGAATTATTAATGGAAATGATGTAAGAAGTCAATTGAATACTACGAAGTCAATTGAATAACAAAATAATCATTGACACAAAAATAAATTGGCAGGACAAAACCTTCTTCCTCACCTGCGTGTATGGAGTTCCAGTAAAGGAGAAAATAGGAGATGTCTGGGAAAGACTATCAAGAATAGGAATTAATCGAAGAGAACCCTGGATGATGACTGGAGATTTCAACGAACTAGTAGATCCAAATGAAAAAAGAGGAGGACCCAGGAGAAATGAAGAGGACTGCATAGAGTTTAGGCACATGTTGAGAGCATGTAGGCTTTGGGAAATTAAACATGATGGATATCAGTTCTCATGGTATGGAGTCAGAAATGAGGAGTTGGTTCAGTGCAGATTAGACAGAACCATAGTGAACCAGTTCTGGCATGAGATGTTCCTTCAGGCAAATGCACTATACCTAAAGAAGAAATGTTCTGACTATAGCCCACTCATAACAAGTCTATTGGAGGAGCAAATGAAGTCATGGGCTCAATTCCGTTTTGATCAAAGATGGATTCAAAGAGACAGTTTTAGGGGAATAGTCTCTCAGAGTTGGAAGGGACACACTGTTGATAGGCAAATGAGTCTAATGGAGGTTATTGCATGGGTCAAAAAAGACATTTCCAAGTGGAAAAGGGGAACAAAGCCAAACTCTGCAATAAGAATACAAGAGATTCAGATCAGAATGGATCAATTGACTTGGAAATCTCCTCTGAACTTAGCAGAACTCAGAAGACTCAGGCAGGAGCTAAACCAGGAATATTGTCATGAAGAAGTCTTCTGGAAAGACAAAAGCAGAGTGGATTGGCTTCTAGGTGGAGATAGAAACACAAAGTTCTTCCATGCCACAACCAAAAACAGGAGAACACAAAACAGAATACATAAGTCTAGTGGATGATGAAGGCAATTAGTGGTTTAGAGATCAAGATCTTGGTAGGGTGGCTGAAAACTATTTCTGAAAACTCTATGTTTCTGAGGATGTGGGATTCCAGATCGAGGAACTGGATGAGATCCTCCCCTCCCTTAGCCATAGGCAATGTGAGGATCTAATGGCACCAATCATGGAGGAGGAAGTGAAGTAGGATGTCTTTGAAATGAACCCATCCAAGTGCTCTGGTCCAGAGGAGATGAATGACTTCTTCTACCAACAATTCTGGGAGGTAATAAAAGGAAAAATTGTAGATATGGTAGATAACTTCTTTAGATTTGGAATATTAGACCCGAAACTGAATAGAATAAATATTTGTCCGATTCCTAAGAAGTTTAAAGCCAAGAAACTACTGGAATTTAGACCAATCAACTTGGGAAATGTTACGTATAAGATCATAGCTAAGGTGTTAGCTAACAGAATTAGAAAGGTCCTCCCCTCTGTTATCTCAGAGACTCATGCTGCTTTTGTTAAAGGCAGGCACATCACTGACGATATCTTGATAGCCCATGAGATGCTACACAACCTTAACTCCAAAAATACGAACTCTGAGGAGTAGATTGCAGTCAAGACTGATATCTCAAAGGCTTTTGACCCTGTAGAGTGGGCTTTTCTAGAGTCAGCAATGAAAACTCTAGGCTTCCCAGAGGCTTGGAGGAAACTGATATTAGCATGTGTGTCCACTGTGGCATACCATGTCCTAATCAATGGAAAACCTCATGGTCAAATCAAGCCTACTAGGGGTCTTAGGCAAGAGGACCCCCTCTCCCCTACCTCTTCGTGATCTGCACAGAGATGTTAGTCAAAATGTTGCAGAAGGCTGAAAAAGATGGAAGAGTCACGAGGCTAAAAGTAGCAAGGGGTTCTCCAGCTATTAGTCACTTGCTTTTGCAAATGAAAGCATATTCTACTGCAAATCAAGTGATCTAGAGCTGGTTCAGCTAAAGTCCATTCTTGACAGATACAGCCTAGCTTCAGGGCAAATAAGTAACTATCAGAAGTCCAGCATCTATTTTGGCAAACAGATTTCCAGTGAGAAAAGAGAAGAGATCAAGCAGTGTCTCCAGATAGAGCAAGAAGGAGAAGAAGGAACTTATCTAGGCCTGCCATACTCTTTTGGAGGTTCAAAGATCTCAGTCCTAAAGTATTTCAAAGAAAGGCTGAATCAAAGAACCTCTGGATGGCAAACCAACTTTCAATCCCCAGGAGGCAAAGAAGTTCTTCTCAAGGCAGTTGCACAAGCCCTACCCACATACACCATGTCCTGTTTCCTGCTCCCTAAGACTGTCTGTCAACAAATTGTTACTGAAATGTCCAATTTCTGGTCGAAGAACAATGCAGATTCTAAAGGTATGCATTGGAAAGCTTGGGAGCAAATGTGTAAACCAAAAAGAGAAGGAGGATTAGGATTCAAAGATATGGAAGCTTTTAATCTGGCGCTACTAGGGAAGCAGCTGTGGAGAATGGCCGCTAAAGATAACCTGATGACTAAAGTCTTCAGAGGCAGATACTTCTCCAAATCAAATCCACTAGAGGTCGAGTTGGGTTCTCACCCATCATATGCTTGGAGAAGTATATATGCAGCTCAAGAGTTGATTAAGAAAGGAGCCAGAAGAACTGTGGGAAATGGTACAGGCATTTATGTGTGGAAAGATCCCTGGATTGGCAGAACGCCGGCCCACCCACCAGCTCCAGCAGGTCATCCCCCTCCCCAGGTACAACAATATCTCTCAATATATTTGAAAGTCTCAGATATTCTAGACTCAGAAGAAAGGGAATGGAACCAGAGTATATTAGAAAATATCTTCTTCGAGGAGGACAAAGAGCTGGTAAAGGAGATCAGACCAGGTGGCAAGCTATCAAATGACGGGCTCACTTGGGACTATACCAGGACAAGACAATACTCAGTCAAATCTGGTTATTGGACGGTAACTCATGAGCCTACTCACAACCAAATTCAAGGAGAAATCCTGCAACCAAGTCTTGATCCCCTCTTCCAACGGTTATGGAAGTTAGATGCAAGCCCAAAGGTTCTACATTTTCTGTGGAAAGGAATGACAAATTGTCTCCCAGTGGCAGGTAAGCTCTCTCACAGACATATCTCCAAACAAGCCAACTACACTAGATGCAATGAAGATGTAGAATCTGTCAATCACCTCCTATTCCTTTGCCCATTCGCAAGGCTGGTATGGGCTGTCTCTCCTATTCCAGCTCCCCCAATGGAGAAATGAGCCCATCTATATACACTAACATGTATCGGATCATGTCAGTGCATTTAGAGGCTTCTCTAATGGACCAAGGTGAGAAAATAATTCCTTGGATTTTATGGAGATTGTGGAAAAGTAGGAACGAATTCATTTTTAAAAGGATAGACTATGATGCACGGGAAGTGATAAGGAAGGTTAAAGAGGCTGCGATGGAATGGGCTAAGAGTAAAGAGGCACAAGAAAAGAGGGTACAAATTTCTCCTGCTGGTAACCAACCTATGAAATGGGAACCACCACCCCTTGGCTGGCTTAAATGCAGCAGTGATGGAGCGTGGCCTAAGGAAGGAGGAAGATGTGGCTTAGGCTGGATTGTGAGGAATAATAAAGGCGATGTTCTCTAGTTAGGTGCCAAGCCTCCCCAAAGCTTCGGACGGTCCTTGAAACGGAAGCGGAAAGCCTTAGATGGGCAGTGAAAGCTTCACTCCAACTAGGTTCAGCAATATAATATTTGAGTCCGATTCAAAATATCTGGTAGATGCTTTAACAGGAACCGAGACTAGCCGATCTTAGGCCCTTGGAAACAAGACATTAGGGCATTGGCTTCAACCCTCCAGAGATGTCAGTTTCGGTTCATATATCGCGGTGGAAATGAAGCGGCAGATAGAATTGCAAAGGAGGCTCTTTCGTTCTCGATTATGTCTCTAGACTGTATTCTATCTCGCCATCTTAGCTTAATCATATTGTAGACACTGAAAGAAACTTGGTATAACTCTTTGTATAAATCTTTGGTGAATGAAAAGTTGATGTTGAGCCAAAAAAAAAAAAAGAATACGTACGGAGATAGTGATAAAACAGGGGGATCGAATCGGATCAGATCAACACATAAATTATCTTGTAATGAAAAACAATGAAGAAGATTTTGGAAAGAACCAAAAGTGTAGTGGCTAAATGTTAACATAAAGAGGTTGGCTATTTCGTATTTCGGGTTCAAATTCCCTTTGGTATGAAGTATTATTATTTAAAAATCAAAATATCTAAAGAATGTTTTCGGATTCCGAGAAAATTATAAGCCAAAGGTTTGAAACTCCCATGATTTATTAAAAAAAAAAATTGGAAATAACAATAAAAAAAAGTTATTAAATTCTCCAAAAATTTAAGGAAACAGCCTTTATTTATTTGATATTTATACATGATTTGTTCTTGTTCTTTTCCACCCGGCAACTACGTGTAATTACAGTATTAATTGAGAGATGGTCCTCCATTTTTTTATTCTTTTTAGTTAATTTCATATTTGTACCATTTTTCCTAAACCACACCTGATTATTTAGTTATTCAGATTTGAACCAGTGTTCTAAAATTCGTTCTAGGTATTCGCCTAGATGACATTTAGGTGCTATATCCCTATAGACCGTGGAAATTTCCGTTTTTTCCGTATAAAATATTATGGTATTATAATAATAAAATAATATAAAATTATATATATATAAATCGTAATATTATATATATTTTGCAATAAAACGAAGAATATAAATACAATTTAAATTTTATTATTTATAAATTATAGTTTTTTTTATATATTTTATTATATATATATATAATATATTATGTATTTTTGTAGAACGCTTAGACCGTCTATTAAATCGCCTAGGTTCCGATTAAACGTTCTAGACACTAGGTATTGGATCACCGCCTGATTAGCGTCTAATGCTTTCTTGAACATTGCTTTTAACTAAAGATTAAAACCATATGTTTGCAATTTTAATAGGTATTCTTAAGATTGATATTACAAGAATAAGATGCATTAGGTTAACTAAGATAACTTGATAACGAGTACTTGTCCGAACATAATGTAGGAGTCGACGATCTGTATCCCTCCGAGAACTTTCATATAGCGTCAGTTCCATACAAAGTATAAGTTTCTCTCTAACGCTACACACGTTTAAATTTTTCCATCTTTATCCCCATTTTATACTTTTAAACCTAAAACCACACATAATTTGAATTTTGCGATTTCTCTTCAAAATCGCGATTAGATCATAATATAAACCGGTTTTATTCTTTAATTCGGGTAAACTGTAATAACAAAACTAAAACACAAAATCAGACACGAAACTTTTAATCCGACCTGAAAATACTCTTTTTACATGCACATAGGCTAGGTAAATTTGGACCATATCTAACTACTCGAGCTCTGAAAAAGGTTTTGATGTAGGGTACAAATATCTCCTGGTATTAGGAAATATGATACAAATATCTCTGAAAATAAGAAGTTTTCTTTGTACACTTTGGCTATTATGGAATGATATAAACAATCTATTTTTGCAAGGGAAAAGACTCCACACACTAGAAATAATAGAGAAGATCATGAAAGATTTCACTGAACGATTTCTCTCATCACAAAGTGTGGAAAGAGACAATGCTAGTCAGGTCTCTCCACATGTTGGAGAAGAAACAGAAATGGAAACCAGCACTCGAACCTTGGCTATTATGCAATATAGGTTATGTAACAATTATGGTAAAAACAAAAAAAAGAATCGGCTGAGAGGAGGGACTTATGTCCTGAAAGACTATGGTGGAAAGAATTTGTTGCATATATAGTCTCGTGTCTTTGCAACTTAAATAGTCTCCATAAAGCTATACTTTTTAATTATCATTTGGATAATAAAAGGTATGCTTACCCATCAAGTAAATGGAAGTTGCATGTTACTAGACCTCAAACATGGCTGTCTTATAGATACCAAGCTTTTGATATCTTTTCGTGCTTTGAGACCTTTGAGAGGTTGGAGAATAGAAGTAACAATGCGAACAAAAAATAGAGGAACATTTCTTATTGTATAAAATGTTACAATTTGAAAATCCTTGTTTACTTTTTTTTTTTTGAAACTTCTTCTTTTTCATCAAAGAGCTCATACAGTGGCGAAATCAGAACTAGTTTCTGTAAGAGTCAATATTCATATGATTATTTAATATTATATTCATATAATATTCTTGTTTACTTCCACAAGCTTCTTCTATTAAAAAAAAAATAACTTTTCATCAAAACATATGGTGAAATGAATATTTTCTTTTCAAGTAAGTAATTTAATAATAGACTAGGTATTTTTTAATCTTAGAAAATATCAATTGATTATAACTTTAAGAAAATATATCCAAAAAAATAGTATATTGTAATACAAAAATTGATGGACATCTTCTGTTTAAATTTCACAGTTAGCTATCTGTCCATATGATCGATCATACGATGAAAGTATGTATAATAAGATCTTCAATTTTACAATGATTTTTTTACATCAAATAACAAAATTATATTATATGGCCGGGGAACTTGAGAGTTTGGGTCACACTGTTTTAATTTCCAACAAAACAGTACTGCATTCTTTAAATCACAAAACTCATGTTTAAGAATTCTTTTTTCATGGTTTTTTTTTTCATTGTCGCTGTATATATGTTTTTTTTTTTTGGTTTCTTTGTGTATAGTTGGTTGTGAAATGAATAATAATTAGCACCATCCTAAATAACATATTTTTATCATGACAATTTTCTTATACAGTTATATAAGCTACGAAGCCGACAAAAAGAAAAGAATATATCGTATAGTAATTAATTTAAAATATAGTTTTCTTTTTGCATAAAGTAATACTATGAGTTTATATCTTTTTTTTTGAATTTTCATAAAAGAATATGATTATATATCTTTTCTTTTGCCGTCATGATTAAATATATCTTTACAGCTTGTATGTATAAATTTACATTTTTATTAAATTTATTTTTATAGCCAGAAATCATAATCTCTATAATATTAAAAGAGAACTACATTTAGGAGAATGTACAAAATTGATTCCAATATTACTCAAATTGCCATTGTTTTATAACTAAATTGATTAAATTGAAAAGGGTAATTTTGAACTAATGCAATGGCAATTTCAGTAATTTTGAGTACAATTTCGGCTATTTTTATGTTATGAATTAATTGCATTTTCGTTTTTATTTTTGAGGCACATTAATGACATTTTTGTTGTTTTAGGAAAGTTTTGTAAAATCAGCATTAATTCACAAATATTTAATTACCAATCAATTTTTTTTAAAAATATTTAATATCCCTTTATATCAACATATAATCAATTTTAAGAATTAGATCCCCCATTCATCTTTGCTTGATGATATTTTTTATATACAAATTAAATAATAAGATAATTTATATGATAAAAAAACATAAAATTTTTTCTGCATATGTTATGATTTGAATTTTTCAAAAAAAAAAAAAATAATGTTTGTCAAAGTCCCACATCGGATACGAAAATGAATTGGAATAAAAAAACATACTATAAAAAGAAACAAAATAATCAAGAGCGGTAAGAGTAGGAAACCTAATCTAATAGACATCCAAAACAAAATATTTAATTCGTTTTAATTCAGTTATTAAGTTAAACCACATAATTAAATTGAATAATAGAAATAACTTTTTCAAAATTTTAATTTGATTAAAAAGTTATTTTTTTTTTTCTTTTTCGTTAAAAGATGTGGCTTTCATTAAATGAAGTATGAATGTTCTACAATCAATCTAAACCAAAAGTAGAGTAACCTTATGCAAACAAAACTGGGCAAACTTAACAATTAACCCATAAAATAGAGAGATAACAAAGTTGAAGCGCTAGTGCCTCCTACACACCGGTATTGGCACTTTCATCTTCAAAGAAACCACTCTGCCATCTTGTGGATCCTTTAATCGTATTTATTTTTACTTTTTGTATTTTTATTTTATTTAATTCAATAGAGATTTCCTAAATTATTCTTAATAATAAATCTAAACAATAAATAGATATATTCAAAGTAAATATAATCTCATAAAATCTTTAGAATCTTATTTATTATTATTCTTTGAAAAGATGCCTAAAAACCTAATTTAATTCTAAGACATAAACTATTTAACATATAAAAAACAATGTTTTTTAAAGTCTCACATCGCATATGCAAATGAATTTGGATCCAAAAAACTACTATAAAAGAATAACAATTTTATGAAGAACGGTAAGAGCAGGAAGCCTAATATACTAAGCATCCAAAACTAATAATTTAATTTGTTTTAATTCGGTTATTAAGTTAAACCGCACAATTAAATCGAATAATAGAAATAAATCTAGCAAAACTTTAATTTGATAAAATATGTTATTTAAAATATTTAAAGGAACGAAATAATCCTATTAGTTATATAAAAAAATATTTTAATTTTTTTATATATTTTCTATATGAGTTTTTTATTATTTTTAATTTATTTAAATATTTCAATATCATTAATAGTGATTTCCTAAAATAATCTTAACAAGATATGTAAACATTAATGAATATTCAAAGTAAAGATAATTTATTTAAATTATTCAAATTTGCGTTCGGAATTTTAGCAACAAAAATATTTTATTACCAATAATCACGAGATTTATGGTTTTCTTAACAAAGAGATTTTCCATACTCTAATTTTCGTATTTATATTTAATTACACATATAAAAACCATATTTTTCAAAGTCCCACATCGGATATGAAAGTGAATTTGGATCCATAGAAACACAATAAAAAACAAATTGAAGAAGAACAGTAAGAGCATGAAACCTAATATAATAAGTATCTAAAACTAAACATTTGATTTGTTTTAATCCTGTTATTAAGTTAAACCGACAATCAAATCGAACAATAGAACTAACTTTAGAAAAACTTTAATTTGATAAAAAAAATTATTATTTAAATTTTTTTATAGAACGAAATAATCCTATTAATTATATTAAAAAAGTAGTTTAGTTTTTTAAGATTTTCGTTTTTCTTTTTATAATTTTTAAATTATTAAAATATTTCAATAGCATTAGTAGTGATTTCCAAAATTAATCTTAACAAGATACGTAAACAATAAATGGATATTTAAAGTAAAGATACTCTCGTAAAGTCTTTAGGATCCGATTTATTATAATTTTCTTTAAAAATGCCAAAACAACTTAATTTGTACCTAAGATCATAAATTACTTAACATATTAAAAACTAATGTTTGTCAAAGTCTCACATCGTATATAAAAATGAATTTGGATCCAAAGAAATAATATAAAAGAATAACAATTTGATGAAGAGTTGTAAGAGTAGGAAGCCTACTATAATAGGCATCCACTATAATAATTAGTCTCTTGTAGGAAACCTACTATAATAGGCATCGGATATAAAAATGAATTTGGATCCAAAGAAATATAAATAAGTTGTATACCTTGTATTGCTTATAAACTTGGTTTTGGTTCTGAGAAGTTACCAGCGAGTGTAAAATTGACAGGAACAACAAAAGTTAAAAAATAAAGTTCTTTTTTGTCAACTACACATTAATCCAATTAGGTAGAAAGTTGTTTGTAAAAAAAAAATCTACAGTTCTAGAACGACCAGAACATGCCAAACAGTTTATTTTTAAAATAAAACTATAAGATGGCCAAAAATATAGAAAAATGGAAAAAACTGTTGTGCATCTCCCAGAATATTACCAAGAGGATAGAGAAAGTTAAATACATTTAATACTTTTAAAATAGGGAAAGTGGTCATACTTCTCATTGAACCAAAAAAAAGTTATTTAATAGACTAAAATTCATAGGAAAAAATTATTTTCATTTAATCAAAAAATTAGATCATATGAAATAAATAATTGCAAATTATACAAATATCTAATAGTTTCTAAATTCATAAATTGTCAATTTTTAATATATTTATTGTGATAAATATGAGTATTATTTATATCAACAAAACTATTTTATAAACTATATTTGAAATAATAGAAAACATTGAAACATAAACAATAAATTTTTATTGGAAACTGCTCAATCTTTGTCTAAACAAAAAAAATAAACTCATAAGAACCTACATGTAGGCGTGTCAAAATAGGTCAATACCCATGGCTTATCCAAATGCGTCCATAATTTAAGTGGATTAAGGTTATATTTTTTACCCGTATAAATAAATGAGTCTTCGGTGGATTACCCCTAATGGTTTTATGAATTTAGCAGATAAATTCATTAGGATCATGAATTACCGATTAATTTATCACAAAATTTATCAAAAACAAAATAATAATATATATGTAAATTACTCTAAAAGGTTATCAAGTGTTTTTTAAAAAATTAACAGATATATTTTTTTTCTTATCATCATCCAACTAAGATTGAAGTATCTTTTAAAACTAATCAATGGTTTATGACTTTTATTGCTTTATTGATTTTATTAGCTTTATGATTTTTATTTTCTTTTATTTTAAGATACATATACATTTTAATTTAATTTTTTACTTGAAAAGTTAAAAACGTTGGTCCGATTTATAATAATATCGATTGTTTTTATTTATCTATTAATTTATTCTTATATTTTAATTCATATGTGAGTAACCCATATAATCCATTAAGTCAATGATTTTTATATTTTATAGATTTGGATATGTAAATTCAACTCATATAACATATGAGTCCGGGTAAAACCCCTATTAAATCTCAAACTCATGTGAGTTTGGGTCGGGTCGAGTTACCCGTTTTGACACTCCTTGGCTAAACCCCTAATTCAAAATTGCTATGTTGATATTAATATTCCAATACAATAAGAAAGCCAAGTTTAGTTTACATCATATACAACGAATGTTCCCGCACATAGTGCGGATGAGAATCTAGTTATATGTATTGTGACTTATATTTTTGTCAATTATATAACTATTAAAAGATTTTAAAATGACAAAGAAATACATAATTGGAACGACAACGTAAGTACTCTTTTATTAATTATTTTACTAATAACCTATATATGTTTTCAGATCTATCAAAGATTGTCCACATTTTCTTAACATAATGAAAAAACTATTGAAAAATTAAGTCCATTGTTAGGTTTTAGTAAACCTTTGTCGTCTGTACGTATTCGTCGCAAACCTCACAAAGTTCTTTCATATATGATTTCATATAAGTGATCTGCTCGAACTTGAGGAAGAAATGTCAAATGACACCCACGAATATATATGGTTTCATACTTCGAATATATGGTGCTATATTCACCAAATTATTCCCAAAAATCAACTACAGAAAAATATACATACCGAAATCCTTTTTTCTTTTTTTTTGCTAAGAATATACATTAATACTAAAGCACAGCTCTTGAATCCTGATGATATTTTGGTGTTTCTTATGACGAACACGGAAAATACTCTTTTCTGCATCCATAGTTAAAGAAAGTTTAGTTATGTAATCAATATGTAACGTAAACATATTGCATTGATGCATGAGCTCAGAATTTTTATTTATAAGCAACGTGATGGAACCAAAGTTAATCTAAAAACTTCGATTACTGAGTTCGCCCAAGAGATTAAGTCTCTCATCCACGGATTCCGAAGTTTTTTGACAACCCCTTTTTCCGACTAGAATGAAGCTCCGGTGGTGTCGTCGGTCGAGCGTGAAGATGACGAGGAGCAGCTTGGAAGGGCCCGTCTCACTAACCCGCAAATCTGTCTCTCCTCGCCGATGTGTCTCGTCGACAAGACACAATCTTCCCGGACTTCCGTGCTTAACCGACTCCCGCCGGACTCACCTCTTGGCGATTTCAGGTGAGGTTGGGGTTATGCTGCAGGCTCTTTCCGTCTCCCTCCCTCGAACTCTCGAGACGACGGTTATAATTCTGGTGAAGCTCCCTCCTCCTCCAAAGCCGCCGGACTCGACAGACCTACACCCGAAACTGTCTTGTCCGCTTAACCCTGCAATGCTTCATCAATGGCTAGAAAAGACGGCAACCTCCTCAGATCTGAATGGCACCGAATCTAGGGGGTCGCTCCGATGCGCTTGCCTTCGTGGCCTCGGCTCTCCGCCCTTTGATGTCGAGCCTCATCTCCACCACCTTCCCAGAAGCATGGCTCTCCCTAGCCCGTCGTCGGAGGGGATCGAAGATGTCTTCACCGAAGATGACACGCATCTCATCCGGTGTTGGCCACCGTCGCAGTGGCTGCATCTCTCAACCTTGCCAAAAATTTATAACCCTATGGTGGTCAATCATGGCCGGATCTGGCCGGAAAAGATGTGCAGCTCGCCGGAAAATGCCATTAGCCGTCGGCGGTCTCATGAGACATCAATTACCGCTTGGGGAAAGATGGGCCTTGGTGAATTATTTATGGGCTTTACAAAGCCCACTCTATTAATTAGGCCCAATTGGAGTTTTACACTCACTATACTTCAATTTCTACAGTAAAACCTCTATAAATTAATATTCGATAAATTAATAATTACCATAAATTAATTAATTATCCCGGTCCCGAGTCGGGCCAATGTAAAAACTTACGAAATTTGATAAGATGATAAGATAACAATTTTTTTGAAACTCCCGTGTAAAAATATGGTCTCAATAATATCATAAATTAATAATCATGTATAATTATGCATATATATATATATAATTTTTCTGCCTTCAGTAACTTTCTATTATACTTACTATACCAAATAAACTCTTATGATTATTTTTTCGGTATCCAAAACTTATGAAAAATTATAGACACGATAATTAATTTTATACACATAATTCTTTCCAATTATATCATAATATATATTGTTGTTGACTTTATCATCAACATTAAAAACGATAACCATGTTTTTTTCTAAATTTTGTACTAAGAATGTGTATTAATTTTAAATGGATAGCATATTATGATGTAATATTTATTTTATTGCAATAATCAAAAGTATAAATCATAATCTCAAGTTAATACATATTATTTTTACAAATGAATTTAATTGAATTCTTAAATAGAATATCATTTGATTTTTTTTTTAAAAAATTCTTACCTAAAACAGATATATAAATATTAATTTATCGATTAATTAATATCTCTCTAAATTAATAAATTTTTAAAATACCAACATTATTAATTTATAGAGATTTTACTGTAGTAGGTTAAAAATTAGATTTGCAAAAATCTCACATGCTTTTGAGCTTATTAGATATTCTATTTTGGGAAGTTTAAATTTTTCTGGATTCTCAAATCTTGTAATCCTGTGGAAGACAATTCCACCTTCTTCCATCGCTTTGAGCATGGTCTATATTTTTTCCTCTCATGGAGAGTGGTCGAAATTATGTGGTTAAATTATTTTATTTTATTTTGTCATTTATAACTTACACATTTACATTACCGAATTTAAACGTGAGTTATAATACGCTGACAGTATACTGGTCTTAGTTGATTAACTTTCTTGTTTCTATATTATTTTGTTTTCTAATACATATTTATTAGTTGTGTATGAAATTTATCCACAAATTATAAAATCCACAGACAAAATATCCCTTGAACAAACATCTTTAACAATCAAGCACAAAACAATAAATTATTGAATAAAACGATTTTCCAAACTTAAAAGTGCTATCTTATCTATCTCATTACGTTATATTCCACGAATTTTTTTCTGATTCGATGTTACCAGTAATAGCCTTTAAAAAGTTTGCTTTCAAATCGAGACCTAAATTTCTATTTGTCGTCTCCCTTTAACTTTCTTTAAATTTAAAATAATTAATATGCGAATGCGAGGTTTTATGTAACGTGACATCACATTTGTACAAAGAACAGTGAATATCATGAACAGTATGTATAAGCACTTTCGAAAGACCAAACAAAAACAAGCAAAGACATTACCAATAGGATGAAATGACAACAATGTTTTAAGAATGTCACTAGAAAATCGTAATTATTGGAAAGGAAATTTATATTAATAATTTAAAACTTGCAATTGCCCGTACTGAATAACCACCACATACACACAAAACCAAGTGGACTGGTAGGCCATAATACTCGTGGCTGATCTTACGAGTTTGATCGAACTAAACTGAATTTAAATTAAGTTCTTTGATTCGAAATTGAAAAAAAAATTGTTTAGAATGTAACAGATTTTGCTTTTAATTTATATCGTAAATTACTTCGAAAGCAAAATGTATATCTTGCACATTAACTATCGTGTGTGCAGTCACAACTTAATTATGAAACAAAGTCAGTATGCTCACGACTCACGTATGTTTTTTTTATATATCATCTGATATTATATATAAAAACCAAATTCGAAAGTACACATAACAACACATAGCCGATATATATAAATCATCTTCTGAAATTAATATTATTGTTCACATATGTATTAAACGTCAATAATGTTTTCTAAATTTCTGATATTATCAATTCACAGGTATATTTATTTATTTGTTTGGTTGAATGTTAAGTAGGTAAAAGTATATTTCCAATTTTTCATATATTTATGTATTCAGAAGTGGATTAAACTTTTTTACATTATTATGTATTAGCATCATGTTAATGGTATCACTATATTTAAATTTTAAACACAACTTTAAATAGTTTGAGACGTATGCGTGCAAGCTTTTTGTAAATTGGCAAGAAACTCATGTTGACTCTACTGGACTGGGAATTGACTTAGGACGCATATCCAATTCCACTCTATTTTTTACTCTAAAATAGAGTTTGCAGTCAAATTTACGCTATTTTCACTCTATTTTCATCTCTAAAATAGAGTAAAAAGTATGTTTACTCCAAATATAGAATAACTCTATTTATCACTATATTTTTTTGTTCACTCTATTGTTTACTCTAAAATAGAGTAAAATTGGAGTAAAACACAACCGCATTTTAAAATTACTCAATTTTGAAATAAAAAATACTCCTTTCGTTCTATGAAGATTGATGTTTTGGTTTTTTCACATAAATTAAGAAATAATTAGTTGTAAGTTATTAATGCATTACTTTTTTAATATTAACTATTTTTCAATACATATTAACCAATAGTAATTCAGAATTTAAATATTTTTAATTAATGTTTCTTATAGTTTGCAGAAAGTATTATTTAATAATCTAAAACATCAAGAAAAAAACTCAAAACATCAATCTTTATTGTACGGAGAGAGTAAAATTTTGGGTTGGAGATTGTCTTAAACCACCGGTTCTTTGCTTGGTGAAGCAGTAAACCAATATTTTGAAAAGTAAAATGACCTTTCGATAATTATTAGGTGAAGAGTCATTTAGTTACAAATAAACAAAGCATATATAATCCATTTCCCAATTGTCATTAAAGAAGTATAATTGCGATTATACAGAGACCATTGGTGGAATGGTATAATATATATACAGCTCATCAATAGTTGTCGACCAAAACGAGACATGTCACTCTATTTATACATGGATTGATCAATATTGTGAATATTTATAAGAAGTGCACAATTACCAAATTTGAACGAGGCAAAAGTTTGATAAGTTTAAAGTTAATATATAAAATAATCTACGGTTATAAGATAATGGATGCTGCATAAGTTGAAAATTGATCTTATAATTAGTTGTTAATTTTAATGTGAAAAAGGTGATACTAGTGGCGTAGACGAACGAGCCAAGTGTACTGATTGAAAACAACTAGAACTGTAAATTAAGAATAAAAGCAGTAGTATGGAAGAATTAGGTCATGATTTGCTGCTTTCTATTTTTTTTTATAATATTCCTAAACAATCAGATAATGTGATATGCAATGATGAACGAAGGTCTTAAAGAGTACTAAAACGTAATCATATCTACAATATAATCGATTATTTTTTAATCCTTAAATATGATTGACCCGTTTGAGTCACCTCATATAAGCTTACAATATGACTAATTTGTTAATATGAATTAGTGGATGATCAGGCGTTGTTCTCCATTATCAATTAACATATAAAAGTTATACTCCCTCGGTTACACAATTTTTTTTTTTCGAAATTTCGCACAGATTAAAAAAAACAATTATTCTTCTCTTATAAGTGTATTATTTTTTATAAAAACAGTTTTCAAAGAAATTATACCCATAGTGTTATAATAATCTTTTTAAAATTTACAATCTATTAGTATTAAGATAAAAATGTATTGAAAACACTAAAACAAAAATTTTATTTTTATGGAACAAATTTTTTTTTTTTAAATCATTTTTGTGGAACAGAGAAAATATTTGTTAATGTGCTTCTAGATTACTATGTAAAAACATCAAAAAATTATAGGAAGTTATACGAATCTTCAAGAACAGGATGACAAAACAAAACAAATTACCCATTTATACAACATTTCGGCTTTTTTACATCAAACCAAAGTTTAAACCATTTTGGCCTAATGTAAGATATGGAAACTAAAAAAATGTCTTTAATGCCATCTCCCGAAGAATATAAAAAACCCCAATTCTTGAGTTCACCTCTATAACTTATTCACCCATTTTTGATTAGCCAATAACAATTAAATTAAATAAATAGATTAAATTAAATTATTTAAATAATTATGGAGACCACTAATTACAGTAAAACCTCTATAAATTAATACTCGATAAATTAATAATCACTATAAATTAATAAATTATCCCGGTCTCGAGTCGGGCCAATGTAAAAATTTACGAAATTTGATAAGATGATAAGATAATAATTTTTTTGAAACTCCCATGTAAAAATATAGTCCCAATAATATCATAAATTAATAATCATGTATAATTATGGATATATATATATATATATATATATATATATTTTTTTTTTTACTTCAGTACCTTTTTATTGTACTTACTATATCAAACAAACTTTTATGATTGTTTTTCGGTATCCAAAACTCATTATAAGTTATAGACACGATAATTGATTTTGTATACATAATTCTTTCCAAATGTATCATAATATATATCGTTGCTGACTTTATCATCACATTAAGAACGATAACCATGTTTTTCTAAATTTTCGTACTAATAATGTGTATTAATTTTAAATGGATAGTATATTATGATGTTAATATTTATTCTATTACAATAATAAAAGTATAAATCATAATCTCAAGTTAATACATATTATTTTTACAAATGAGTTTAATTAAATTCTTGAACAGAATATCATTTGAATTTTGTTAAAAAAAAATCGTACCTAAAACAGATATATCTCTATAAATTAATATTTATTAATTTTTTGATTAATTAATATCTCTCTAAATTAATAAATTTTCAAAGTCCCAACATTATTAATTTATAGAGGTTTTACTGGATTATGTCTTTCACATGATTTAAAATTTATGATTTAGGGTTTAGGATTAAAGATTTGAGGTTTAGGATTTATTATTTGGGGTTTAGAATTTAGTATTTGGGGTTAGAATTTATTATTTGTGGTTTAGGGTTTATGATTTGTGGTTTAGGGTTTAGGGTTTAAAATCCTAAACCAAGATACTAAACCTTAAGCCCCAAATATAAAACCTTAAACCCCAAATAATAAACCTTAAACCCAAATACTAAACCCTAAATAATAAACCCTAAACCCCAAATTCTAAACCTTAACCCCAAATACTAAACCCTGAATAATAAATCATAAACCCTAAATTTTAAATCGTAAACCACAAATAATAAACCCTAACCCCAAACACTAAATCCTAAACCCCAAATACTAAACCCTAAACCCTAAATCTTAAATCCTAACCTTTAAACCCCAAATCCTAAATCACATGAAAGAGAGAGATAATTAGTGGTTTTCATATTTATTTTAGTGATTTAATTTAGTATATTATTTAATTAAATTATGATTGGATAATAGGAAAGGGGTGAATAAGTTGTATTCACCCCTAAGGCTGAACCAAAATTGTTATCTCCCGAAACAATAGTTATATGGAGTCAAGAGTTTTGAATCATTTGATTATGAGTATTTTCATGCGTGTATTCATTTATTATATTTAATTGTACTTATTCTTAGAGTATAATTTTTTAGCATATAGCGTAAAAAGGAAATAATTATACTCTTAATTTCAGTTTTATTTTAATCAAAATATATATAGGTAGAAAATGAACGTAACTCAAAAATAAACTCGAGGCGTTCAAAAGTCGTATTATTCGACATCGCCACTTCCAAAATAATGGTGAGAACCTTTTTTTTTTTTTTTTGTTAAAGTACCAGATTATGAACTTAAAGAACACTTTATTCAGGAAATAGTATTGATTTGCCATAGAAATTTTTTTCCTCATAGTTTTAGATTTGTGTTATCCACTTTAGTTTCTTTTAAATTCAAATCTTAATCGTTGTTTTTACTCGTTTTAAGACAATGTTACTCTTTTTTTTTGTTTTTTTGAAACATACACACAATGTTTACTTCATGTATTAAATAAATGATTAAATTTATAGTTATAGTTTTGGCGTTTGTTTCTAAAATAGATTGTATGAATTCTAAGTTAGGGTTTCATTTTCAGGGATATAGTATTATGTCGCCGGGTTAGTTTATAGGCTTGGCGTTACTGTACTCTGGCTTTGTATTTGTCCAAAATTTATAAAATAGTATTTCAGATGGAAAAAATTGTATATATTCACTGTTTATTTTCTTGTTTTCATAATCATTAAATATAAATGATAAGAACATGCTTAATGGTAAAGTCTCTTAAATGGGGGTTTAAACTAAAAAAATTATTATTTTAACATAATTTAGTTATTTAATTAAATATTTTTTTTTAAATAAACTATTAATAAATTGACATATGTAATTAGAGCATCATTAATTTTGATACCTTTAAGGGTTCTTGCCTAATTTTTTAATAATTAAAATTTAAAAAATATTACAAAAGCAAGAGTGAGAAAAGAAATGGTCTCTATAATAAAAACCGGTTCTTGACAATTAAAAACATTTGTTGTCACTTGCGCCACTTTATTGGTTCAACATTTTTTAAATAATTAAATTAAATAGAAATTAACTGAAGGCAGATTTACTCTTAAAGGTGGTTTTAAAGTCTCTCACAATTGTTTCATAGTCTCTCATTTGAGAGATTCAAATCTTCTCTCTTATTATTTATATATATTTTTTATTTTTATTTTTACAAGATCTCATAAGAAACTCTTATCGGTGGTGCTATAAGCAAAACCAATGATGTAATTAACACACATGGAACAGTATGAGTGGACATGTGCTTATGGGTTGATGCAGTAAGTATATAGTGGACGAGACTGTTATGTCCCTGTTCAAAAACGCGGCCGCTGCAATCATTTAATCGTCGAAAAAATGCTCGGCGACCTCTGACCGCCGCGATTTTGGCATATGTGGTTTAAAAAATCGGAGATCTACAATTTGCTCAGTTTTTGTTGATTTTAAGTTTGAAATCGACGGTTGGGCTATAGATTAGTTATATCCGGTAAAAAATCACAAAAAACCAATAAAACTCGACCACAATGGTGAAAAAAACGAACGGCGGCGAGATTTAGATTTAGAGATATCGTTTGTCAAAGGAAGAAGACGAGGATATAATTGTCTTTTCGCATGTCATTTAATGAAAAATGATTTTTTTAACGATTTTTTATTATTTTAAAAATGTTTTCTGGGACTCGAACCTAGGTTATTAATGGTTTGGAAACATAACAAACCACTGGACTAACTGATATCTATTGTACATTATGCCATATTTTATGTATTTAACCTATACAAGTTTAAAATTGTAAAAAACTAGGCTCTAATTAATCACTGAGTAATCTCCGATTTATTCGTTAGGCGATAGGTCCACCTCGAACTCCCGGTTAATGCCTAGCGAATTTTTGAATAATGGTTATGTCCTTTTTATTTTTTAGGTTTTTTATTCACCCAAAATTCACTATTATCCTATCGTTTACACAATCATTGTGCTTTCAAATTGAAAATTTCCAACGTGATTTATTTCTTATAACGAAGACATATATACATTGACAGTTTGACTAAGTATATTCTCATGCTATTATAATTTAGCATTGTAGGAAAATATATCATTCACCTTATAAATGTCTATATGAGCATTTAAAATGTTCACTTATTCTTTTTTTTGTTCTTAGAATTATTTTCCTTTATTCATCTTCCCAAATGGACATCATTTCTGAATTACAACAATATGGAAGCTTAAAGAAAATCAAAATACATTATGTAGATTATGGAACCACATGTTCACTTATTAGTTTGATCATTTTGAAAGAAAAGATCTAAATTTAACATCTTCATCCACGAATTGATTAACGTAGGCTCATCCGAAATAGGTTTGGATTTTAATAGTCTGGGTCATAAAATAGAGATCTACTCCAATTCGATCCAGTCCATCTTATCTAAAAAAGCTTTCGAAAAAATTATGTAGTTTCAATTTTAATTTACAAAATCAAATATAGCATGCATGGAAACAAATGACTTGTTAAAACGTAATTAGTAAAAAAATATTAAAAAACACATAATAATAAGTAAATAATAGGAAACGATCAGATGTTTAAAAACCAAACTATATATAATTAATTATGATTGGGGTAGTTTAATAAAAATGTTTAGTCCGAAAATAATTTTTTTAGGGTTGGACTAGTTTTCAGAGTCGTTTTTCTTAAATGATAAAATCATTTATAAGCTCTTTTTTTTAGTGTGTCCTGGCATCTACACCTTTATATGTAACTGTTTCTTGTAAATTTTTGAAAGAATGGTATACATGTGATAAAGTTATGTATACAAACCATCTTTCTATATTTTTAAGATCTTAAACCCGAAATCGAGTTATATAAAAACACTAGAACATAAAAAGAAAAAGAAAAAAAGCAACATAATCAAATCTATAGTCACCTAGTTTATTACAAACAATCGAGCCGAACTTTGGCATCAGAATGAAATCAAATGACCAAATATTTTATAAGAAAAGTATACGCAAGATGGAAAAAAATGAAATCTATCCAGCTATATATTATAAGGTGATATATATATATATATATATGAATTGGACACAATGAAATCAAATTGAAGTGGAGCTAAGGAATGGACTAATTCAGGTTATTGTCTCCTTCAAAGGCAAATAGATCGATGATGACCGAATTACACCACAATTTATTAACCTTTAATCTTTTTTTTTTCCTTATTATACATTGTGATTTCAAATTAATTTGGTACAGATGTTGATGTCTTAATAAAAGCTATTAAGTAAAACAAAAGAAACCACTAAATATATAGAAACAGTGAAGTGGGATCCAACTCTGCGGACTTTAAAAAGAAAAAAAAGGTTAATAAAAACAAAATATTTATTAATTAATTTCACTATTCTGCAAATGGGAGACATTGGTAAAGCCTGATAAGTGATTTGTTCTTGATTCTCTACTGTTTTATTTTATTATTTATGGTTTGCAAAAGCAGATTTTTTTATAATGGATGTTGTTGTTTTCTTAAAAGGTGATTTGGTTACGTAAGAGAGAAAAAATGATAAGGAAGTGGATGGACGTAATACGAGCAATTGCTTTTCAATTCGTATCCAAATCTTTACTGACTAGTCACTTGAAAATTAAAGCTTAAAATTTTAATTTTCTTCCTGTACTTAATTATTCATCTTTAAAATTTTGAATTGTATATCAATGTTAATATTTTCTTAACCCTAGAAACTATGAGGTGTTGAAATATCTCTTCGGAATAGGAAACATAATTTTTTAGTATTCCATCTGAAAAAGGATATACATAACAATAAATTTTTATGTTACAATGATTTATAATTTAGTTTTGAATTTTCTAAGAAATAAAAGAACTTTCTTTGTATTAGTTAGGTGTAATATAGATCCGCAAGGAAACCAATGTTTGAAACTCTTTCTTTGAAAATGAGTATCTTTTCAAGTATGTAATTATGTATACACAAATCTGATTCTTTTTGTGATTTATTATTTAGTTTCAATGGTGAATTTTTGTAGTTTGCCAAAACATTTGACGTACGTAAATGGGTCCATTAGAATAAAATTTTGGTAGTTCGCCAAAGTATTCGACGTATAGCTAGAGTTTAAATATTTGCAATATAATAAATTGTTGAACGAATGTTGTTCATTAGAGTATTGTTTCCATGGTAAAATGGCTCAAGACTTTCTCCCTAACCTCTTTGTATCAGTTTCTGGTATGCTACAACAATTCTATGAATTATATAACAGATCCATTGCTTTAAAGAAAGCTATGAATCATATAGTGAAACGATAGTTAAAATTTGGGAAAATTGAATGGGCTTAGTTAAATTTAATTGGAATTTGTTTTGTCTTCCCAAACAGTGATCATTTGATACCACAATTGTAATGAAAAAGATGATTGCTTTTGAAGAAGTTTTTCTTTCTTTTCCTATGATAGGTAAGATGAACTTTCATAGTAACATGATTTTTTTCCATTTCATTTCTTTTTAAAGCTAAAATTATTTTTAACTAGAAACCAAAATGCCATTGTTTAACTCTTACATATATCAAACCAAGAACATATACACACACACATATATATATATATAATTTGTATATATATTGTATATGTATTAATGTATTAATTAATGTATGCATGTACATCATGTGCGTATATATACTATAGGTGCGTGTGTGTGTATTAGTTACTACTCAGCACCTAGCGAGAAGATACATAGACCATATAAACATTTCATGAGATGATACATAAACCATATATATAAATATTTTCCGTATGTTGTCAAACGTAGTTTAAATTGGTTTATCAAAATTAAAGTTTTTTTTTTCAACAATATCTGGTTTGTTTTTTTTTTTTTTTTTGAATTGAACAATAAGATATATTTATATATGGTTTTGTGTCATGTACTAAATATATAAAAAAGTATGTGTCGACTAGCGATCGAATTTTAGAACCAAGACACTAAATAAATTAAAATTACTTGGTTGTAAAATCTACACGTATAAATGCATATGTGACCATCCTGTTCAACTCGATGTTTTTGTCTGTGTTCAATTCGATGTTAATTCTAATGATTTTTTGGTCCACACGAATGAATTGGATAAATAAAGCTGGAAAATTGAAATTTGAGAAAAAGAAAAGAGAAGTAATGTCAGTGTCATTGATTTAAAGTAACATTAACAAAACAAAGTTCACTAGAGACATGAATCAAACAAAATGAAAAAAATATAGAAAACTGTAGGCATGGTTGTGTTTAATTAGGTTGTATAGAAGAAATTATTGTCGGTAGAAATGTACATGTAGATGATCTCAGGAGACCACTGCTCATAATATTAGCTATTTCAGTATTTGTTGTCAAAAAAGAAAAAATAATTAAGATATAATCTGATGATCATATAAATCTCAAACTATTTTTCTTTTGTTAATTTTGTGAGAGGATTAAACAATGCCATTCATTCATAACCCATTATTTTTAACCGTCTATTATATTTTTGAAATGGTCATTTTATCATTTATAATAATCTAACAAAATGTTCAATATGATGCAACTTCTGAAACATTTATTATAAAAAAAATTCTAGAATATTTTTTGAATCTAAATGCCAAATATTATACTCCTAGCTTGAACTCTACTGTTCAAATTTATTTCACAACAAAATTTAGAAATTTGTCCATTATAATAAGATTTTCATATCGTCAACGATATCCACTGATCAAATTTTTGCATTAAAAAACACAAGAAGATCCTTCCAGTCACAAAACAAAACAAAACAAAAGTTGGGGGAAATTGCAAATATTTATTTTCTTGTAAATCTGAATCAAAATGTGCTTTTGAGTTTGTTTTTTTTCTTTTCTCATCGTGCTTTCGAGTATTTGTTTTATAAATTATTATTAAAAATAGTTATTGGGCATGTGAGTGTCCCATGTAAAATCAGGACCGTTCAAATCATCTTCAAAACTTCTATTTATTCTCAAACTCTCCTCTTCTCTCAAACATTCAAGCTTAAACTTGCTTTCTACTTCTTCCTTCTTCAATTCGTCCTTTGTTATAATTCTCTCAAATCACTATAAAAAAAATAACCTAAAAATATATTTTCGTTATTATTTTCTTCCCAAAATGTCTTGCCTAGAGATTTATAACAAAGATGTAAGTATTTATCAAAGCTTCTACCTTCATTAAACGTTTCTTTTGCTTTGATATAAATTAAAGTCTTGAGTTAATGGATCTTTAAAGATTGTACATATTTCTTGAATTTCATATGTGACTACAAAAGGAAAAATGTTTTAAACTAATTAAAAAGTAGCAACAAATTTGGTGGCTCATGAAGAGCATGAGCGAAAGGGCATGCTCAGTGCAATGGAAAGTCACGATCTTTATGCGCAAAACACATTTTAGCTTTTCTTTACTTATTTTTTTTCATATTAATTGTTTTTGGTCGAACATACAAACTTTTAATTAGTAATACCCATATTAGAGCTAATCTTGTTTATTTTGTTTGTACTTAACTCTCTAATCTTCTTCTATATATTAAAGACGATAGAATACATCCAAATAACCTTGAAAATTGTGTATACGAAACGAGAATACGTGGCAATGCAGAAAATTAGATTCCATCAGATTCATATTAAAAGAAGAGATTCAAAATCCACTTTTAAAATCCGTTTTATATATATCATATTTATAAAAATATTGATGTGATTGTGTAAATGTAAATGTAGATGATGAAGAAAAAAGAAGGAGAAGAAGAAGAAACAAGAGATGGGACTGTGGATTTCTATGGTCGTCCCTCAATTCGTTCCACCTCTGGCCAATGGACTGCTGGAATCATCATTCTCCGTATGTTCTCTCTTCTCTTATCAAAATTAAAATCAAACCAATGTTTTCTTGAATTTTCTAAAAGTGAAAGTATACATAACATTTTGCTAAGAAAACCGAAATTGAAATCAAAGATACAAACCAAACAAAAGTTGTTTCAACTTTAATTTTGTTTTTAAGTGTATCGAAACAAACTTAATAGAAATCGAACCCTTAAAAATATGTATAGAGAATTTTTTATTTTTTTGGTTCTTCACGTCGTTTTCTCAAAGATACCATATACAACTCATATAGTTTTTTTTTTTTTTTTTTTTCTCATATAGTTTCTCGCATAGGTATATTTATTACTAGGGTCCCTAATCCCTATATATTTGTTATCATGTCTTCGTTATTTTGGATTCATATGATAACTCTTAAAAAGTACGTGTAGACGAACACACATGCTTACATATATATGTAACGTACATATAGATATCGATATGATGTATATCTACGAACTGTCTAGATTGAATGATTGATATGCATACTTATCTTTGAGGTAATAAGTTATCAGAAACTAGGAAAGTGACAATACATCAAACCAACAAAATTATATAAATAATCAAAACTTCGAGTTTTACGTGAACGTGTCAAAGCATATCCATGTGTTCGAAGTTGTGGCTGCATGTTGTGGTAAAAACCCTAACCACATGAAAATATGCATATATTTATAAATTTATATAACCTATGATGAAAATAGCTATTGTAAACTTTTAAACATATGGGTACCTTTCAATCATTTTCTCCCAAAAAATAGAAATAATTCAAACGCTAATAGATTGGAATGATTGAGTGTGTTTTTGAAATTACGGATTTTAGTTTGTCATTCTAGAATAACCGAAAAATTGCAGTGTTCTACTATATACGGAGATAGATATTTAAGAGTTTTTTTCAACGATATTTTTGATGTTTTAACCAAAAAAAGAAGAAGAAAAAAGCTATTTTGAGGTAGACGACATTAATATTATTAATATAAATGCAAGGAAAGCATGTGTTAGTGGAATTACGTTGCCTTACACGTAATTACCCATTTCGTCTTTCCGTGACGTTACCTTATGCCACGTGCACTTCTTCACATTTTTATCTGAGAAAATCCTCTTTAACAAAATTTCAAATTTAATTTATCCAAATTGTGTTAACATTAAGTTATATTTTATAAATGGTTTTAGTAAATTAGTTTTTATTAAGCGAGTAGAATCCACGTAATAGTTTCAATAAAAAATGATAAGATTGTAAGATACCGATTTGTATTTCGCATGTGGAATTCAATTCATTTGCTAAGTCTCAATTATTATTTGTATAATTTTAATACCAATCAAGTTTTATTTGGTTAGAAAGTGGAACTATTATAGAGTAGTGGTCATTAAATACAATCCAACCAAAAAAAGGTTAACATCACCTTGACGAACACGTAACATATGTACTTGCAATTATTCACAATCATTTTCCATTCATTCATCAGTTCTGGTTCCTTTCAAAATCAATAATTTGGTTTTAATGCACTAAACCAGTTCTTTTTCTAATTTGAATTTTCCGGTTTAACAGTGAACCAGGGATTGGCGACACTAGCGTTCTTTGGAGTTGGAGTGAATTTGGTGTTGTTCCTAACGCGCGTTTTGCAGCAGAATAACGCAGACGCAGCTAACAATGTTAGTAAATGGACAGGAACTGTTTATATCTTCTCACTGGTCGGAGCGTTTCTCAGCGATTCTTACTGGGGGCGTTACAAGACTTGTGCTATCTTCCAAGTCATTTTTGTCATCGTGAGTAAAAATAATACAAAAACAAAAAGTTAATTTTCGATTTTCGCGATTCGGGCATTGCGGTTTTAGTGTAAAGTTTGAAACTTTAAGCTTATTTGTAAATCTTTTATCGCGGTTAGGGCATTGAGTTTTTAGCTGTTATAGTGTAAAGTTTGAAACTGTAAGCTGATTAGAACCCTTCGTTTGGATGTGAAAACGCAGGGAATTTCCTCGCTATCGCTGTCATCGTACATGTTCTTGATCAGGCCAAGAGGTTGTGGGGATGAAGTCACGCCTTGCGGTACGCATTCCTCGATGGAGATCACAATGTTCTACCTCTCAATCTACTTAATCGCGTTGGGATATGGCGGATACCAACCAAACATTGCAACGTTGGGAGCAGATCAATTCGATGAGGAGCATAAAAAAGAAGGGTATTCAAAGATTGCATTTTTCAGCTACTTCTACCTTGCTTTGAACCTCGGATCGCTCTTTTCGAACACTATCTTGGGATATTTCGAGGATGAAGGAATGTGGGCACTTGGTTTTTGGGCGTCTACTGGCTCTGCTCTCTTAGCTTTGGTTCTTTTCCTCGTTGGAACGCCAAGATACCGATATTTCAAGCCCACGGGGAATCCTCTTGCGAGGTTTTGCCAAGTTTTGGTCGCTGCAACGAAGAAATTATCGGTCGAGGCGCCGTCAAAAGGGAGAGAGGAGATGTATGACGCAGATACCCAAGGGAAAAATTCTCCAGGGAATACAGGGAGGAGGATAATGCATACCGATGAATTCAAGTAAGTCGCGGAAAAAAACAGAGGATTTCACATATACTTCAAATGCTATGAAGTGTTTTTGAAAATGTTTCTTTCGGACTTGTAGGTTCTTGGACAAAGCGGCCTACGTCACAGCAAAAGATCTTGATGACAAGAAACAAGGAGGAGTGAATCCTTGGAGGCTATGTCCGGTTACACAAGTCGAGGAAGTCAAGTGCATTCTCAGACTGATGCCGATTTGGCTCTGCACTATAATCTACTCGGTCGTCTTCACCCAAATGGCTTCTCTGTTTGTGGAGCAAGGAGCAGCAATGAAGACCACTGTGTCGAACTTCAAAATCCCTCCTGCTAGTATGTCCAGCTTCGACATCCTTAGCGTCGCTCTGTTCATATTCATATACCGCAGAGTTCTCGAGCCACTAGCCAACCGATTCAAGAAGAAGGATGGAACAAAGGGAATCACCGAGCTGCACAGGATGGGGATCGGGCTTGTGATTGCTATCTTAGCAATGATTGCAGCCGGAGTTGTAGAATGCTATAGGCTTAAATATGCAGACAAGAGTTGCACTCACTGTGATGACTCAAGCTCCTTAAGCATCTTTTGGCAGGTAATGAACACAAACCCATTTCGGTCCTAAACTCAATCACTTACAGAGGAAATTCTTGAGTCTTGACAATCTTCTCCTCTTTACAGGTTCCGCAATATTCGTTCATCGGGGCATCAGAAGTGTTCATGTACGTTGGACAGCTCGAGTTCTTCAATGCGCAGACACCAGATGGACTAAAGAGCTTCGGGAGTGCTCTGTGTATGATGTCGATGTCGATGGGGAACTTTGTGAGCAGCTTGTTGGTGACAATGGTGGTCAAGATCTCTTCAGAGGATCACATGCCTGGTTGGATTCCGAGGAACCTCAACAAAGGTCACCTAGACAGATTCTACTTCCTCCTAGCTGCATTAACCAGCATTGACCTGGTGGTATACGTTGCATGTGCAAAGTGGTACAAATGTATAAAACTAGAAGGGAAAGATGAGATGCAAGGCATGAGTGATGATGAAGATAGCACCGACAGCGACGACTATGAGGAACCAATGAAGGATTCTAAAGTCTAACAAAATGTGTGTTTTGGTTTTCAGTTTTTGGGTTTTCCGGGGGTTGTAACAACAAACTGATTAATAAATAAAGGAATTAAGTCTTTTTCAGCTAAAAGACTTTTACTCTATATCATTAAAGACTTAACGGTCATGTGTTCTATGGGGTTACACTTACTAATAAGATGAGTTAGATAACTAATGAACATTTAGGTACTCACCTAAAACCAGGAAAAAAAAAAGCTTCAATAACTTAAAAATATATATGGTTCTTTGATTCATTGTGAATGATTCAAACAAATATGGATCAGAGCGTGTAAGAGAAAGAAAGCAGAGTAAAGTCAAGATGTTGAAGCTCAGAGAAGTAGAAATATCGATCAACCTATCTTAATCTTACGGACTTGTATGAGATGTGTTGATTCTTCACGCCAGATGGGTTGCGCGCCACTTTGGACAAGAGTTACATGTTGTCCTTCCTTAAGCATATTCTCGTCCTGAGTGATATATAACGGAAATGTACTCAAAAACTGCATATGCGATTAGAGATGATTATACAATGAGAATGAACATGGTTAATGTACCTCTAAGAGTTTCAGAGACCGAGCATATGTATCTTCTGCATCGTTAGAGAACTCCATATATATAGGCATTACACCTTGATAAAGAGCCAGCCTTTGCATTATCCTTCTCCTAAAGAAAAGAAACAATCATATCATATCAATCAAAAGCCAATTCTTCGATTAAAAGTTGCATACATATATGGCATTTCCTGAATGACATATAAATAAACACTCACTGGTTTGTGAAGGCGAAAATTGTTGAGGATGGACGGTAATGGCTTAAAAGAACCGCCATGGATCCAGTTCTCGTGAATACAATTATCGGTGAGCTCAATGTATTCGCCATTATAGAAGCATGAAAAGCAAACATTTGGCCCATGTGACCCTGCAGCAAAAATGTAGCTATTAATATTCAAATTTAAGTAACGAAACATTTAATACTCTGATACACGGATCATGTGAGTGAGTACCTTATAAGCAGTGGTACGGATTGCTGAGGTTCTAACAGGTAGACTTGCCTCGGTCCTCAACGCCACAGTATGCATTACGTTAACAGCTTTCAGCGGAAACCTGACAATAGAGAATCACAAAAAGAAGAACAAGAACATTTCAAGATCACATGGCATTGTAAGTTCTATTGATGGAAAAGGTAAAGGGTTTAGCTTGAAATACGAACTTTCCATGCGCAGTTTCACCAGAAAGCATGATTGCATCTGCACCTTCACGTACTGCAATTGCAATGTCAGAGACTTCAGCTCTTGTAGGCGTTGGATGGTTAATCATACTCTCTAGCATATTTGTGGCGACAATCACTGGTTTATGAATGCTCCTACACCTTCTGATTATCTCTTCCTAAATCACGGCATAATAACAACAAAATGATAAACACCAACAGAGAGCTAAGGTAATGTTTCGTAAACCAAGTCTAAGATTTACCTGTAACAAAGGGACCTCCTCAATGGGAAGTTCTGCTCCAAGATCTCCACGAGCAACCATTGCCTAGAGGAACATTTATAACTCGGTATCAGCATCAATAAATTAACTCTAATCATAGAAAAGACTTTGAAACCAACCCCATCACAAGCAGATATGATCGAAGGAAGATTCTTTATAGAATCCGCGCTCTCAATTTTCACGATCACCGATATATCCGCACTGCAGGCTATCAAAACATTCGGAAGTTTCATTAGTTTTACAGAAATTTCACCAGGAGATGAAGAAAAAGAACAACACTTACTTTTGAGATAGTTCTTCAACTCATGAACAACTTTAGCATCCTTCACAAAGGAAACAGCATAGAAATCAACTTGGTTGTCCACTCCAAATTTTATGTCTTCCCAATCTTTGTCTGAAAGCGAGTCAAAATTCAGAGAACGGTCATTCAACAACACAAGCTAAAAAAGCCTTCTTGATGTTAAAAAAAATTTGGAGAAACAGTAGCTGATATCAACCTGTTATTGAAGGAAGAGTCGCACTCTTTCCTCGAACATTCAAGTGACGTCTAGATTGAAGCTCTCCACCATCAATAACTACACATTTCACCAAATCGCTCGTCTTCGATTTAACAGCTAACGACATCATTCCACCTACCATATAAAGACACAAGAAGCCATCTCTTCTTACAAATCAACTCCAATAACCACAAAGATACACAGTAACTCTTAGATTTTAGTATTTACCATCCACCAAAAGTATGTCCCCAACTTCAACATCGTTTACAAAATCGTCATAGTTTACACTAACGGTGTCTTTAAGCGAAACACCTCGCTTGATAGTGAAATTAAACTCTTGACCCTGTTCTAAGAATATAGGCTGAGGTACATCCCCGCTTCGAACCTCAGGACCCTTTCGCACAAAACAAAACCAAATCAAATGAGACTTTTTCGTCGAATTTTCTTTACATGAAACAAAGAGAACAAAAAAAAAAGAAAAAGATTATACCTTTGTATCCAACATTATAGCAATGGTTTTGTCTACAAAGAGAGAATTGTATTCTTTAACAAGATCAATAGTTATCTGATGAGAAGCATGATCACCATGAGACATATTCAAACGAGCTACATTCATTCCTGCTTCAGCTAGTTTCCAAATCATTTCTCGAGAACTCGAAGACGGTCCAATCGTACACACAATCTTAGTTTTCCTCTTCGAATCATTACTCCTTGTTCTTGCTTCCGCAAATTTATATGAATCAACTTCAGAATCTTCCTCCAATACTCCCTAAGAATCGAAAAATTCGAAAAAAAAAAAACCACAAAATCAAAATCTAACAAAAATCAAGATTGCAAATATGGTATTCAATATTGTCTCTTACAACATCGAAAGCGCCGTTTTCTGCATAGGCTTTAATTTTTCGATTATCTTCATTTGTATTGTTATTGATCGATCTGACGACGGAGATAGGAGAGCATTGACGGAGAGTAATACTGGATTTTCCACCGGCGACGGCGATTAGCGTTCGTCGGAGAGGTGGTGATAAGAGGACTCCAATGTTTTTGGAGAGAGTACGATCGACGGTCATTTTCGTCGAGATTTGACCTATCGCCGCCATGTGACAGTACCTGAGAAACAGAGGTGTACAGAGGAGAGAGAGAGAGAAAAGGAGGGGCGGAGAAGGAGAAGGAGAGAGAGAGAGGGTTTTCGTCTTGTTGTATGTTTATTTGTTTGGTTAGACAGTTACACTGAACCCTCTGAGTCAGTGAGAAGCAAATACTTTTTTTGTTATGATATTTCTCAACTAATAGATCTTGTTAGTTGTTTCTATATACCAAAAAAAAATGTTTTATTTTTTTAATGTGGTCGTTCTATATTAGCTGAAAATTATGGTCGTTCTAAATTGAATTGTTTGACCCAAACAAAAAAAAAGTGGGTCGTTCTAAATTAGCTGAAAACTCAACTAGAAATATAGGTATAATTTATATAAGTTTTGGTCAATAATTACTATATATTAAAACCAAGTGCTACCAGTATATAGTTATCTAGACAGACAATTCTAAACGGAAGTTTCGTATGATTTATGTATAAATAGTAAATCATCCATAAGTTTAATATGATAAAATAAGTTTTGTTGAAGTTTATGATCGATTAGTGATGGATGAATAGTAGATTTAGTATTGCTGATTTACAAAAAAAAAAAAAATCGTCATATTTAAACTGACTTTTAAATTATTATTTTTTTAATAAATAGCATTAATTTGTTTTCAGATATTCAGAAACCAAAACAAATTTCTATACAATTGCATTGCATTAATAAAAAAATTAAAATTAAAATTGTCAACCAAACAAAAAGTTTGAATTTTCATTTGAAGTAACAATTTTTTCTGATAATTGAAACTCTTTTTTGGTTGACAAATTATTTTGACACATGTGTTTTACTTCTCAACAACTTTCTAAATGGTAAAGACTAAAGAGTCAAATGTTTCTCTTCTTCTTGTTCCTCAAGCATTCCATTAACATTACCACAAAACATTGGCAAAATCATGTGAGCAACTTCAAAAGCAGATTTATCACCAGAGAGAAACACATTTGTTCTTCCATTAACTACAATCCAACTACATCCTGGTTTCTTCTTCACACCTTTTAACCCCATCTCTTTCCTCATCTCTTTCTCCATTTCATGCCTCCCTAAACCCGCATAAACGTTGCATAACGCCACGTGTCCTGGTGCATTAACCGGGTCTAGCTCTAGCAACCGCGTCGCAGCCCTTTCCGCTACGCCTCCCGCATCTTTATCTCTCCAGTTTAGCCCGCATAAGCCTAGCAATGCGCCGTAGACCGTGTGGTCTGGTGTAAAAGGCAGAGTTGAGATGAATTCTTCTGCTTCTCTTAGTTTCCCGGCTCGGCCTAAAAGGTCTATCATTGAGATGTAATGCTCGATACCGGGTTGGATTGAATATGTTTCCTTCATTGCTTTGAATAGTTCTAAACCTTTGGTGATGAGTCCAGAGTGGCTACAAGCTGAGAGGAGTGCGAGAAATGTTACAGAGTTTGGTTTCAGCCCCGAATCAAGCATCTCCTCGAAGAGTTCTAAGGATTTATCCGCTAAGCCGTGATGCGATAACCCCATGATAATGGAGTTCCATGAAACTGTATCTTTCAGAACCATCTTTGAAAAAATCTCATAAGCATCGTCTATGGCTCCGCATTTTGCGTACATTGAGACAAGGGAGTTTTGAAGGACGAGATCAGGATCATAGCAAGCCGTTGTCTTTGCGATCACGCAGTGTAAATGCTTCCCTTGATCGAGATTCGAAGTAGCACCCGCGGAACTAAGAAGAACAGAGTAAGTCGAGTTCAACGGTTTCAGACCATGTCTCACCATATCTGACAATAGAGACGCAGCTTCAGCAAAAAGTTCGTTTCGGACAAGACCCGAGATCATAACCGTCCATGTAACCCCGTCCTTATCGTGAAGTTTATGAAACAGATCAAAGGCTCTCGACACATCACCCACGTCTAGATACCCAGTGACCATCGATGTCCAAGATACTTTGTCGTGTAAGCTCTCGACTTTCTTGAACAGAGTTTGAGCTCCTTCCAAATCCCCACTTCTTAAATAACCGTTGATCAAGATGTTACAAGACTGCAAATCGAAGCTTTCATTGAGCACAGAATGCGCTGAAGCAATCAAACCAGATGATGCATACATATGAACAAGACTTTTCGCCAACCTTCCATCGTGATCCATGCTTTCCCAACCGTTAAATATAACTTGTGCGTGCAATTGCTCGCCAAGACGGCGAAATCCAACACCAAGGCCACCACAAGCATAAGCAAGAGAGATAAGAGTCTCTCCATTCGGTGATATCGCATCAAAATCCTTCTTCATTTCAAGAAAAAGCAACAACGCTTCTCTATAGAACTCATTCCAAGCAAACCCACTAATCATAGCGGTCCAAGAAACGACATTTCTCTCTGGCATTTCGCAGAATAATCTGTAAGCTTCCTGAACATCTCCATATCGGCAATAGCCATACACCATGCTCGTCCAAGTAACTACATTTTTCTCACTCATATTCTCAAACAAGAGTTTTGCTTCGTCCATTCCATCATTCTTAATATACCCTTTAATCATAGCATTCCACGACACAATATCTCGGCTAGGCATAGCATCAAACACCTGTTTCGCCTTCTCCATATCCTCATTCTTAATCAAACCCGTGACCAACGTGTTCCACGAAACCACGTTTCTCTCAGGCATTTCATCGAACAGCTCGACTGCATCTTCACTTCTTCCATCTTCACAAAGCGCAGTAAGCATCACAGTCCACGAAACAACATTCTTCGGCATTTCCCGGAACAAAGTCCAAGCCTCGTTTAGTCTCCTGCATTTAACATAACCCGTCAACATCGCATTGCAAGTGACGATATTCCTCTCCGGCATAACTTCAAACAAAGCCCTTGCTTCGTCCAAGTATCCAGCTTTAGCATATTTCGTAAGAAGCGAAGTCCAGTAAATGACACGGCTATTACTTCCTCTCTGAGGAATTCTGTCGAGCAAGTGGCGTGCATGTACGAGACCTCCTTCAGATAAACGTTGAAGAATAAGAGTTTCTTCCGGAGAGAAGAAACCTCGACGATGGGTTCCGTAATTCGATACCGCATTTCCAAAAAAACGAACAAATTGACGAGAACGAATCGAAGAATTGAAAGATTGTTTCGAGAGAAAGCAACCAACTATCTTGACACAGAGAGCTCGCATTCAAACAACTTTCTTCAACAATGAGCAACGATAAAAAAGATTGTTTAGTTTTAGATTATGCATAATCTTTTTCGGGTACTAGTTCGAGTTTCGGTTAGATAAAAAACGATGAATAAGTTTTAGTTACTTCGAATTTTTCAGGTACTAGTTCGGATCCCTAAACATTAAGACCCAATTCGGATATTTTTCTAGAGAAACCGGGTTCGGGTTCGGGTTCGGGTTCAGATTCCGGTTTTTTTGCCCACCTTACTCTGTGGTTGTAGAGGAAAAGCTTTAAAAAAGGCTGAAATTTACATGTTTGATATTTTAAATCAGTAAACCATACTAATATTGTATTTGCAATCTTCTATACACTGAAACGAGATTTGACCACATATTTCATCTTACACAACAATTCATTCATACATACACTTGAAACAAGAAACACTAAACTCATGAAAAATCTAATCGTATCAGTTCTTGTGACTAACCAGCTGATCGATCCGTCCCAACAAGAGGTTTTCGTTTCGAAGCATCAACCGAACCGGGAAGTGGTAAAAGGCTGAGACTTTGAGCTTCGAAACTAATGATCATGAATCTGTGTGTTTGTTTTAAATGAAGCTGTAATAGTCGGCATTGCCATCTCCGATGCAAATGTAAGATAGAATAGCGACTAGGAAGACAACGTAGGACGAGAGATCAAAGGCTAATGCGCCCCATCCAATGAGTCCAGCGTGTTTTAAAATGGTAGGTATTGCGATGCTTCCAACTACTGATGCACCAGTCAAGAACTTGGCTGCATTGATCCAGCTGACAAAGAAAAAATGATCATGAAAAGTTTTTCGCGAGTTTTGAATATGTAAACAATTAAAAAGAATGAATGTGGCCTCGACTGTATCAAACGTGTTGGCGCTTCATATGAAAAAGAACCCATTTTTGCAAATGTGCAAACGCCAATTGCAAATGGGAGGCTCTCCTTCTGTTTGCGTTTGATGTTTACATTTACAATTAACAAATGAATTTTGCTTAAGATGATTAAGATTACGCGTTCATTTGGATAAAACAGACACTAAACGTAAACGTGCAAACGGAAACAAACAATCCAGGCTTATATATAAACTCCGCACCTATTGTCTGAGTCGCTGTAGAGAGATGTACTGTCTGATCCAGCGAAGAAGAGCAATGGCATTGGGATAAGCACATACATTATCACTGCCAACAAAAAAGAAAATGAATAATCACAAGCAAGAAGCTAAAAGCCATATTACCATATGATATAAAAGCAAGATTCAAAATACAAACACAATCATAAAATGGAGTTCTTTCAAGTTGAACTAACAGTCAAAACGGTTAAAGATCAAGCCAGGCAAGTAATGTTCACCGACAAACAGATATCGGCTGAGCGAGCGAGAGAAATAACTCACCACTTAGCATTGGCCACCAGTTATCAAACAGAGCACAAGCCTGGAACATAATTAGAGGAAAATAGGGTTTATACACAAGTATGAATATACTAAGCATAAACACAGAACAGTAAAACTTGTAAGAATTTCTCGGGATACCAGAATCTGCAACACGATCCCTCCCGATACTAGGATTGCTAAGAAAGCTATCTTCCCCATATCTAAACAAGCTCGAATGTGTCTAGGTATGTCTGCCATTGATAACGTATCTTCTCGAGCTTCTTGTCCTTCTACAAGAAACCTTAACACTAAAAGAAAATCAAAGAGCAAGACTTTTTGAGCCAATCTTCAATTAACTGAAGAACACATTCCAAGAAAGTAATCATAAAAAAATCTCGAATTTTGTTTTCACCTATCAAATTCGTAATCAGACCTCAATTCTACTTCTACATTCAAAGAAACTTCCATTTGAAGACCTAAGATCAACTAATTCTGTGAAATTCGACGAAAAAATCGGATTTTTAGTTGAATCAAACCCCTCCAATCGCCAGAATCAATTTCAATCGCGGAAGTATTTCACAGGGATTCAAAGTTCATGAAAATCGAAAATCAAACAACAAAAGCAGGAGTTTTTTGAACGATTTGGACCAGATATACGTACCGACCAAGGTTAGATTCACGCAGGACGATAAAAACAAAAAAAAAAACCCTTCACGATCAAATTGCTAGGCTTCAAATATCAAAATTTTCAGACATTGCCAAGATATGTTTGAAAAAAAAAAAAAAATAGAATAAACAATTATTATTTCTGTCATATTGGAACTTTTTATCAGCAGTGATCGAGCTCATCGTAAGGATAGTTAGTACACCCACTGATATACAGCCACGTGTGTCGTTTAAATATTTAACACTGGTTTTATGGTGCTCCGGTACACCTAAACCCAAGAAGATTTGAAGATATTTAGTCCGGTCTGATCTGAACCAAAATTCTGGGGATAGTCTGGGTGTTTTTAACGTCCGAATAAATCCGGTTTAAGCTTAGGTTACTTTAGTTATTTAGGTAACGTCCGAATTTGTGCTCTCTATTACTTTGTTTTATACTATTGGGTTTTTATATTGAGTTTGTTTCGTTTTTTCTTACAAGTATATACTATCTTTCATAATTATGTAGTATAGTTTAATTTTAAATAGAGACAGCAATTTGTGTTAAAAGATAAAATCGTAAAAAAAACGGTGTTTGCTTACTTTTTGAATTTCAGAAATCATTTGGCTATATTCTTCATTTCCCTTTCCAATATGATTATTCCCCTAATTCACCCAAAAATATTTGTATTCTAATCACTTGCTAAAGTTTGTATTGATATAAATGTTTATATTGATTTTTTGGAATTTTGTTTTCTAAACTGAAATGGTTATATTATATTCAAATATTTATTTTGTTAAAAGTTTAAAACTAAAATAAATAACTAAAGTAACCTAAGCTTAACAAGTTATCCAAATAAAAGGTCTTCAACCTCAATAATTTACATACATCTCTTATTCTTCTCAAACCATTTATACACAGTTTAATTATATCCTCAGACTCGAAGCATTAACTGATCTGACAAACTAAACAACAACTGATCCAAAAGAATAAAAGAGGTCATGTGTAAAATCAAACAAAAGTAAAGAGTCCAGACACGTAAGTAACGACTTGTGCTCAAAGAGAGCTCTTTGATTTCACCTTCTTCCTCCACTTCGAGCTGCTGTAAATTAATGAGTGGTATTGATTGATTTTTTTGGTGATGCACGAGAAGAAATCAATTGTCTCTAGAGGAGATTGAAGACGTTGAAGTAGAAGAACGAGAAAGAGAAGTAAGAAAAGAAGGATATTTTAGGTATTAATACATATTATACATGGTATACTCTAACCAATAACTCAATATGGCTATTCTCTTAATTTTTTTTTTTTAGTGTTATTGCTACTAAATTCTCAATATTTTTCATGATAAATTTGTTTTTTTAAAACCAATGAATAGTCAGGCACCAAGTGGTTATTAAAATTAGTTGAACCTAATAGAAAGAGAAACCGACATTGACAACCATCCCACGAAGAGAGTTCCTCCCTATTGCTGTCTCGTGAGAGCATCTCTCTAAAGACTTGGATGTTGATCATTGACTCAATCTTATAGTGAATGACATCAAAAATATTTCACTTTCATTTTGTGCATATATCTTTCTAAGTTTTAGTGAAATTCTCTTAAACAGTTATTCACAATCATTTTTTTGTCATATTCGAAGATCGCAACAAAATGATACGTAAACTAGTTCTTTAAATAGGTTGACAAAAAAAAGAGTTATGATAATTTTATAAGTTAAATGAGTGATTAAAAAAATAAAGTTGGATTGAATGTAAAATTTTATTTTTATTGAGCTACAAACATTTTAATAAAAAAGAAAATTTTCATATTTTATGAAATATACAACTCCTAAAAATAATAAATATATTTTTTTCCTTTTAAAGAAATATGGTTACGTCAATTGATTTGTACTAACAGTTTGAACTATAAAATTCATAAATACATGTTAGTTTTTAAATATCTGTTATATATATATATATTTCATAAAAAATAAATTCATATTATCATTACTAATGAAATCTTGTATAAACTTGTATTTATTAATTTTAATTTTCATTCATTTCACTTAGTATTTCACGTTTTAGTTCTAATTTAATATTTATTAGTTATACAAAACATTAAAGGAGAAATTACAAAAATGCCACTTTTTATGTGCATATTTGCAAAAATACCACTAATTATAGATTTTTAAACCCTATATCTTAAAATTATAAACACTAAAAAATGTTTTGACCCCTAAACCCCCATAAACCCTCATAACTAAACCCTAATAGAATATAGTTAACCCAAACATAAATAATATAAAGAAAAAATAATTTTGAAAAATGGTATTTTTGTAAAGATTTCAAAAGTGTGGCTTTTTTGTAAAGTCACACTTGAAAAGTGCAATTTTTTGAAAGTTCTCAACATTAAATATGATTTAGTGTGTATTAAATGAACATTTAAAAATTTCAATGTTTTAAGAAAAATTTTTTGCCTAAATTTTCATATTTTATGAAATATACAACTCTTAAAAATAATATATATTTTTTTCCATTTAACTTTTTAGAAATATAGTTACGTCAATTGATTTTTACTAACAGTTTGAACTATAAAATTCATAAATAAATTTTCTTTTTTAAATATGTGTTATATATATGTATATATTTGGTAAAAAAATAAATTCATATTATCATTACTAATGAAATCTTGTATAAACTTGTATTTATTAATTTTAATTTTCATTTATTTCACTTAGTATTTCACGTTTTAATTCTAATTTAATATTTTATTAGTTATACAAAACATTAAATATGATTTAGTGTATATTAAATGAATATTTAAAAACTTCAATGTTTTAAAAAATTTTTTTGCCTATGTAGATACTCTAGATGGAGAGAAAACTCTTAAATTATATAATATAGATTTCTGCGGATTAAAAAAAGTTTAATATGAAATTTTTAATTCAAAATAACTATAAAAAGTTATTTAACACTATAAAATTTAATAATGATTTAAAATGTTCATTTTTATAGGAATATATAGTGGATTAATACATTTCTTTGTTTGGGAAAATTACTTTTTTTATTCTTTCCAAATTATTAAATTTATCATACCAAAATAAATAAGGGATAATTATAAAAATACCATTTTTAGTGTGTACATTTGCAAGAATGTCATTTAGGGGTGTCTATTTGCAAAAATGCCAATAATTATGGATTTTTAAAGCCTAAAACTTAAAATTATAAACCCTAAAAAATGTTTTGACCCATAAAACTCTTTAAACCCACAAAACTAAACCCTAATACAACATAGTTAACCCAAACATAAATAATATAATAAAATTTTTTTTTTTTGAAAAGTGGCATTTTTACAAAGATTTTAAAAATGTGGTATTTTTGAAAAGTGACATTTGAAAAATGGCATTTTAAAAAAATTTTCAATAAATAAATAAAACTAATAAATAGATATAAACTGTTGGATTAGGGAAAATCTTTGAGAAATTTCAAAAAATGCCACTTTACAAAAATGCCACATTTTTTCAATTTTTACAAAAATACCACTTTTTAACAATTATTTATTCATTATATCATTTATGTTTGGGTTAACTATGTTGTATTAGGGTTTAGTTTTGAGGGTTTTAGGGGTCAAAATTTTTTTTAGGGTTTAGTTTTGAGGGTTTTAGGGGTTTTAGGGGTCAAAAGATTTTTTACGATTTAGAATTTTAAAATTTAGGCTCTAAAAAAATCATAATTAGTGGCATTTTTATAAAATGACACCAAAAGTGGCATTTTTGCAAATGTGGACACAAAAAGTGGCATTTTTGCAAATGTCTCAAAATCTTTTCATATTACTAAAAAGTAAAGTAAAATTAATGTAAAAATTTATTTACTTTTCAAAAAAATAAAATTTTACTTTCAATTTTTTTATCTATACACTAAAATATAAATATTTGGATTTTAAGTAAATTACAAACAACATTCAAATTTTTAATTTCACTACATTCCTATTTAATTTTTAATATATGAAATTAATATGTTCATTATAGAAAATAATGAACAATAGTTTTTCTTAGCTTTAAGTGTATACTAAATTAATAGTTTTTGATGTTGTTTGTTTATGTATAAAATTATTGATTCTTTTGCGGATTTAAAAATAATAGTAGTAAATGACAAATTCATAAATTTAATTATCTTTTGATTATTCTCATCAAATACTCAAAAGATAATTTTATTTTAAGGTTTCAAATACTAAATTAAAATTTTGTAAGATTTTAATTTTTCGTGTTAATAAAATTTGGAAAGTAAATATTTATGTGAGAAAGATTAATATTTATGTGAGTGATTGTGGAAATGACACATCAACATATTGTCACAAATTAATGGAGAGTGATTGTAAAGTAATTGTAGATATGACACATGAACATCATGTAGTAAAGTCGTGAGGAAGATGAAGAATGTGATAAATGGATCGATCTAACTTAAAACAGAGGTGTAAACAACAATGAGCGTCTTCTGGAATTGGTGTTTCTTGTTAGTTTAGGTATCTTTTACCTTTTTTTTTATTTCTATCACGATTCAGATTTTTTTACGACACTTTCTTTTACTAAAACAAGGATAATTTGATCAATGTACACTAAAAGTAATGATCGAAATAAAATGATCAACGTATAATGATTATTTTACAAAGTTGTAGTACAGAAATGGTACAAGTATACTCTTAAATGAAGTTTGCGAGGATAATCCAAATAAACAAGTTATCAATGTACTTACACTTACA